>BDRX01000052.1:0-318841 GCA_003203535.1 Raphidocelis subcapitata | reverse complement strand
CCCCCCACCCCCCACCCCCCACCCCCCAAAACCCCACCTCTCGTCCGCCACCCAGCAGTGCACGCCGCGCCGCCCCGAGTAGACCCAGCACACGTGGCGGAACCCAAAGTCGCGCCGCAGCGCCTCGTCAACAACCACCACCGCCGCGGCCATGAGGGGCCTGGGGGGGTTAGGGGGGGGTTGGGTGTTTGGGGGTGTTTGGGGGTGTTTGGGGGTGTTTGGGGGTGTTTGGGGGGGTTCGGGGTTGCCACACAGCGGCCAGCGCAGACAGGCCCCAGCACGCGAATGCCACTGAACCCCCCCTTAACCGCACAAACCCACCAGCAGCGCCCGCAGATGTGCCCCCCGCTGCCGCATGTGCGCCCCACCCACCCTCCAACCCCCTATTAGTAAAGCCAGAGCACCCACCAGCAGCGGCCGCAGATGTGCCCCCCGCTGCCGCATGTGCGCACGTCGTCGTAGTCAGTCAGGTCGACGTCAAACACGAGCTCGCGCTGGACGGGGCGGAAGTCTGGGGTGGGGGGGGAGGGTGGGTGGGGGGGAGGCGGGGGGAGGGTGGGAGGAGGGTGGCAGGGGGGGTTGGGGTTGGGAAAGAGGGGTGATTGCCGGTCTGATGGGGCCTAACGCGCTGCCCCACCCTCCCCGCAACCTGCGTCGACGTCGGGGCCTCTGCAAGCCCCTCCCCCTCCCTTTCCCCCCCACCCCACCCCCCCCGGCCCACCCTTTGCGTACTTGGCCCTCTGGCGCGGGTCCACAGTGTAGACGGGGCCGATGTCGATTTTGGTGGGCACCTTGGTCGCCAGCGCAGACGCAAACGACTGGGAGGTCTGGGGTTTGGTTTTTTTTGGGGGGGGGGGGGTTGGAGGGGGTTTGAGCCTTGGAGGGTCGGGCGGGGGGGCGCGCGAGGGAAGGGACTGCGCGGGGGCGTTTGAAAAGGCCGGGCTTTTGGAGAGCGGCGGGTTCGCCTCACGCCCCATCAAACCCGCCCAGACCCGCAGCCCTGCAAAACCGCTCAATCCCCCTCCCCCACCCCACACCCCCAGCCACCAAATCCTCCCCCCCCCACACACACCCCCCACCGCGAATGACTGGTAGCGCGCGAAGATGTCCCCCTCCAGGGTGAAGCACAGCTCGCGGCGCTGGGTGAAGGTGGGGTCGGCACCAGGCACACTCGAGTCTTTTGGGGGTTTGAGAGAGGGGGGGGTGAGGGGGGTGGGGGGGATTTGGGGGTGGAAGGGGAGAGGCGTGGGCGCGCTCGTCGCGTTTGGCGCGTCGCTGCGTCGGAGGGGGGGAGGGGGTCGCTGCAGGCGCGGGCGCCGGCTGCGATTGGTAAGCAACCGGCGGCCCCCACTCCCCTGGCGGCCTCACCGTTGCCGTACGCGAGCCATTTGAACATTTGCTGCGCCGGGAACAGGCGGCCTGCCGGGCGGGCGGGGGGTGGGGTGGTCAGCGGCGGGCGCCGGTGGAGGACGGCCGCCGCCTCCGCTGCCGCCGCCGCGGGTCGGCTGCGCGCTGCGCGGCGGTGGGGCCGCGGCCTGCAACTGCCGTCCAGATGGATTGCAGGGACCCCGGGGGCAAGAAGCGGGACGGGAGACGACGCCAAACACAGCAGCCAAACAAGCGACGCCAGCAAACGCGGCTGCCTGAGGTAGCCGCCAAAACCAAAAGCACGGCTCACTGTAGTATGACTGCATCTGCTCCCGCGTGCACTTGGGCGCAGCCTCCTTGGCCGCAGCCGCCGCCGCCGCCTGCTGGTCGCCGCCGCTGTGGCCGGGCTGCGTGTCGTCGACTGCATACGGGGGGTTGGGGTTGGGGGATGGGGGATGGCGTGGGCCGGGGGCCCTCGCCGCTGCCGTTTCAAGGGCGCGGCCACGGCTACGCGCGGCGCAAGCCATGCTGGCCGCGCGGCTTCGCACCTGCCATGGCGTCGGCGCCGCCGCCCTCCAGCTTGACGCGCTTGGCGTCTGCGGGGCGCGCGTGCGGCGGCGGGTGGGGGGCGGCGTCGGCGGCGGTCGGCGCGGCGCGCGCGCACGCAGCGCGGCGCAAGCGACGCCGAGCAGCTTGCCCCCGGATCGATTACAGTACCCTCCAGCTTCCAGCGGAACCAACCTGGCGTCGACATGCTGCCCGGGCCCGCAGGCTGCTGCCCCGCTAGTTTGGATTGCCTTCGGGCGCGCAGAGCGCGCCGGCCGCTGCTGCTGCCCCCGGTCTTCTGAAATCGGTGTACTTTGAATCAGTGCAGCTTTGGGATCCGTCCGCTGATGGAATGACCCGCTTCGACTCGCCCAGATCGCGCGGGAAAGCCCCTGACGCAGGCTGGAGGCCGGGTCGGTTGGATTTCTTGCTACCCGAAACGCAGCAATCAGCGGCAATGCTGGAAGACGCGCGAACCCGGGTTTGGGGCTGCACCGCTGCGGCAGGCGGCGGGGCGGCCGTGCTGCGCGCGCTGCCCCGCCGTCGGGACCAGCAGCTCGCGGGCGCGTTACTGTTTTCGACGCGGCGCGGGTGCTCGGGCGGACAAGCATTTCAGCACGCAATGCTCAGCCCGCCTTTGGGGGTGCGGCGGCGCCGGGCGCGGCAGCGGCGGGCTTGGCGGCCGCCCCGGGCGCGGCGGCGCCGGGCTTGGCGGCCGCCACGCCGGCCGCGGCCGGCGCAGCGGGCTGGCCGGCGGCGACCAGGCCGGCAGGCCGGCCGGCCACCATGGCCGCGGTGCGGACGCCCTTTGCGGCGTTGGTCCCAACACCGGGCGCCAGCTGGGTCGAGGCGGCGGAGGCCTGGGGGGCGTGCGCAGTTGGGGGGGGGAGGGTCGCCTTGGCGGCCAGTTGACCCACCGCCCCGCGGCCGCGCCCGCCCCCTCCCCCCGCCCCCCGCTTGCGCCCCGCCGCGGCGCACCGGCTCTGCGGTGCGGCGCTTCGCCAGGTTGTTGACAAATCCGCCGGCATGGGCGGCTGGCGCGGCCGGCGCCGCGGCGGCGGGGGCCGCCGGCGCGGCCGGCGCGGCCGGCGCGGCGGCGGCAGCGGCGGCCACGGCGGAGGCGGCCAACAGCAGCGCAACGCCCAGTCGGATCGTCATCGCGGCCGGCTGCTTGGGAAAGGGAGGGGGGACCGCACAAAAGGCAGCGGCGGTGGGTCGGCACGGGGCTCTGTTGCGACTGCGCTGCGGGGGTTTTCAGACGGGAGGCGCGCGGGGCATTCGAGCCCACACGCGCGCGCGCCCCGTCCGCAGCACTTCCGCCGCACGCGCCCCCACCTCGTATTCCAGTTGCCGCCCCGGAGAACTGCGGGCCCAAACTAGCCGCCCCGCCTGGCGCTTTTGGGCCCCAATTTGATCTGTACTTCAATCCGCCGCCGCGGCATCCAACGTTATCTGGGCTGGGGGAGTTGACTAAGGGGGGGGGGGGCAGGCCATCGAGCGCCGCGCCAGCCGCCCTCAGACGAAGCCCAGCCCCCTCGGCCGCAGCCGCGCCACGGGCCCCGGCCGCGCGCCGTCCGCGGCTCTGTAGTCCTCGGCCACCGCCGCCACCGCCTCTGCCGCCTCGTCGAAGCCCGCCGGCTCCATGTACTCGAGGTAGTGGTGCAGGAACAGCCTGGGTTTTTTTGTTAGGGGGGCCAAGAGCGGTTTTTATGGTTAGTGGTGCAGGAACAGCCTGGGGGGGGGGGGGGGGGGGGGATGGTTTCATTGGGAGTCGGGTGTGGATGGTTCTGGGGGGTCCAAGCGGGGTGTGTAAAAAGTGAGCTTTTGAATGGTCTCTGGCTAATGTTTGGCGGTTTAATACCTCAACCACGGCTAGCAAAGGAGGGCGCACCGGGTAGGGCCGCGCAGGCGCACAGAACCCGCGACGCGGGCACCCCACCCCCACACCCCCACCTCCGTTTGTAGAGCTTCCCGAACCGCGCCTGCAGCGCGCCCAGCGTGTCGGTGACGCAGCAGTTGTTTGACAGAGCGAGCAGCGAGTGGGGCAGCCCCACGGGCGGCTGGCTGCAGAGGCCGATCTTGAAGCCCTGGTTGGGGGTTGGGGGAGGGTTGGGGGTGGGGGGGCTGGGGTGTAGAGGGGTTGGGGGTGGGGTTTGCGGCGCAGGGGGGTTGCAGAGGTGAAGGGAGTAAGGGGTGCCAATCGAATTGGCACCAGGGCTTTCGGCTTGCGCAGTGCGGCGCAAACGGAATCCGCCCCCTCCGCCCCAAACAACTCCCTCCCCCCTGAAACAAACAACAAACACAATCCCCGCCCCCCCCCCAAACCCCACCTCCTGGTTCCAGTGCGCGAACCGCAGCCCCCGCCGCAGCCGGGCCACGTTGCGCTGCGCGTCCCCCACGCCCGCGCCGCCCCGCAGCAGCAGCGCCGTCGCGAGGAAGGTGTGGGCGCGGGGCTCGGCCCAGATGAGCTGGTGGTCGCGGCTGAACGCGTCGGTGAAGAGCTGGGGGGGGGGGTTGGGGGGGGGTGTTTGGCTCTGTTTGGGGGGGCTCGGCGGTTTTGGGGGAGTGAGAGGCGCGTGTTTTGGGCGTGTGGCACGTTTAGGGGGTGGTCTGGGTGTGGGTTGGGTGTGGTTTGGGTGAGGTAGGGTGGCCGTAAAGCGCGGCGGCGGCCACCCCCGTCGCTCCTCTTCCCCAACCAGGCCCGAGCACCCGAAAAGGCACCGCCCCCCAACTCCAGCCCCCCCCCCAGCCCCCCGCGCTCACCTGGTCCAGCCCCCGCGCCGCGCCCGCCCGCGCCGCGTCCCCCCCCCCCCGCCGCCGGCGCGAGCCCGGTCAGCAGGAACTGCATCCCCGGGAACGGCACCAGGTTGGAGGTGATGTCGTTGAGGTCCACGTTGAGGCTGCCCTCGAACCGAACGCCCGCGGTCAGGTGGAGCAGCATGCTCGCGGCCACGCCGTTCATCGCGTCCCAAGGCAGGTTGCCGCTCGCTCCCCCTCCTCCCCCTCCTCCCCCTCCTCCCGCCTGCGCGCCGCCGCCGCCGCCGCCGCCGGCCGCGCTCCCGCGCTGCTCCCCCCGCGCGCACACGTCCGCCAGCGCCTGGTTCTCCACCGGCAGCACGCAGTCCGCGCCCCGCGCCAGCTCGGCGGCGGCCAGCAGCGCGTTGTAGGGGGCGGTGACCACGTGGTCGTCCTCAGAGGGGAACACAGGCGCGCTGAAGCGGAACACGCCGGGGTACTCGTCCTTTGGGGGGGGGGTGGGGGTTGGGGGGTTTGGGGGGGGCTCGAGGGTTTTTGGAGGGGCTTTGGAGGGGTTTTTTTGGTCGCGTTGCGAGTTTAG
Source organism: Raphidocelis subcapitata (assembly GCA_003203535.1). Taxonomy (NCBI): domain Eukaryota; kingdom Viridiplantae; phylum Chlorophyta; class Chlorophyceae; order Sphaeropleales; family Selenastraceae; genus Raphidocelis; species Raphidocelis subcapitata. Next base: position 313,590 of record BDRX01000052.1, on the reverse strand, counting down.
GTAAGCTACTAGGCACGCAGGATCAACACCGTCTGCAGGGCCCCCTGGCCGAGGTGCTTGACCGGCGGCGCCCCACAGTTTACGCATCCCGAGCCCAAACCCCCACTGCCCAACCCAAGCGCCACACACACCCGGCCCCCACCTGCAGCAGCCCCAGTATGTACGTCCCCAGCCCGCTGCCCGTCCCCCCTCCCAGCGAGTGCAGCAGCAGGAACGACTGAAGGCTGTCGCAGCCCTCCGCGGCGCGCCGCAGCCGCGCAGACAGCGCGTCCCGGTAGCGGGGGCCGTAGCCGTGGTGGCCGTGCGCCCAGTTGTTGCCGGCGCCGCTAACGTCATACAGCAGCTGCCCCCGGTCGAGCACCTCGGCCAGGGGGCCCTGCGGGCGGCAATTGGGGCGGCAGTTGGGGTTTGCTTCGGGCCAGGCCCGCCGGAGGCCCTCGCAACACCCAAATCAACGCCCCAAGCAAGGCCCCAGCAACCCCCCGCAAAACAAACCAAATGCCCTTCCCCCCCCTGAAACAAGCCCCCCACCCTGGCCATTTTGTTGACCACGCCCTCCTCGGTGTCCACCACAACGGCGCGCGCCTTGAGGCCGCGGATGCGGCAGCCGCCGGCGCCGACGGGCAGGTTGCTGCGGGGCGGGTGGGTAGGAGGCGGGATTGGGGGCGCGCGGTGGGTTGGGGGCTGGGGGTGGGTGTGGGGTGGGGTTCCTGCCACAGGGGCAGGCAGCTCTAGGGGCAGGCGGCGGGCAGCTGCGCGGCAGTCCCTGAGGGCAACGCCCCCTGCCCGCTGCGCCGTCGTCCCAAAGCGTGCCGCGCGCCGCCCCCCTTGCGACTCACAGGGGCGGTTCGAAGCGCGTGTCCACGTTCCTGAAGAAGCTGCGTGGGGAGTAGGGGAAGGGGGAGGAGGAGGCACCAAGGATGGGGGCCCGGAATATTGGGACTCGGGGCCAGCAGCCGGCGGCCGCCGCCAAGATCGTTGTTTAGCATCCCTGGACTGCCGCCCTCCCCGCCCAACCGCCTGCTTTCACCCACCCAGGCTCCAGGCGAGCCTGAAGCCCAAGACGGCCCCCCAGCCCACCTGCTGAGCGCGGCGTCGTAGACGCCGTCTGGGTTGTACGCCGCGTGCTCCCGCAGCGCCATCTCCCAGAAGCGGCAGCCGATCTGGTTGCCGCACTGGCCGACCTGGATGGTCACGATCTCGCGCGGCATGGCGGCGGAGGCGCGCGGCGCGCGTGGCCGCAAGGCAAGACTGCGGACCAGCTGCGGTCGAGCGGCGCAGCACCGCGGCGGGCGGCCGGCCGCGCAGGCCCCCGGCAGGCGAGCCTCCTGCCTTCCGGCGCGATCTTATGGTCAAGAGGCCCCCATATGCGATCGTTTGGCGCGGCTGAGGGCCTGGCAGCTGCCGTGTAGAAGGCGCGCGCCCAGCTAGATCGCGCTGCTGTGCGCCAACGATGCTGAAATCGATTGCCAAGGTCTGGGGTGCCAATTGAGTGCCGCTTAAGCAGGTTGCAGGCACCTGTGCAGCTGCTGAGGAGTCCCTTTGCTTACCGGTACAGACGGACAGAGCGGGTCCAGGCCGCGCGGTGCTGCAGTGGAAGATGCCAATCGCAGGACTGCAGTCCTGGGCCGGCGGGGCCCTCAACACGGCTGCCGCGGCGGGACCTGCGCCGTCACCGGCGGCGCGGCCGCTGCCGGCGCCGCACCCGGCCCCGCGCGCAGCCGCGCGGCGCCTGCGAATCGCTCGTGCCGGCGGCAGCGAAGGCGGTAGCGGCGGCGGCAGCGGCGGCTCGCCGGCGGCGCCGCCAACGCCGCCCGCCTCGTTCGAGGCGCAGGCCGCCGCGCTGCTGAAGGGCCGCAGCTTCGCCTGCACGGTGTGCGGCAAGTGCTGCTCGCTGTTCGACGGCGGCGAGGTCTGGGTTTCGAGGCGGGAAGTGGCGGCGATGGCCGCTTTCCTCGGCATGCCAGGTGGGACGCGGCGGCGGCACGCTGCACGCGGCATGCGGCAGCGGCATACGGCACCGCATGCGCTTGCCAATTGCTTGAGCTCGCCTGCTGCGCAGGCGGCCCTTTGACGGCTGTGCGGCGGCTCTCGTGCCAAAGACGCTCCCCTGTTTGATGGTCAAACCAAACCAAACCAAACCAAACCAAACCAAACCAAACCAAACCGCAGACGCCGAGCTGATAGCGGCGCACTGCCAGCCCGGGGACGGGACCACGCCGGGGTGGTGGCTGCTGGGCTCCCAGGCAACGCCCGGCGGCGAGGTGCGGGCGGCTGCGGGCGCGCGGCTGGGGGAGCGCGGCTGACAGGGGCCTGGGGCTTGCGGCTGGCCCCTGCGTTCCGCACATTGCCGTTATGCCCACATGCCTGACATCTCCACCTTGCCCTTTGCTCTGTTTGCACTCTCTGCTCTGCCCTGCCCGCAGTTCTGCACGTTCCTGGACCCGGCCACCAACATGTGCCGCGTCCACGAGGCGCGGCCGGTGCAGGTGGGGGAAGGGGGGGCTGCGCAAGCTGCACGCCGCATCGGCCATCAGTCTTGACAGCCCTGCGCACGCGCACACACAAAGCAAACCACGCTATGACCGCACGCGATCGGAGCCGCTTGCCCCGTTTGAACGCGCGCAGTGCTCCACCTACCCCTGGTGGCCCGAGCTGCTGGCAGAGGCGGGCGCGTGGAGCTGGGAGAAAGGTGGGGGGGCCGGACTGGGGGGGGGGGCGGTGCGGCCCCCACAGCGAGGGCTTGTTGAATGCGAACACCCCTCTTCCTTCTCCCCCTTCTCCGCCCCCACCCACCAGCCACCCCCCCCTCCCCCCCGTCTTCCCCCTTCCCCACCCAAAGCCAACATCTGCGAGGGCCTGGACCACCCAGAGGCGGAGGCGCTGGACATTTCCGAGGCGACGCGCCAGCTGCGGCGCGCCGCGCGGCACGAGCTCGCGAGGCGGCGCGCGGCGGAGCGCGGCGCGGCGGCGGCGGCGGCGAAGGGGCGCATCGGCGGCGGCGGCGGTGGCGGCGGCAGCAGCAGCAGCGGCGGCGGCGTGGGGGAAAAGCAGGCCGCTAGGCGCGCGCCGGAGTAGCATGCTTGCGCGCGCGCCACATGGGGCGACGCGCGCCTCCCGCATCCATTCCTCTAGCGCCCCCGCCCTCGACCGTTGCAAATCTCTGTTACAGAGTAAGCCCCCCAGATCGCCGCCAGATCACGGCGCGAGCAGCGCCTCTGGGCTCGCGTCCTCGGCCTCCTCCCCCAGCAGCAGGGGGCCGTCCTCGTGCAGCGACCCCTCCCCGCCGGCGAGCGCCCCCGCGCCCGCGCCGTCCCCCGCCTCGCCCTCGCCCTCGTCAATGCCCGGCTCGCCGCCGCCGTCGGCGTCGGCGCCGCCGTCGGCCGCCACCACCTCGAACCGCAGCGCGCCGCGGCCGCCGCCGCTCCCCCCGCCGCCGCCGCCCCCGCCCTGCTGCTGCCCCTGCGTCGGCAGGCCCACCCTGTCCACCAAAGTGACCGGGATTCCGTCCACCACCAGATCCCGCTCCCTCGGCGCGTCCGAGGCGGCGGCGCCGCCGGCGGCCGAGGCGGTGGCCATCTGGTCCAGTCCGGCGTAGAACATTTGCAGTCCGGACTGCAGCTGCGGCAGGAGGCCCTCCTCGGGGATGAAGCCGTAGCTTTTGGGGGGTTGGGGGGAAGGGGGTGGAGGGTGGGGTTGGGGGGTTGGGGGTGGAGGGTGGGGTTAGAATCCGCAAGGCAGACGGAGCAGAAAAGCAGCACTCGTGGCGCAAACAGCCCAACCAGCACGCGGCACCACCGAAGGGGGCGCGCACCGTATGTACATGGCCTCGTAGAAAGCCACCAGCGCTGACTCAGCGTCCTCGTTTGCCTTGACCGCCTTGGCCAGCAGCCGCCGCTCCGCCGCCGACGTGCGCTGCCGCCGCGCCGCCTGGCCGCGCAGCAGGTCGGCCACGCGCGCCGAGGACAGCTCGTTGAGCTGCAGCGCCGCCGCGATGTGGCTCTCGCTGCCCGGCGCGACGGCGCGCAGCATGCGCACCGCCGCGGCCAGGCGGGCGGGGCTGGGCAGCGGCTGGGTGAGCTCCTCGAGCGTCCAGGCCAGCTCGGCGGCGCCGTAGGCGCCCGCGGCGAGCGCGTCGGCGTCGGCTCCGGAGGCGCCGGCCTCTGAGAGGGCATCAGTAAGCGCGTCCACGTCGAGTGTCACGTCCTCCTGGGGGGTGGGCCGGGGTGTTTGGGGGTTGGGGGGTGGTGTTTGGGGGGGGGTAGTTGGGTCGGCCGCTGCAGCGAAGCGCCCCCAGCCGGGCTCGCGGCCCCCCACATACAGGCTCAGCGCCGGCCGACGCCGCCTCCCCAAGCCGACCGAAACCCCATCCCCCCCGGCCGCCCGCCGCCGCTCACCCAGAGCGCCGCGAGCGCCCCCTCGTCGCCGCCCGCCGCCGCGGCCTCCAGCGCGGCCGCCCACTCCCCCTCCACGCGCCCCTGCAGCGCGGCCAGCAGCCCGCGCGCCGACTCGGGCAGCGCGGCCTCGCGGCCGCAGCGGTCGCAGCCGCAGGGGCGCCCCGTCAGTGCGCGCACGGCGGCCTGCCGCACCTCCAGGGGCGCGAGGATCGCGCTGTTGCCGGGTTGGGGGAGGGGGGAGGCCGGGGGCGCATGTGAGGGAGCGGCGCGCGCACTCATTCCGGGCTGTGGTGGCGACGGCGAATGGCGGCTGCACCGGCCAGGTGCGGGCAAACGCGCGCACATCCCTCCCAGCGCCATCGTAGACAGCCACAGCAGCATGCGACAGTACAAAGCCCGGCCGAAAGGAGCTCGCGGAAACAGCCGCGCACCCGCCGATCTTGTTCGTCGTGAGCGCCTCCCCAGGCGCCAGGTCCCGCGCCGCGTGCACAAACGCGTGCCCGCCGCCCAGAACCGCGACCGCCGTGTTTGGCGCGCACGAGTGGTGCATGGCCGCGAGCTCTGGCCACACGCCGATGAAGCCCACGGGCAGCTCGTGCCGCAGCTGGCTGGCGGCGGGGTCGAGGTGCTCCTCGGAATACGAAGAGGCGGACAGGATCGAGATCAGATCGTCGCCGGCGGGCAGATCCGGGGGCGGCGCCGACGGCGGCAGCTGCCGCGTGTCGGCGCGCAGCGACCAGGAGCGGGGGTCGAGGTCGAAGATGTCATTGGCGGCCGCGAGGGGCGAGGGCGCCTGCGGCGGCAGCTGCTGCTGCTGGTCTGGCCGCTCTGCCGCATCGGCGGCCGCGCCGCCGTCCATCCGCGACACGGCGGGCGCCTCGCCGCCGCCCCCGCCCCCGCCCTCGCCCCCGCCCCCGCCGCCGCCGTCCCCCGCCGCCTCTGCGGGCGCGCGCGGCAGGAGGTGCAGCACGCGCGCCACCCCCGCCGGCGCGCCCGCGCCGCGCGCGGCGAGCGCGGCGTGCAGCGCCTCCACGCCGGGCGCGGAGCCAAAGGCGCCCTCCAGAAACACGAGCGCGGGCGCCACCACCAGCAGCTGGCTGACGATCACATCTTCAATGGTCGCCAGGTCAACGGTGCCGTCTGGCGGGGGGCGCGGGTGGGCGGGTGGGCACGCGGTCGCGGCTTGCGGTGTGCAGGTTGCGGTGTGCGGTTTGCGGGTGCTGGGGTCGCGCGCTACCATGCGCGCGCACCGCCTCCGCCCTGCCTCTTGCCCCTCGCCCACCGCAACCGGCCCAGCCCCCAAGGGCGCAGCCCACCCGGGTTCTTCCGCAGCTCAATGGGCCCCAGGTAGCGCGGCGGCTTGAAGCCGGCGCGGTAGTAAGCTTTGTAAAAAGGCGGCAGGTCCGCCTCCCACGCCTCCTCGAGCGCCTTGGCCGCGGGCTTGGCGAAGCCCTTGCGCGTGCTCGCGCCGCGCGCGCTGCGCCGGCCGCCGGAGGCCTGCTTGGCGCACTCCACGCGCAGCGCGGCGCTGCGGCGCGGCGGCGGCGGCGCCAGGCCGGAGGCGGACGCGGCGGCGGCGGCGGCGGCGGCCGCACGCGGCGGCGCCGCCAGACGGCCGCGGCCGGCAGCGGCCCAGCTGCCGGTGCTGCTGCCCGATGCCCGAAGGCCGGGGAGTTGGCAGCAACGGCGCATTGCTGCGGAGCCCCCGCTGGCACTGGGCCGCGTGGCACCGCCGGGACCGGCCGTGTGCTTTTGGACGGCTCGCTGCGAGCCTTCTGCTCGGGAGGTGCTTGGTACGTTGTTTTGAAGTTGCTGAATGGAATGACGCAACCGCGCCCGCCCCATTTGTTTTTGGGACTCGCCCGGGCGCACCGGCCCCGCGAGCACAGCCCATTGACGGCCCACGTCGAAGGCTGAACGCTTGAAAGGCCCCTGAAGGGACGGCGCGCTGGCCTGGAGCTGCTGGGATCGACGGCGGCGACGGCGCACCCGGCCTGCCCCCCGCGGACCGCCCCCGCCGCCCGTGCTCGGTTATTAGCCAAGACTCCCCTCGCTCCCGGCACCACTGCCGGCTTCTACCACCACCGAAACGCCCGCCGCCTCCAATGCGCGCGCACGAGAGAGGGTTACAAAACGGCTGCTGCGGCGGCTGCGCTCACGCGCTCTTGGACCCGCTGCGCAGCTTCTTGGCGGCCTGCACCTTGGAGAGCTTGCGCTCCTTGGGGTCCTGCTCGTTGCACAGATTGTATTTTTGGGGGTGGGGGTGGGGGTGGGTTAGTACAACACACATACACCCGTCGGCGGGGCGGTTGAGAGGGGTTGTTTCCACTTTCGGCTCTGGACGCCCCGTCGGCCGGCGGGGCGGTTGAGAGGGGTTGTTTCCACTTTCGGCTCTGGACGCCTTCGCCCTCTGCCGCGGGCCCGTCGCCGACGCGGCCCCGCAGGGCGCCCGCGGCCGCAACACGCACGAACGGCGCGCGGCACAGACGCACGCCACGACGCGCAAACACGGCCTGCAAAGCGCGCGCGCCCCCGCGCGCAGACCCACTGCCTCTGCCTTGACGGGCCCGTCCGTCCCCTCGAAAAACAACACAACCAACCCCGGCCCCGTCCACCCACCGCCTCTGCCTTGACGGGCCCGTCCTTCTCCGTGAGGATGAGCTCCACGTGGCAGGGGCTGCTCATGTAGGGGTTGATGCGGCCGTGCGCGCGGTAGGTGCGGCGGCGCTGCGCCATGGCCTTGTTCACCTGCACGTGGCTGATGTACAGCGCGTCAACGTCCAGGCCCTTGGTCTGGGGGTGGGAGGGGGGGGTTGGGTGGGGGAGGTTGTTTTGGGGGGGCGTTGGTTCCAGGGTGCTTTGTGGAAAGGGGGTGAAGAGGGGGTGCGTGTGGGTGGGGTGAAGGGGCCGTGCCGACGGCAGCCCGTGGCCCAAGCCGGTCGGAAAACAGCGCCGCTGCGGACAGCTCCCGCGGGCAAGCCGTCGGCGCTGCGGCGCCCAGCCTGGGCGCTCGGGTCTTGATGCGAAACGACCAGTTTGACCCGAGCACCCAGGCCGGCCAGGTATTTCACTGCCGCCCCCAGCCGCTGCTGCCGCCCCTAGCCGCTGCTACCGGCTGCCCTTGCACCGCTGCCGCCGGCGCCAGCTGCGCAGCCGTGGGAGGGCTGCGCAGCCGCGGGCGACCGCGGCGCGCCCGCTGCCCAAAGAAGCCCGCTCGCTGCCCTGCCGGCCTGCCAGCTGCTGTGGCCGCGCCCCAGCGCCGCCGCTCCGCGCCCGCCCGCTCCAGCCCAGGGGGCGCGCTCAGCGCCGCGGCGGCGCGTGAAAGCAAAGCGCGCGAAAGCAAAGCCGTCGCAGCCCCTCGCAAAAAGTAGAAAGAAAGACCGAGCCGCCTCCCCCCCGCCGCACCTCGGCGTTGCTCTCCGCGTTGGTCAGCAGGTTGAGCAGGAACTCGCAGGACTTGACCGGCCAGCGGCCCTGGCGCGTGGTGCTGCCCTCGTTCTTGGCCTGCGCCGTGCGGCCGATGCAGCCGGTGTAGCGGTGGAACGGGATGCAGCGCTTGCGCGCGACCACGTCGCCCAGGTAGCGCTTGGCCTTGGCCAGCGTCATCTTGCGCAGCGCGAAGGCGGTCTCGCGCGTGTTCTTGAAGTGCACGCGCAGGTCGCGGCCGGCGGCCTGGTTTGGTTCGGGAAAGGAGGCGCGGGGTGGGGCGCCTGCCGCCTCCGGCTGGGGGCCCTCCCACGGCCCAGGCCACTGCGAGGAGGAAGCCCACTGCTGGCTTGCGCTTTTGCCGTCCTGCTCGCGGCGCCTGCTGCCCTCTGCTGCGCCTGGCGTGCTGCCTCCTGCCGCCCCCAGCGCCTCCGCGTCCTCTGCCACGCCGGGTGCTGCCGCATCGCAATCACTTTGCTGTTCTGATTCTCCAGCTCCTGTCGTCGCCCGCCGCAGCGCTGCCTCCAGATCGGGAGCCTCGGCGGCCCGGCCCCGGGAGCGCCCGACCGCCCGCTGCCCCTCCACAAACGTTGACAAGACCCTCACCTTGGCGCTCTTCGTCTCATTGACGGACCCGGCGCTGTAGCGCACCATCCTGCCGGCTCTGCGCGCCTCGGCGGCCTGCGTCGCTTGCACGGCGTTCAGGCGTTTTGGGAAGAGGGCGATGCGGGCGCGGGCGCAGCGCCTTGGGGGCGCAGGCTGACTGGCAGCGGGGCCGTCGGGTCCCTTCTCCTCGTTGCTGAGGCCCTCGCAGCCCTCCTGCCGGTCGTATATTGTGCCGCAATCGCAGTTGAACCCGTATAAAACCGAGGCGGCCCGAACAGCGCCCGCTCCAGACCGCTGATCTGGGCACAAGGCGCAAGCGCATGCGCTGCAGCACCGCCCGCGGGCCCGCGCGTTCGCTCGACCCGTGCGCACTGCCGCCGCGCCGCGCGACTCGGGGCGCCCTCCCTCCGCGCGCCGCGCGCCGCGCGCCCGCGAGCGCCGCAGCGGCCCCCGCCCCGCACGCCCGCCGCGCCCGCCGCCCCGCGCCCCCGCGCCCCCGCGCCGCCGGCGCGCCGCCCCCCATGGCGGCCCCCGCGCCCGCCGCCGTTGACCACACGACCCGGTCAAACTACCGGGAGCTGCGGGAGGTGGCGAGGCACTACGAGCTGGACGTTGACTTTGGGAGGTCCGTCATCGAGGGCTATGCGCGGGTGGGGGGCGGGGGTTGAGTCAACGGGTTTGGGGCTTGGGCGGGCGGAGTAAGAGGGGCGGGTTCGGGGCGGCACGGGGCTTCGCCCTTGTCAGGGCAACGCAAGGGGGTGCTGGGAGCCCCTGGCGGCACCTGCCCCCCCAAAACAATGCGGGCGCTGCGACACCTCCCCCTCTTCCCCCCAACCCACTCACACCCAACGCCCCCCCCCCAAAAAAGCGGGGCAAAAACCAGCCTTGCCCACCCAAACCCCAAATGAACGCCCACCCCCAGATCACCGTCGAGGCGGCCGCCCCCGGCGGCGCGGCGGCCCTGGTGCTTGACACGCGGGGGCTGACCGTTGACCGCGCGGAGCAGCTGCCGGGGGGGGAGGCGCTGGAGTTTGACCTGGGGGAGGCGCACCCGGTGCGGGTGGTTTTTTTAAAGGGGGGGGGGCGTGGTTTGAATCTTGGATCTTCCAAAAAAAGGGGGAGGGGGGGCCCTGGGCTTTTGGGGGCGCGAGGCCGGGTGGGGGGCGCGCCTGCGGGCGGGGGAGGGGGGGTGATTTGAGAGCCACAACCCTCCCCTCCTCCCCAAACAAAACGACACACCCCGCCCCCCACCCCCCACCCCAACCCCCCCCCAAAACCCCAAAAAGGCCCTCGGCGCGCCGCTCTCGGTGCGCCTCCCCTCCCCCCTCCCCCCCGGCGGCCGCGCCCAGGTCGGGGTCCGCTTCCGCACCGCCCCCGACGCCTCTGCCCTCCAGTTCCTCGAGCCCTCCATGACTGCGGGGGGGCGGCACCCCTACCTGTTCAGTCAGTGCCAGGCCATCCACGCGCGCTCCTTCGTGCCCTGCCAGGTGGGGGCTTTTTTTGGTTTTGGGGGGGACTGGAAATTTGCTTTGGGGCCGAGGGGGGCTGTTTGTTGGGATGGTTTTGCTTGTTTTCTTTGCTTGGCATGGCTGGGCTGGGCTGGCTGGAAAGCAGCGGGGCAGTTGAAACCCAAACCAAACCAAACAACCCAGATGCAAACCGGCACTGTTCGTCAACAAAAGCAACCCCAAACCAAACCTCCCGACCCCAGGACACCCCAGCTGTGAAAGCACCCTACACCGCCGCAGTGCGCGTGGCCCGCCCGCTGACGGCGCTCATGAGCGCCGTCCCGGCGGCGGCCGGGGAGGAGGCGGGGGAGGGGCTGCCGGGGGTGGACGGGCCGGGCGGGGCGGCCGCGGGCGGCGGGGAGGTGAGGGGGCCGGCGTTCGGCGCCGCTGCGCTGCGTTGCGCTGGCGTTTTTTTGGCATTGGAAAGAGCGCTGAAGGAGTGTTTCCCGGGTTGCAGCGGGTGCGGGTTCAGCTAGAAGGGGTGGCCTCTGCAGCCCCAAACACACAAAACGCCGACGAAAAACAAACCAAACCAAACCAAACCAAACCAAACCTGAACGCGACGCAGACCTCTGTGTTTTACTTTTCCCAGCGCGTGCCGGTGCCCTCCTACCTCCTGGCCCTCGCGGCTGGGCAGCAACCCCCCCCCCCCCAAACCCACGCACGTCCAGGCGAGGCCATAGCGGGCCCGTACGTTTGGGGGCGCTACGACCTGCTGCTCCTGCCCCCCTCCTTTCCCTACGGCGGCATGGAGAACCCCTGCCTCACGTTTGTCACGCCCACGCTGCTGGCGGGGGACAGGAGGTGCGCGCATTGGGGGGGTGGAGCACGGGGTGGGGGGGGGGGGCTGGGGCGGGTGCGATGGCTGCCTGCGGCGGGGGGTTTGGGGCCGAGCTGCCCTCGCCGCCCGTAAACGGGGCCAAGAGCCGACAGGATCCCCTCCAACCAAAACCGCCAACTGCCGCAACCCCCCGTGAAATGAAGCCCCCCATGCACCCCCCCCCCTCCCCGGCCGCAGCCTGACCAATGTGGTGGCGCACGAGATCGCGCACAGCTGGACGGTGGGTCAAAGCCTGGTCAAAGCCTGGTCAAAGCCTGGTCAAAGCCTGGTCAACACCGCTTGGCCGGCGGTTGAGACGCAAAGGGCGGTTGCGGGCCGACCTCATTGGCCGGCGTGACGGCGCCGCGGCCGGCAGGGCAGTGTTTGCGACAACGCCCGGGCCCGAAACCCCGCAAACCCCTAAACCCCGACATCCCCCCCCAAAGCCACCCAACACCCCCCAAATCCCCCCAAAACCAACGGAAACGCAGGGCAACCTGGTCACCAACGCCTCCTGGGTGGGCGCCGGGGTCGCATTGGGGCGCGGCGGGGGGTCGCATTGGGGCGCGGCGGACGGTGGCAGACGGCTTTTGGGGGGCTGGCGGGCGCGCCAGCCCGCGTCGCTTGCCAGCGGCGGCCGATCCCCCAAACCCGGCGCCGTCCCGCGCCGCGCGGCCGCCGCCCGCACGCGCCGCGCCCCGCCTCGCTCGGCCCTTTGGCCACTGTCTAAACGGCCCCCAAACCCCCAAACCCCCAAACCCCCAAACCCTAAACCCTAAACCCTAAACCCTGAAACCTGAACCACCACCCCCAGGAGGACTTTTGGCTCAACGAGGGCTGGACCGTTTTTTTGGAGAGGAAGATACTCGGCCGCCTGCAGGTGGGCCGCTTTGGTGGACTCGCGGGCCCGGGGGGAACTGCATCCGGCTTTGGGGGCCGGGCAGCATTGGGGGCCGGTTGCGGAAAGTGCGCCGCCGCGCCAGCAATGGGAGGAGGAGTGCCAAGCGCGCCGGGCGGGCGCCCCTGCAAGCCGCTCTGCCCGCGCCGCGCCGCGCCGCCCGCCCGCCCCGCCCCGCCGCGCCCGCACCCACCCCGCCGCCGCCCCCCGCAGGGCGAGGCGGCCCTCCAGTTCGCCGCCGCGCGCGGCGCCATGCAGCTGGCGGAGGAGGTGGCGCGCATCGGGTGGGCTGCGCTTTTTTGGCGCGCCCGCGCTTTCGTTGGGGCCGCGCTTTTGGGGGGCGTCCGTTGTTTAAGCGCGCACAAGACTCGTTTTGCGGCCGACTGCCGCCGGTGCTGCAGTTTTGTGAAACACGGACCACGCCCCCCAAACCCATTGCACAACCCCAACCCTCAACATACGTTGACGCAAACCCCAACCCCCCAAAAACAAAACCCAAACCTCCGTCAGCCCCAACCACAACTTCACTCGCCTGGTGCCTGACCTGAGCGGTGGGGGGGACCCGGACGACGCCTTCAGCCGCATACCCTACGAAAAGGGGTGGGTTTGCTGTTAAACCATGGTTTTGCTTTTTTTTCTGCTTGGCATGGCTGGGCTGGGCTGGCTGGAAAGCAGCGGGGCAGTTGAAACGAGGGCAAAGCAATCCCCGCAGACCCCGCTCTCAAAAAGCACAGCGCACCCCACCCCACCCCACCCCACGCCCAGTTTCTACTTTTTGTACTACATCCAGCAGCTGGTGGGGGGACCAGAGGCCTTTGAGCCCTTTGTCAAAGACTACCTGCAGGTGGGATTGCTCGAGTGGGGAGGGACGGGTTGCTTTTTCGGCCGTGGCTTGCGTCTCCGCCGCCTCCAACCCTCAACCACCAGCCCCACCCACCCCCACTCCACCGCAACGCCCCCAAGCCCAACCCCCAACCCCCCAAACTCACCCTCCCGCCAATGAAACGCAGCACTTTGCGTTCAAGACGCTGACCACTGCCGAATTTTTGTCGTTCCTGCGGGCCTACTTCAAAGACTGCCCCGCGCTGGAGGGGGTGGACTGGTGGGGTTTGGGGGGGGGGTGCAGGGGGGTTGGGGTTTGGCGGGGGTCAGCCCTTGCGTTTGGGGAGAAGCGAACCGGCGCGCCAAGGCAAACATTGAGAGGATAAGAGCCGCGGGGCGCGCTTCGGCGTGCGGCAAAGGAAGCCCCCACCGACCTAACAAACCCCCCATCCCAACCCCTATTGGCCCCGAACACTCCCCCCTTTCCAAAAACACCTGCTGACACACCGCCCCCGCGCTTGCTTTGCGCTCGGGAAGGTGTCCAACACACCGGTGCCAACGCCCCCCCCCAATGCAAAAAGGGACGCCTGGCTCTACGCGCCCGGCATGCCCCCCGCCTCCAATGCCTACGACGCATCGCTGGCCGCCGCCGCGGACGCGCTGGCGACAAAGTGGCACACCGGTGGGGGGGTTGGGGCTGGGGGCTGGGGGGTGGGGAGAGATTGGAGGAAGGGGTTGGGGGGTTGGGGCTGGGGGCTGTGGGGTGGGGGGAAGAAAGGGGGTGGCGGAACGGGGGCTTTGTGGGGCGGTGCCTTCGGCCGCTGGCCGCGGCGCGCGGACCGGCCCGACGCCCCGAAAGCGTCGCGTGAAGCGCGCACGCGGGCGCGCACCCCTCAAGAGGCGCGCGCCGGGCGAGAGCCTCACCGCACAACGCAACCGACCCCAACCCAACGCAACCGACTCCAACCCAACGCAACGCAACCCAACCCAACGCAACCGACTCCAACCCAACGCAACGCAACCCAACCCAACGCAACCGACCCCAACCCAACGCAACGCAACCCAACCCAACGCAACCGACCCCAACCCAACGCAACCGACCCCAACCCAACGCAACCGACCCCACCCAACGCAATGCGCCCCCGCCCCTTACCCCAGCGGATGTGATGGGCATCGGCGCAGACCCCCCTGCAGGGGCGGGGCCTGGAGACATCGAGGGCTGGGGCAGCGACCAGGTGGGGTTGGGGGAGGGGGTGAAGTTTGAGGGGGGCGGCGTCGACGCGGGCGCTCTGGGGGGCTGCGCTTTGCGTTTTGGCTCTGGCGTTGGGGCGAGGGGCGGTTGCTGGAGGGGGCCTTGCTGCTTGGGCGCGCGGGGAGGTGCCGGGGAGAGCTGGGTCGCCGTTGGGGAGAGAGGAGGGCGGCTTGACATCCAGACCCCGGAAACCCCCCAACAAACCGCGATTAACCAACCAATGAACCCCCCCAAACAAAACCAATTAAACAACCCCCCCATAAAAAGCTGGTTGCCTTCCTGGCCAAGCTGTCGGAGCTGCGCTCCCTCACGCCCCTCCACCCGCGCGCCACGCGCGCCATGGCGGCGCTCTACGGCTTTGACGCCGCAGTAAACTGCGAGGTCAAGTGCGAGTGGCTCAAAGTGCGCTTTTGGGGGCGGGCTTTGGGGGGGCTTGAGGGGCTGAGGGTGCGCGGGGCTTTAGGGGGGGGCTTGAGGGGGCTGAGAGGGGGGGGGCCTTGGAGGCCTTGTCGCTGGGGTGGGGTTGAGGTTTGGTTGGGGTTGGGTTAGGGGGTCGTGCTGCTCAAACCGGGGGGCGAGGGCTGCAGCTTGCTGCGGCGGGGCTGGAGGGCGACCCCTGCGGCGGGACAAGTGCCTCGCTGGTCGATTGCGGGGGCTTCAACGGTCGTGCCCGCCACCCCCAAACCCAACCCTCCCACCCCACACCAACCCCCAATCCCAACCCCAACCCCACCCACCCACCCCACCCACCCCCCAAACGCAGCTGTGCATATCGGCGGGCGACGAGGCCGCCCTCCCCCTCGCCTCGGACTTCCTCGCCTCCGTCGGCCGCATGAAGTTCCTCCGCCCCCTCTACCGCGCGCTGAGGCGCAGCAAAAAGGGCGCCGAGGTGGCGGGCCGCGCGTTTGAGGCCAACGCGGCGCGGTACCACCCGATCGCGCGGAAGATGGTGGCGGCGGACCTAGCGGCACAGTGACCGACGCGCGCGCGTAGGGGCGCGGGGGCGCGGGGCGGCGCGGCGGCAAAGTGACGCGGGGCGGCTCGGCGGCAAAGTGATGAAGCGCTGCAGGGCGGCGGCGGTGCTGTGGCGGCGGGCGGTGCGGCGGCCGAAAACCGGCCCATCACTTCACACACACACAGTGAAGACACACACCAACCCCGGCTGCCTTGCCCGGACATTTTGGCAGGGTCCTGGTAAACACCTGGCTCTTGAGTGTACTGTCAGCTACCGTACTGTCAGCTTGGGCACTCGCCGTTGCGAGCTTGCGCGCCACAGCCGGCGACGCGCCAGTCGGGCGCGACTGCACGCCCCAGTCGGCGCTCCGGAGCTGTTCCCGCAATTGTCCACAAACGATCCAGCGAAACAGTCGTTGATCATAGGTACTTTGAGCCCGCGGCCCGCCAGATTTGGACTGCCGCCCTCCGCGGCGGGCCTTGTGGTTTCCAGGAAGCTGGCGCGGCCTGTGACTCAGCGACCGCCCCTGCGTCCCCATGTGGCGGCACCGGTGCCCTCAGGCTGACCCGGCGGGGCCGCGGTGCCGGCGGCGCTGCGCAGCTCACATGGCGCGCGCGCTGGTCAATGCTAGCATTTTGAGTCGCACACACGGGACAGTGGTGCGTTTACATAGCAAACTGGGGCCAGACCCTCTGGCAAGCACCCCCTCGCACTCGCACTTATAACCGCAGCACCCGGGCCTTTGGGAAGCCCCCCCTCCCCGCCCCGCCATCCGGCCCGCCAGCAGCTCCGACTGGGAAAGTTACACACATGGTCTTGGCGCAAAGGGGAGGCTTGTGAACGGCCGTGGTCAGGGAGTGAGGAGGGCAAAGATTGAGAGCACGGAGGTTGGGGGCAAATGACATGGGCAACGGGGGGGCCCGGCCGAGCGCGCCACGCGCCACGACGCTGCCGCCGCCACAGGCCGGGGCGCTTGGCGCAACGCGCGCGCCCAGCCCGCGCCCGGGGCGCGTCGCGGCGCGGCGCGTCGCCCAGATCGCGGCGCCCCAGATCAGATCTGGCGCGGGATCAGCTCATGAACGACACCAGCTGGTCCTCCGGCAGCCACATGAAGTTGGGCATGCAGCTCGAGTAGCGCGCCGCGTCCGCGCCGTCCATGTCGCCAAACGCGTTGCTCGCCGCCTCGAGCAGCGCCACGAGGGCGGCGTCGTCAACGGCCAGCCCCTGCGCGCGCAGCTGCTCCTGCAGCTGCGCCAGCGACAGCTCGCCCGTCGGCTCGCCGCCGCGGGCGCGCGCCGCCTGGCCTGCGAGCATCGCGCGTCCGACGGTCTGCCAGTCGGACTGCACGAGCGCGCCGCCGGCGCGGCGCGCGGCGCGGGCCGCGCGGCCGCCCGCGCCGCCGCCGCGGCCGCCCTCCTCGCCCTCGCCGCCGTCCATCTCCTCATCCCCCTCCTCGCCCTCACCCTCGCCGCCGCGCGAGCGCTTGCGCGCCGCTGCGGCGCGCCGCCGCGCAGCGGCTATGCCGCCGGCGGGCCGCTGCTGCGCGCCCTCCTCCTCGGCCTCCCCGATCCAATCCTCTGCGTCCTCCTCCGACACCTCCTGGCGCATCACCGTCTCCAGGATCGACCTGGGGGGAAGAGAGGGGGCGGGAGGGGGGGGTGCTTAAGCAGGCCGGGGGGTTGCAAATGCGAGCGCCCGTTTGAACGGCCCCAGCCCCCAGCAAGCAGCCCGGGTCCCAGCCAGCCAGCAGCCCCAGCCAGCAGCCTCAGCCAGCAGCCCCAGCCAACACCCCCCACCCCCCCCCACCGTGCCGCGTCGACGTCTACGGGGTCCACCTGGTCCGCCAGGTGCAGCTTGGCGTGCGCCTGGCTGAGGCGGATGATGGACTCGAGGCAGCGCGCGGTCACGGGCAGGGCGCTGGGGGGGAGGGGGGGGGTGGGGTGGGGAGGAGGAGGGGGGGAGTCAGCTCGGGGTTGCGCGCAGTGGGGGAGTCAGCACGGGGTTCGTACAGTGCGGGTTTGTGGGGGCGGGAGAGGGGCCCAGGCGGGTGGAGGCGTGCGCGCAGCAAGCAAGGGGCGGCACAAAGGCGGCGCGCGCGCGGCAGCGGGGCCCCCATCCCACAAACCCACCCGTTGTTGTTGCTCTGCCGCAGGTTGACCCAGATCTCCTCGATCGCGGTCTGCGCCTCGTCGCTGATGGGCAGCTGCACGTTGGCGCCGCGGTAGCGGTGGCGGCGCACGTACAGGACGTAGCGCTTGACAAATTCCGGGTCCAGCGCGCGCGACCCCAGCTCCAGCCGCCGCAGCGCGCGCTGAGCGGGCGTCAGCGGCTTGGGCACGCGGCGGGCGGCGCGGGGGCCGGCGGCGGCGCCCTGGTCGGGGCCGGCGCGGCCGGCGTCGGCCATGTCCACGTCGGCGTCGTCCTCATCCTCCACGGGCTGCGCGGGTGGTTGTTTGTTTGTTTGTTTGTTTGTTTGTTTGCTTGTTTGTTTGTTTGGTTGGTTGGGTGGTTGGTTGGGTGGGGGTTGGACTGGGTGGCTGGCCGGCACAAGGGGCCCAGGCGTGCAGCGGCAGCGCCGGGCCGAGCGGGCGCCGAGCGGGCACCCAAGAGCCCCCTACGCCCCAAAGAGAAACAGCCCCGAAACCTCCCCCGAGGAAGGGCACCCCCTCCCCCCCCCACCTCGTAGTACTCGTCAATGGTGTCCGCCCCCTCCAGCGCCTCGGGCTCCTCATACGCCCGGCCCCCCCCGCCCGCCAGCGCCGCCGCCGCGCCGCGCAGCCACACCGGCGCCGCCGTCGCCTGCTTGCAGTCGCGGTCGCCCAGCAGCGCCAGGATCCCCGGCTCGGTCGGCCCGTGGCTCGCGTCCTCCCCCGCGGCGCGGTAGCTGTGCTGGCGCAGCACGTGCTCCGCAATCTGCTGGTCCCGCGCGCTGTCGCTGTTGTCCAGCACCACAAACAGCATGTCGAAGCGCGAGAGCAGGCTGTCCGGCAGGTTGACGTTGTTGGCGATGGACAGCGACCGGTCGTAGCTGCCGTACAGCGGGTTCGCCGCGGCCAGCACGCTGCAGCGCGCGTTGAGGGAGGCCTGGATGCCGGCCTTTGCGATCGTGACCGTCTGCTGCTCCATGACCTCGTGGATGGCCACGCGGTCGTCCTCGCTCATCTTGTCAAACTCGTCGATGCACACGACGCCGCGGTCGGCGAGGACCATGGCGCCCGCCTCGAGGCGCTTCTCGCCTTTGGGGGGCGCGTTTTTGGGGGGTTGGGGGATGGAGGTTGGGTTTGGGGAGTTGAGGGTGGTTTGGGAAGGGGTCTGAAGCAGCAGCAGCGGCGGGGCGCGCCATGCAGAGGTGCGCGGTAAGCACTGCACGCCCAAGGGGCCAACCCCCCCCCCCTCGCCCCCCCTTGGCGCGCTTCACAGCCCCGTTTCGCAGCAGCCGGCGCAGCGCTTCCCCTCCCCCCCCTCACCCGTCTCCTTGTCGCTGGTGACGGCCGCGGTGAGACCGACGCCGCTGGAGCCGCGGCCCGTGGTGCTGACCGCGTGGGGCGCGGCGCTCATCACGGCGCGCAGCATCTGGGACTTGGCGACACCCGGGTCACCCACGAGCAGGCAGTTGATGTCACCCCTGGGGAAGGGCAGAGAGGGGGGAGAGCGAGTGGCGGGGGGTTGGCGCGCGGGGCGGTGAGGGGGGGCCGCGTGGGGGCGGGTGCAGATGCGTGGGCGCGGCTGGCCGAGCAGCCGAGGCCGCTTGGCGCGCCGCTGCTGCCGCTGCGTTGCGGCAAGCAGGTCCCCTGCTCCCCCCAAAGCACCAGCAGCAGTAGCCGCCGCAACGGCAGCAGCAGCACCAGCAGCAGCGACAGCAGGCGCAGCAGCAGCCCTCCCCCCACCTGATGTGGCTGTTGTTGACGTAGCGCTCCATGCCGCCCATCAGCATCATGATGAGGCCCTCCTTGATGCGCTGGTGGCCGTAGATGGAGGGAGCCAGGCTCTTGGCCAGCAGCTGCAGGGCCCACGGCCTGCAAAGGGGGGAGAGAGGTCGGCGCGGGGCGCGGCGCGGCGGTCAGCAGGGTTCGGGAAGACAGTGGCCCAGCAGCCGCTGGTACGCACTGCTGCCTGCCGGCCTGCAGCGCCGTGCAGGCGCGGCCGGTGCCCCACCAGCGCAAAGCCCGCGGCCCCCTGGAAAGGCAGCTGCCCCCCCCCCCCCCGCCGCCCCCGAAACAAGGCGCGCGCCGCGCCTCACTTGTTGGCGATGGTCTGGATGTTGGCGATGTCATCGGGGTGCCACCGCACCTTGTCCTGCGTCAGGCGCTCCACGCTGAGGCCGATGACAGCGCTCCTGGGAGGTGGGGGAGTTTGTGAAGCAGCGCGCGCGCGCTTGTGAGCGCGCTGCTGGGCCGCGATCGCTCCTCTCCCCTTCCTCATCACCCGCGCACGCCGGCGCCCGCGCCACTCCCCCGCCTGCCGCCCCTGCTCCCAACAGCTGCTGCGACTGCCAAGCGCCCCGTGCACAATAGGGCGCACACACAAACAGCGCGCAGCCCCAAGGTGCGAGCGCGCGCCGCCCCAAAACACCACCCCAAACCCACCCACCTGTACACGCCGCTGGTCATGCCGTTGGCCGCGCCCGCCAGCGGCCTGAACAGCCCCACGATCGCGACGCGGTCCCCCGGCTTGACCGAGTCGACCAGGTCGTTCTCCAGGATCAGGTCAACAGAGTGCGGCAGCTGCCCGGGCGGCGCAGTCTCCGGCAGCTCCTGCATCGTGATCATCTGGTTGTCGCGGTAGCGGCAGAGGCCGTACTCGGTCACCAGCAGGTGGCCCTCGGTGTCGCGGGTGGGGTAGCTCGCGCCTGGTTGGGCGGCGGGATGAGGGGGCGGGGTTTTGACCGATGCCTGAAACACCAAGCTGCAGGGCGCGCGTCCGCCCGCCGCAAGGGGCACCGCCCTCGGTCAGTGGCCGTGCGACGCAGCCGCTGCCACCGCCGAGAACGCCAAAGCCTGCCGCCGCCATGCCAGCCCCCCCCCCACACACACACACCAAACCGCCCCGCTCACCCGTGGGCAGCCCCACCATCGCGGTGACGTCGCGGTACTCGCGCGTGCTGGTGAGCTTAGTGTCGGGGCAGTAGTGCACCGACTTGACCAGCTTGGGGCGCACGAGGGAGCACTTGGTCACGATGCCGTAGACCTTGACCAGCCTGCCCAGCTGCCCAGACGACAGCTCGCGCGGCGACAGCTCCAGCTCCCCAAATTCGCCGCTGATGCCGACAAACACCTCGGTGTCGGCGACGAGCGCGCGCGTGGCGTCGCTCTTCGAGATGTAGTCGCGGATGGCGTCCTGGAAGCCGGGCAGGTATTCCGCGGGGCGCTGCAGCAGCTGGCGCTGGAGGCCCTCGTTCCAGGCGCGGAGGCGGTGGTTGGGGACGTCAAACCTGCAGGGCGGGGCGGGGCGGCGGGGGCGTGCGCATTTGCGCGCTCGCCTAGCCGGGCGGGGCCGCGGGCCGGCCGGCAGCGTGGCAGGGGCGCCGGAGCAAGCAGCCATGCGCATGCGGCCCAGGCAGGGCTCGGTGCGCGGCCGCTCGGGGGGCGCAGGGCGAGTTGGCGCCAAGATCGCGCGGAGCGAGCGGCCGCGGACGTGCGGCGCTGCGCCGCCGGCCGACCCCCGTTCCCCCCCCACCGCGGGCCTTATGCATTGAAAGCAATGCACGCAGACCGTTGGGATTGCCGGACGGCTGCACCAGCCGCGTGGCCCGCGAGCCCGGCTGTCCCCGCTCGCACCTGCAGGTCTTGAGGCCGACGACCGCCCCGCCCTTGCGCTGCAGCATGGAGTCCTCCACCTGCGCCTTGAGCGACCAGCCGTCGCGGTCCTCCCACTCCAGGAACTCGCTGAACTGGCGCTTGCGCGCCATGCGCAGCTCGAGGTCGTCCGCCATGATGCCGGGCTGAAAGGTTCCTCGCGGGGTCTGAGCAGCTATATAAAGCCGGGTAGCAACGATCCCGGCGGAGCCCGCTGCAGGGGGCGACGGGAGAAGGGCGCGCGATCGGCGATCTGGGTTGGCGCGCTGTCTGCAGCCTGGCGCGTGCCCGGGTGTTTCGACCGTCGAGCGGCCGGGGCAACACAATGATGCTTTGGGACGGTGTGGGGAGCGCCCGGGAAGTGACGGCAGAGGAAAGACTCACCCGGCACACCCCGACCCCAATTTGAATGCTGCAGCTCCTTGGGGGCCGGAAGCGAGCGGGGCGGGTTCTGAATGGGGCAATATATATCGAGGAACCCCGCTCAGGGGGCGGCTGGTCCTCTGGGGCTTGGGAGGGCGGCGCGACCGGTGCGCTGTGTGTGCGTGTGCACTGCTCTGCTCAGGAGAGGCTGCCCTGAGGCTGCCCACTGCCTGCGGGCGCTTGCCCAATTGCGCGGCAGGCGCTCCCCCCCCCCCCCCCCCCCCCCCCCCCCCCCCCCCCCCCGCCCACGCGTTGGCATCGGCTTTATCAGCCCAAGGGTCCTGTTCTTCTCCGGTCCGCAGCGCCCACGGCCTGGTCCGTGCAGGACTGTACTCATGTACTGCACGGCCGACGGGCGGTGGCTGCCCCAGCACTGGCATTTGGCGCGGCCTCCCTGCTTCCGCGTCGAAGCACCTGCCAAGCCCTCACCGACTGCACCGCGCAGGCGCGCCCTCGGCTGCAGCATCCCAGCTGAGCTGCATCGCAGCGCGGCAGGCGGCGGGCGGCGGCCGGCCCGAGTTGAGTAAACTCCCGGCCGGATCGCGCTGCATCGTGCCCCTCCTTACCTGTATCACACCAAAGGTACCATTCACACCTTAATCCCTGGACCCGGCGCTTGATACGGCCCGCTCGACCCGCTCGACCGCTGGTGGTCCCGCACAGCCCGCTGCGACGCCTCCCAGCGCCCTCCCCAAGCAAGATCGCACTAAGATGACGGTTCCAGTTTGATCGCGGCCGATCCAGGCTCACCGGGGTTGGCCCGAACTGCCGTGTTGTTGCGCTCTGCAGCCGCGCAGCTGCAACAGCCCGCAGGCGGGAGCCCCGGAGCCCCCGACGGCACGATGGGCAATCTGTGCAGCATGATCGATGTCGATCCGCCCCTGCGGAGCGGCCGCCTGGGCCCGGCGGGCGGCTGCTACGCGCCGCCGCCCGCTTTCACCGCGGCAGAGCGGCGGGCGCAGCTGCAGCAGAAGCAGCAGCAGCAGCTCGGCCGCAGCGGCGAGGCGCCCCGCAAGGCGTCTTCTGGCTCGCCCGAGCGGCGCGCTGCGCCGCAGGGCGCCGACGGCGGCGGCGGCGGCCAGCCCGACGACGACGCGTGGCGCCTCGCCGCCGCCGCCGACGGCGACGCCGCGGCCCTGGCGGCGGCGCCCGACGCGGACGAGCCGCCGCCGCCCTCGCCGTTCAGCTGGACGCGCGGGGAGCTGGTCGGCGTCGGCGCGTTTGGCCGCGTGTTCACGGGGCTCAATAACGAGACGGGGGAGATCATCGCCGTGAAGCAGGTGCGGCGGGGTTTGGGGGCCGCAAGATGGGGATGTGGCGCGGGCGCGGGCGCGGGTGCGGGCGCTATGCTGAGCCGCATGCAGGCCTCGAGCGTGCGCGCTCATACCCCGTCGCAGCGCGCCGCTTGAGCGCGCGGCTCGTGCGCAGCCGGCAGACGGTCGGCCCGGGGCACGCGCCTGGACCGGGCCCCGCCAACAAACGCCGCCCGCCTCCTTCAAACGCCGGCCCCTCCTCTCACCCCCTCCCCCCCCCAAAAGGTCTCCTTCCCCCGCGACGACGCCCTCGCCGGCCGCGTGTCGGAGCACATCCGCGCGCTCGAAGCGGAGGTGGCGGTGCTGCGCGGCCTGCGGCACGGCAACATCGTGCGCTACCTCGGCACGGAGCGGGACGGCGACGCGATGTACATCTTTCTTGAGTACGTGCACGGCGGCTCCATCGCGGGCCTGCTGGCCAAGTTTGGGCCCTTTTCCGAGGCGGTGATCCGCGTGTACACGCGCCAGATCCTGAGGGGGCTGGAGTACCTGCACGCGCGCGGCATCATGCACCGCGACATCAAGGCGCGCGGGGCTGGGGGCGCGTGCGGGTTGGGGGGGGCGCGTGCGGGTTGGGGCGCGGCTGGGGGCGCGGGGAGGGGCGGGCGGCTGGGCGGCACTCTGCTGGGGCCGCGGCTGGGAGGGAGGGGCGTTTAGAGAGGGGCGCAGACTGCTCACACCGCACTCTCGCGCAATCGCCCTCCACCCTCCAAAACAAACCCCAGGGCGCCAACATCCTGGTGGACAAGGGCTCCACGGTGAAGCTGGCAGATTTCGGGGCGTCAAAGCGCATCGAGGACCTCGCCACCGTCGGCGCGGGCTGCAACAGCATACGGGGCACGCCCTACTGGATGGCGCCAGAGGTGGGGCGGGAGGCGCCGACAGGGGGGGTAGCACGCGCTGTTTGGCGTGCCGTTGGCGCACCGCGGCTTGCTGCGCGGCTGCGTTGCTGCGGGGCGGCCCCCCGATGAGCGGTGCCTGGCGCCTTCTCAACCTTTTGGCTCGAAAACCAAAACCGCCGCAGGTCATCAAGCAGACCGGCCACGGCCGCCCCGCGGACATTTGGTCCGTCGGCTGCACTGTCATCGAAATGGCGACCGGCAAGCCGCCGTGGAGCAACTACGCCGCGCCCGTTGCGGCGATGTTCCAGATCGCGTCCAGCCGCGACCCGCCGCCGATCCCGGACCACCTGTCGCCGCAGGCAAAGGACTTTTTGCTCATGTGCTTCAACCGTGTGGCCCGCGACCGCGCAAGCGCGGCGCGGCTGCTGAAGCACCCGTTTGTGGCGGAGGGGCCGACGGCGCCGCCGCCGGCGCCGCCGGGGCCCGCCAGCGCGGGCGCGGCGGCGTTCGCGGCGGGGCCTGCGCGCGCGGCGACGAGTGCGGCGGCAGCAGCAGCGCAGCAGCAGCAGCAGCAGCAGCAGCAGCAGGCGGGGGCGCTGGTTGGCGGGCGGCCGAGCCCCAGGGGCCCGCCTTTTGCGGTGCCTGGCGAGCTGGCGGGCCCGTCGGGGGGCGCGCTGGCCGCAGGGCGCGCAGCCTCCGATGCGGCAGGCGCAGCGGCGCGGCAGGCGCCGCTCAACCCCTCGCCGCTGCGGGGCGCGCAATTTCAGCAGCAGCAGCAGCAGCAGCAGCAGCAGCAGCAGCAGCAGCAGCAGCAGCAGCAGGCCGAGCAGTCGCAGCCGCAGCCGGCGATGGGTGCGCCTGCGGCGGCGCGGCAGCCGGGGGGTCTGCCCATGTACAGCCCCCTCGCTAGCAGCAGGGCCGGCCACCCGGCGGCGCCTGTGTTTGCGCCGGCGCCGCAGGTCGCAGCGCAGCCGGCAGAGCAGCCGCAGCCGGCACTCGTTTTGGCACAGCAGCAGCAGCCGCAGCAGCCCGTCAAACCCTCATTCTTTGCCATGCAGCAGCCAGCAGCAGCGCAGCCGCTGCCACAGGAGCAGCCCGCCCAGCAGCAGCAGGAGCCGCAGCAGCGCGCCGCGCCCGCGCCCCCGCCCGCGCCCGCCGACAAGCCGGCCGCGGCGCGGCGGCCCCCGCCGGGCCCTCGCCACAGCGTGGTCGCCTGCCAGACGCTAGTGGACTTCAATCCCATGGAGGAGCCCTCCTGGCTGCCGGACGCCGACGGATTGGAGCCGGCCCTGGAGGAGGATGATGAGGGGGAGGACTCGGCCACGTCCGCCGCAGCAGACGTGGGGGCGGGGGCGGGGGCCGCAGCGGCAGGGGCGGCAGCGGCGGCGGCGGGCGCGCAGTTGCGGCCGGCGGGCAGGGCTGTGGAGGGCTGCAGCGGCGGCGCGGAGTGGCGGGCGCCAGAGGCTGCTGTGGCCAGCGTTCGCAGCGGGCACCCGCCGGTTGTGCAGCACATGCGCAGCAGCGCGGACGCCAGCAGCGCGGGGGGGACGCCCCCGGGCCTCCAGCAGCAGCCGCTGCGGCGCTCCATCGCAGCCAGCAGCGCGCACGCCAGCCCGCAGCCGTCGGCGCGCAGCTCAGTCGACGGCGCGGGGCGCGGCGACGCCGACACCGCACCGTCGCGCGGCGCCGACAGCCCGCGCACCATCCTCGCCGGCGGGGGCGGGGGCGCCGGCGGGGGCGCGGGCGGCAGCCCGAAGGTCGCCGCGCGCGCGGCGCAGCGCTCGCCGGGCGGCCCGGACGCGGCGGCGAAAGGCCCCCTGAGCCGCGGGGCCCCGGCGATGATGCGCTCCCGCTCGCCATACGCGGCCCTCGCCGCCTCTGCCGAGGCGCTCGCAGGCGGGCTCGGCGCTGCCGCAGCTGCGCCGCCGGGCCGGCCGCCGCTGCAGCCGGGCATGCTGGCGCGCAGCGTCGACACGGGCAGCGCCGCGTTTGCGGCGGCGGCCGCGGCGGCTGCGCGGGCGTCGCCGCCGCCGGGGCGGCGCCGCTACCGCGATTCGGGGCGCGACTCGCCGGAGCCGCAGGCGCGGGCCTGGCCGCCCGGCGGCGACGACACTATCACGGCGGGGGGCGGCGCGGCGTAACCGGCACCCCCCCATCGCCGCTGGGCGGGACTGGGGCGGACTGGGCTGGGCTAGAGGGGACTCGCGCTAGAGGGGACTCTCAGGCCCGGGGATGTGTCAAGAACGCCCTCCTGTTTTCGGCGCGCTTTGCTGCTTTTCAGTGCGGCAGGCACGCCACAGCCCGGTCCCGGCGTCCTGCCGCGCCCCAGCCGTTTCACCCTTATTAGCTGATTAGGACCCAATCCCCGCTGCTGCCGCGCGCACCGCGCCCCGAGTGCGTGCGGAACGTGTTGGTGTTGTCTCCCTGTGGTGCCGCCTCCGCCTGGACTGCCTCGGCGGCCGTCTGCCGGCCGCTGCCTTTCCCGCCTCTGCCTGCGAACGACGATCACCTGGCCCCCGCGGCCCCGAAGCCGCGCCCCACACTCGAGCGATCAGCCTCCCCCTTTCCTCGCGCGTGCAATTTGATTCCCCCCCTTTTTCCCCGCAGCGTATCGCCCACTCCACCCCCAAAGGAGCCATCTCTTAACTCGCGTGCGCGCGCCCAGCCGCCCGCCGCCGGGCTCGCCGCCACCCTGGGATGAACCCGCCGATCAAACCCAAAAAGTGTAAGCCAGACGAATCAAAAAAAAATAAAAAAATCAGTGCGTCCCAGGGAACCCCAATCGAAGGAATGAGGAGCCGCCAATCAACGCCCTTGACCCCGGCCCCCCAGCAGCGACGGGGGCTGCGGCGCCGCCCGCGCCTCTGGTCGCCGCCCCGCGCGGTGCGTCACCGCGCCGCTGTCCGAACCCGCCCTGCTGCCCGGCGCGCTGCCGGCGCCGCCGCCGCCCCGCAGCTCTGCAGGCGCCGCAGCCGGCGCCACCGCGCCCCCGGCCGCCACTGCGGCTGCCGGCGCCGCCGGGGCGGGCCCGCGCGGTGCGCCCTCGCGACGTGCCGCCGCGCGCGCGGCCGCCCATCTGCGCCCGCCGAGCGCGGCCGCTGCGGCCACGACCGCCACGGCGGACGCAATCCCGCCGGCCAGGGGTCCCACTTGCACGCTGCTGCCGGGCCGGCCCACCACTGCCCGCGCTTGGTCGGGGTCGGCTGTCAGCAGCCCAGGGCCCGCTGTGAGCGCCGCACCGCCATCGCCCTCGGGGCCAGCACCCGCCAGGAGCTGAGCTGGCGGCGGCAGCGTCCCCGGCGTAGCGGGTGGGGGACGCTGCTGCGCGCCGTCCGAGACAGAGGGAGCGGCGGCGGCCGGTGCGGCACCTGGCAAGGCGCTGGCAGGTTGGGCTGGTGCCGCCTGCGACAGCTGCTGCTGCTGCTGCTGTTGCTGCTGCTGCTGCTGCTCAAGTGGGGCAGCGGCGGCCAGCGGTGGCGGTTGCTGGGGCAGCGCTGCGGCCGGCGGCGCTGCGGCCAGCGGCGGCTGTGCCGATTTTGCCAGGGCATACGGCATCAGCAGTGACTGCAGCGACGCTTGCGCCGGCGGCGCGGTGGGCGCGCCTTCGGGCTGCTCTGACGGGTAGCGGTAGCTTCCGTCCTCCCCTGTTTGATTGGCGGATTAGCAAACAGAGCATTTTGCCTGTCAAGTTCGCTTTTACGGCGACGTGGGCGAGTGCAACTAAAGGGGTCTGGAGACCAAGTTGACTGCCGTTTGACCGCACACGGCAGTGCGCAGCAGGCTCGCAGCGCGCGCGCGCGCCGCGCGCACCAGGCGTGTTCAGCGGCTGCAGCGTGTCGCTGTCGATGCCGGGGGCAAGCTGGGGCATGTGCACCTTTCCGGTGTAGCCCAGCTGTGCGGTTTGGGGGGGCGAGTTTTGATGCGTGCTGCTCAGCCCCTCCGCCAGCAAGGCTTCCAGCCTTGTTTTGATTGTGTGCGCCTCGCGTTGACGGCCTGCCGCTGCATCCACACTGAATTGCGGCGGCCATGCGAAGCGCCCGCAGGCCCCCGCCGACCTGCTCAAACATCTGGCCGCAGTCGCCGTGGGTGTAGCTGCAGGGCACCCACTGCCAGTCCGCGGTGTAAACGCCGACCGCCTCGGGCGACGCGGGGCCGCCCCTGAGCATGGAGGGGTCGTTGAAGCCCCTCAGCCCGACGTAGCGGTTGACCTGCAGGCGGGCGCGTTTGTCTTCTCAGAAGCTTCAGGCTGAAGCTGCAGCGCATTCGCTCATTGGAGGTGCCGGCAGCGCTGCGTTTTGTCAAGTAAGCCCCCCCGCAACAAGGCGGCTGCGCAGCTGCGGCCGAAGCCCCGCGGTTCGGCGGCGCCCGGCGGCCCCTGTTGCCGGCCGGCCCTCGCCAGCGGTGCGTGGCGGTTGGTGATGGAGCCGTCGTGGTCAAAGCGGTCGGCGGCGTAGGGGCTGGCGGTGGCGTGGCGTGTTTGTGTCCCGCGTTGATGATGCTGGCGTCGTCACAGTTGCATAGGTGCTGCGCTCCCAACCCTGCACCCGCGCTGCCTCGGCTGCCGCCCTCTCTCCAGTTCCGGCCACTCCGCCCTTGAAGCTTCAGCCCACGCACCCACCCACCCCCACCCGCCTGTATGCCAGAGGCCTGTCCAGCAGAACGTCAACGTGGTCGTCCTCGCACTCGGCACACCGATCACCCACCTGTTTGGAGGGGTCGGTTTGGGGCAGTTTTGCTGGAGTCGGACTGGCTCAAAAGTGCTTAAAACGGGCTCAATGCTTGATGAGTTTGGGAGGGAGAGGTCTTGTCCCGCCTTGCAAGCCGTGTGGAGATGACGCATCTCATCACCCAGCCGCTGCCCCTCACAAGCCACGACTCACCCTAGCGGCAAACGTCAGCCCGATGTGCTGCAACACGTTGTCGCGGTTGGGATGGGGGTTGTATGCGTCGTCGCAGCCGTGGATGCGCACGCACTGCGGGCGTGTGAGTGGCGGCAGCAGCGAGGCGGCGCGGCCGGCGTCAATCATGGGGTGTTGGGCAAACGCTGCGGCAGCATTCATTTCAGGAGGCGACTGGTGATCGTGGGCAAGCCTTGCTGAGCAGACGAGCGGTGCATTGGAAAGGAAGTGCAATGCGAACAACGTGCCGGCTCTGCCGCCGCCGCACCATGCAGCTGCCGCACGCGCCCGGCTCCGCCTCCCACCCGCCCTGCGCGCTCGAAACGTAGCGCGTTGACACGGCCGCCAGCGCGTGCGAGTCGCCGCCGACGAGCGGCGCGGCGCACGCGCCGCGGTGGGCGGCGTCCTTTCCCAGGACCTGCGGCGACGGTGGAGGCGGCAGCGGCGGGGGAGGAGGAGATGCAGGCCGGGGGGCGGGTGCCGGTTGGGGGGCCGCTGCGGCAGGCTGCTGGCCAGCCTGGCAGCAGCAACAGCAGCACAGCAAGCAATGGTGCTGGCAGCCCGCAGTCCGGCCGCAGCGCGCATGGTGGACAAGGGGGTTTCGTTGAAAAATGCGCAGGCCCCGCTCATGCGGTTGGCTGGGTGAAAGCGCTAGTGCTCCCTGCCGCGCATGGCGGAAAAGCTGGCTCGCACCGGGCCCGTGTACACGCTGAGCCGGCCGAATTTGAGGCACGCCGCCGCCTCGGGCGGCGGCGCGGTCGGCCACGCGTTGAAGCCGGCGGGGGCGGCGCACCAATTGGAGCCCAGGAAGCGGGGCTCGACCCGCTCAGTGCACCGCCCGTAGTCCCCCGGCGGCGTGGGGGCCTGATCTGCGCCGGGCACGTCGGGCACGGCGCCCGCGCACGCCGCAGGCGGGAGGGCCGCGGCGAGCGCGGCGCGCGGCGGGCCCGGCGCGGCGCAGGCGGCGGCCCACAGCAGCAGCGCCGCGGCGGCCTTCATCGAAGGCAGGCCCGGTTTGCGAGGCGAAATCTCCCGCGACCGCGGTCAACCCCGGGGCAGGCCCGGTCGCGGGGCTCCCCGTATCGCAGCCGTTCTCCCCGTGCCGGCGCCATTAAATCAATAATACAAGCGCGAGGGAGGTCATACCATCACTCCACGGTCCGGCGCTGCGGGAGTGGTCGGGTGTCTGGGCCCGTTGAAGGATGAGCAGGCTGCGCCCCTCATCCCCCGCGCCTCGGTACGGACATATCCACAATCCCAGCGCCATTGCGACCGGCGCTTCCCCATCTCCCCCGCGCACTAAGGGCCTATCACTACCGTATTGGGCCGCCCGGTGGGGCTCGCACTCCTCCTCCCGCCTGCTGCCGCAGGCCGCGGGAGACGGGTGTATCGTGGAGATTGGTGCATAGCAACATCCAAGGCGGCAGTCCACGCCCAGGGGCGCGCAGCAGAGCCAGAGGGCCCCGTCAGACCCGTCAGGCCTGGGCTGGGACCGTATCGCGGCCGGCCACAGGGCGCATCACGGCGCGTTTGGCCGTATCCAACCGATAGAGCGGCCGCGGCGCAGCGCCACCCGCGTCCCCGCGGGCCGCCCCCAGCGCGCGGTTGAGGACACCTGCCGGGCAACGCCGCGCGCCGCGCCGCGCCGGCCATGGCTACCCCCGCGCCCCCCGGGGCCGACCCCGCGCCGCCCCCGGCGCCCGTGGGCCCCGCGCCGGGCCAGGCGCCCGTGCTGGTCGCCACCACCGGCGGCGAGCTCGGCCAGACCGCCATCCTCGGCCTCTGGGTGCCGGTCCTGGTCGGCGCCCACCTGTTTGCCGGCTTTTGGCTCTACAAGGCCTGGCGCCTCAACGCGCCCAGCCCGGCCAAGCGCGTCCGCCGCAGCAGCGGCGGCGCCGCGGGCTCCCCCAAGCCCTCGCCCTGGAAGCAGCTGCAGCAGGCCCACTGGCCCGGCGGCAAGGCCGGCGGCGCGCAGTCCGCCGGACTGCCGGTCACCGCCACCGCCGCGTCCTCGCCCATCAAGTCCGATGCGGCGCCCGCGCGCGCGCACGGCCTCGTCGAGAACGACCTAATCGTCGAGGCGGACATGCTGGACGGCGGCGCGCCCGCCTCGGACGAGCCCGACGCGGCCGCCGAGGCGGACCAGGCGCGGCTGCTACGCGCGCTCGAGGCCGGCGGCATCGGCGGCGGCGCCGGCGCCGGCGGCGGCGAGCACCGCATCCACCACGACAACCACGGCCGCGTGGTGGCGGGGCCTGCGGACTACATGGCTACCGCGTCGCTGGAGTGGCGCGGCGTGGGCTGCAGCTACGCCGCGGCGGGCGGCACCAAGGAGGTCCTGGTGGACGTTTGGGGCGTCGCGCCCAGCGGGGAGATGCAGGCGCTGCTCGGGCCCTCGGGGTGAGGCGCGCCGCGCGGCGCAGCGCAGCGCAGGGGGCTGGACGGGGCCTCGCGCCGCCTGGGCGGCCCCACGTTGCTGTGTCTGTGCGGGAGGGAGGGCTGCGGTGCCTCGCTCGGCGCAGGGACAAAGCGCAGCCCAACGCCTCAACTGCCAACGCCCTGACAAGTTCAACACGCGGCACAAACTCACCAAAACCAACCCGCCCCGGCCAAATCAAAACCCCCGAACCAAAACAGCGCCGGCAAGTCCACCCTCATGGACATCCTCGCGATGCGCAAGAGCCTCGGCAACCTGACCGGCAAGCTGCTGGTCAACGGCGAGCGCGCGACGCGGCGGTTTGTGCGGATGACGGCGTACGTGCCGCAGGAGGACAACTTTGTGCCAACGATGACCACCGAGGAGACGCTGGGGTTCTACGCGGACGTGAGGGGGGGGGGGGGGGGGGGGGGAGGGGGCGCCCGGCTGCTTGTTGCTTTGGGGGCTGTGACGCGTGCAGCGGCAGAGAGGGTGAAGCCAGGGGCTGCGGCGCTGCCTGTGTGCCCGCTGCGGCTGACTCGTAGCCCCCCAATTGCGCCGCGCCCCCGTCCAAACCCGTGCCGCGCCCGCCGCCGCGCCGTGCAACCTCCCTCCCCCAGATCATCCTGCCCAACAGACACACACAAAAACGCACCACCAATCACTCACCCTGCGCCCCTCTTCCCCGCACTGTCCCCCTGCCCCCCAGATCATCCTGCCCAACGACTGGAGCAAGCAGCGCCGCCGCGAGCGCATCGCCGAGGTCCTCGCCGAGGTCGGCCTCCTCCACGCGCGCGCCACCATCGTCGGCGGCACGCTGCCGGGCGGCCTGCTCATGCGCGGCCTCAGCGGCGGCGAGCGCAAGCGGCTGTCGGTCGCGTCGGGCATCCTCGCGGCGCCCACCTTTCTGTTCCTGGACGAGCCCACCAGCGGGCTCGACTCGTTCGCGGCGCTCACGGTGCGGGCGCGCGCGCGCGTGATCTGGGGTTTGTGGTTTTTGCGGGTTGGGGGGCTAGGGAGCGAGGCCGTCGCGGCAAGCAGTAGTGAATACTGCGCGCCCCGGATGAAACCCTGCGCAAAGCTGGAACAGCCGCAACCCCAAACCCCCACCAAACCCCCACCAAACCCCCACCAAACCCCCACCAAACCCCCACCAAACCACCACCCAAACCCCCACAAACCCCCACAAACCTCAAACCCCTCAACCCCCCCAGGTGATGGGCTACCTGAAGCGCCTGGCCCGCGAGCACGGCCGCGTGGTCATCTCCTCCATCCACCAGCCCCGCAGCGCGATCTGGACCATGTTTGACGCCGTCACGCTGCTGGCCAACGGCCGGCTGATGTACCACGGGCCGAGGGATGAGATGACCACCTGGTTCGCCAGCCTGGGGTACCCCTACGACCACGACCTGCACGGGGTCGCCTCGGACTGGTGTGCGGGCGGGGGCAGTCCAGGGGGGATTCTTGAGGGGCAGTCCACGGGTGGGGGCCTTTGAGGGGCAGCCGTGGCGAGGCGGCGCGCGCAGCGTCCCGAGGCGGCGCGCCCGTTTTCGTCGCGGGGCGGGCGCGCCCTGCCGCGCGGGGGCGGCGCGGCCCCGGCTTTCCCCGGCTTGGGGGCGCGCACACACGGGCTGTGCAGCTGCGTGCTCACCCCGCCAACCCCCAAACCGCCACCCCACCCCCCCTCCCCCCCAGGGCGCTGGACCTGGTGGCTATCGGCTTCCCCAAGCCGCCCCGCTTCTACGGCCACACCATAACCACCAAGGAGCAGCTGCTGGCCGCGGCGGCGGCCTTCAAAGACCAGTACCTCGCTGACATGGCCCTCGCGAGCACCGAGAGCGGCAGCGGGGACGGGCTGTCGGGGGAGCTTTCAGAGGGCGACGCCGCGAGCCCCCGCCCGCGCGCCGCGCGCGTCGGCTGCGCCGCGCTGCTCGCGCGCCGCGCGGAGGGCGCGGCCGACGGCGACGGCGGCGGCGGCGGCGAGGCCGAGGCGGCGGCGCCGCGCTACGCCACGTCGGCGTGGCGGCAGTTTAAGACGCTGCTGTGGCGCGAGCTGCTGGCCATCACGCGCAACCCCTTTGACGTGGCGGGCCGCACGCTGACCTTTGCCTGGGTCGGCGTGTTCATGGGGATCCTGTCCTATGGCATCGCGGTGGGTTTATGCCTTCTTTTAGAAGGGGGGAAGGGGGAGGGGAGGTGGGCGCGCGGCCTGGTGGGGTGGGGAGCAGGGCTGGCGGCATTTCCATGTCCCCCAAGAGCCCCTAGAGACCCCCAAAACCGCCGGACCGCACCACCAACCGAGGCCCCCCAATGTCTCCCCCCCTTAACCCGCCTCCCTCAAAAACTTGCCTCCCCCCCCACAGTCTGACGCCGCGTCCCTGCAGCCGCGCATGACGCTGCTCCACATGGTGCTCTGCTTCTACCTGCTGATGCCTTACATAAGCATGGGGCTGTACGCCGCTGACAAAAAGTTTGTCGTGGCGGACGCGAGCAGCCAGCTGTACCGCCCGCTGGCCTACTACCTGGCAAAGGTGAGGTCGACCGGGGTTTGACCGTGGTTTGACCGATGAGGGGTTGACCGACGGGGGTTTTACCGACCGGGTTTGATTGGCCGTGCTTTGGACGCCGCCCCACCCCAGCACACAACACCCCCGAAACGCCCCTCAACACTCCCTTCCCCAAAAAAACCAGGTGTGCGCCATCACCCCCTTCCACATCGTCACCGCCAGCGTCTACGGGCTGATGGTCTACGGCATGGCGGGGCTGAGGCCCGGCGCGGGGCACATCTTCAAGAACGGAGTCATCAACGTGCTCACCCACCTCATCGCCAGCCAGGTGAGGGGCGGGGCTCAGCGGTCTGCCGAGGCGGCGGCGGCGGCGGCGGTGGCGGGCGGGCGCGGCGGCTGCGCTGGCACATGCGCCCGCCTTGCTGCCGCTGCGCTCGCGTTGCATGCCAACCCCTAAACTAGACTAAACTAAACCCTAAACCCTAACCCTCAAACCCCCAGCCCCCCAAACTCCCGCACCCCTAACCCTCCCCCCAAACCCCCTCTACCCCCACCCCCCAAACCCCAAGGTGCTCCACGCGTCTGCCGTGGTGGCCCCCAACCAGGACGTGGCCTTTATGCTGTCAATCGTGTGGACCGCGGTGCAGATGCTGCTTTCCGGGTTCTTCATTGACTTCAAGGGGGTGAGCCTTGGGTTTAGGGCTTAGGGCTTAGGGTTTAGGGTTTAGGGTTGCAGATGCTGCTGTCCGGGTTCTTCATCGGTCTTCAAGGGGGTGGGCTTTGAGCCCTGAGCCTTGGCGCGCGCGCAGAATGCGCACCGCTGCGCTTTAATGTTGAGCAGCCGCATGCACTTCGCCGCGCGCCCACCCGCGCGCGCTTTGTCGCGCGCACCGCTGCACCCTGCTGCGCGCCCGCGCGCACCCAACCCAACCTGACCCCCCGTTCCAACCCCCCCCCCCCAAAAGGTGTACCTCCACTGGGCGACCTACCTCCGCTACCTCTCCACGGTCTACTTTGGCTTCCAGGCGGTGGTCTCAAACGAGTACGAGGGCGTGCTGCTGCCCTGCACCGGCGCCGGCACCGCCGACGGCGGCAGCATCTCGCACTGGCTCGGCTCCGCGCTGCCAAACACCTCCAACGCGCAGCGCAAGCAGCTGGAGGCGCTGTTCGGGCGCTACGCCAGGGACGGCGGCTGCGTGTTTGACCCGAGCGGCACCCTGGACCACTACAACATCAACCGCCCCTACTGGCTCAACGCGGGGGTGCTTATGGCCTACCTGGTGGTCATGCACTTCGTCACCTTTGGCTGCATGCTGCTGACCGTGCGCCGCGAGCGCCGGTGAGCGCGCGGGGGGCGCCGGCGGCGGCGGCTGTGAAGCCGCGCGCC
Organism: Raphidocelis subcapitata; assembly: GCA_003203535.1. Lineage (NCBI taxonomy): Eukaryota > Viridiplantae > Chlorophyta > Chlorophyceae > Sphaeropleales > Selenastraceae > Raphidocelis > Raphidocelis subcapitata. The sequence goes on along the minus strand of BDRX01000052.1, from coordinate 279,325 downwards.
CCGCGGCGCCGGTGCGCGCCCGCCGCGGCGCGGCCGGGCCGCGGCCGTCGCCCGGGCGGCGCGCGGCGGGCCGCGGCGCCGTGCCGGCGCGCCGGCGCGCCCGCCGCGCCGGCGCCGGCGCCTGCCTCGGCAGCCTCGAAAAGGGGGCTCGCGCCTTTTCAGGGGCGCTTTGTGGGAAACGACCCCCGTTGTGTTTGCGCCGCGCGCCCAACGCGCGCGCGCGCCTGTTGCTTTACCTCCTATCTCGACCCCCCTTCCCCCGGCCTCCCCCCGCGGTTGTGGTGCGGGGGGGCGCCAGTGTCGGCCAGGGCGCTTCCGTTTCACTGCACACCAGCCCAACAACGCGCCCGCGGCGACGCGGCGCGCCTCGGCGTTCGAGGCGGCAGCTTTTATCGGCGCATGCGCTTTAGGGCGCGCCCCCCCGGCGCGCGCCGCCGCCGCCGCCCCTCCCCGGCCGCCGGGCCAGGAGGCACGGGGCGGCCGCGCCGGGGCCGCGCCGCCGGCCTCACTTTCGGACCCTTTTTGCTGCAGAATGTCTTAGGAAACCGAGCGAGCGGCCTGGACAAACTGCCAACGTTTGCGGGCCTCTGCGGGCCCCAGCCCCCTCGACTCGCGCACGCACGCGTGCAAGGCGCGCCGGCGCCCGCGCCGCGAGCGGCCCGCTCCCGTGTGACACCCCGCGTGAGGCCCGCCCGCCCGGGCCCGCCGGTCCTTGCTTCTCTCCTCTTCTTATTGCACCCCTCCCGCGCCGGGAGCGGCCAACGGCGCTGCTATTGAGGAGACTGCTTGCCCCGCCCCGCCCCGCCCTGTGGCCCCAATCGAAAGCTGTCCCGCACACCGCCCGTGCCCGTGCACGCGCGCCGCCTCGGCCGGGGGCGGCGCTGGCAGCTCCATAAGCGCGGCCCGCGGCCGAGGCGGGCACCGTAGGTATGTAGCAAGGGCCCAGCGCCCACTGGGGGTCGCCTGAGTCTGCTTGGTATTCGAGGAACAGTAACACACAGCCTTTTTCCGGTTCAGCTTTGCCGCGGCGCGCGAGGGCAGGGCGGTGCGCCGGCGCGCGTGCAGGGGCGGCGAAGAGCAAGGCGGGGCCGCTGCGCAGAGGGGACGGCAAGGGGCGCGCGGGCCCGTGCAGAGACGGAGTGCAAGGGCGTGCACGGCAAAGAAGACGAGCGGGCGGGGCCGGCGCCGGGGACCAGAGGGGGAAGAGCTGCGCCGCGCTGCGCTGCGCCACGCTGCGCCCGCCCGCCGATCCTCCGAGGCAGCGGCGCGCGCCCGTCCGGCCCGCCTCAAAACGCGTCGTCCTCAAACGCGCTCGAGTCCGTGGCGGGGTCCCCCCCGCGCCCCGTGATCGCGGCCAGCACCGGCGCGGCGTCGGCGGACGAGAAGGGGTTCGAGAGGTCCCCCGCGGCGGAGTCCGCGGTGCTCTGCCGGTGGAAGCCGCGGGCCGCCGCGTCCCCGAGCGCGCCAAAGCCGGGGCCGCCGTCGAAGGAGGAGCCCGTGGCTGTTGACTCGCCCGTAAAGCCGGCGTGCGCCGCGTGGGGCGCGGCGGCTGCGGCGGCAGCGGGGGCGGCTGCAAAGGCGGAGCCGCCGCCGAAGGCGTCGTCCTCAAAAGATGTCAAGGCGTCGTCCGCCGGCGGCGGCGGCGCCGCGGCGGCGGCGGCGGGCTCGGCCGGCGGCGCGGCGAGGGCGGCCGCCGCGAGGGCCGCGGCCGCGCCCGCCGCGGCGCCGGCGGCGGCCGCAGCGCCGGCCGGCGGCGGCGCCAGCCCCTTGGGGCCCTCGCCGCCGAGCGCCGCCGCAGCCGCCGCGGGCGCAGCCCCATCCCCGTCACCGCCGCTCGGCTCCGGCGCTGCCACCGCCGCAGGTGCCGCCGCCGCAGGTGCCGCCACCGCCGCCGCAGCAGCAGCGGAGCCGTCCCCCGCGCGCTTCATCGGCGACAGCCGCGCCGCGCCGCCCCCCGCAGCGGCGCGCAGCAGCGCCGGCGGCACCCCCTCGAGCTCCGGCAGCGCGTTGACCACGGCGTAGCCCGCGTCACCCGGCTCGTCGCCCTCCTTCGCCACCGGCGCGTCCGCGTCCATCCAGTCCGCCGCGCCCGCGAGGATCGTCTCGACCCACACCAGCGCGCCCACGTCGCCGAGCGACGCCGCGTACGGCACGTCCAGGCCCCGGCCCTGTACCGCCGAGAAAAGGCTGCGGTACGCCGCCGCCGCCTTGACCAGCGAATCGCAGAGCTCCCCGGGCCCCAGCGCGGCCGCGCCGCCGCCGCCGCCGCCGCCGCCGTCGACGGGCGCGCCCGCGGCGGCCGCGAGCCGGGACAGCAGCGCCTCCAGCTCGCCGCGCACGCGCCCGAGCTCCGCCTCGCCCGCTGCGGCGGACAGCTCCACGTCCTGCAGGCGCGCCCCCAGCAGGCCGCGCTGCTTGCGTCCCGAGTCCAGCTGGAGCTCCAGGGACGCCTTTTTGGACTCCGCCTCGGACACGTCCCGCACCAACGCGGCGACCTCGGACTGGGGGGGGGGGGGGGGGGGGGGAAGGGAGGTGAGAAGGGGGGAAGTTTTGGGGGGTGCGGGAGGTCAAGGGGCCCTGCGGGTTGCTGGGTTCCTACTTGTCTGTTGGGGTCGGCGGTCGAAGGGAGTTGGGGGGGATTGGCTGCTGTTGAAGGCCTCGAGCGCCGCGCGCGTGCACGGTTGCGCGCGCACCTTGAGCCTCTGCTTTGCCGCCTCAACGTCGGCCTCCGCCGCCCGCAGCTTGTCCTCCCGCTGCCGCGCCTCCCCGCGCGCCCCCTCGAAGCGCTCCTTGTCGGGGCCGGACAGCATCCTGGGGGGGAGGGGTGCAGAAGGGGGGGGGGGGGGGGGGGGGGGGAGAGCGGCGCGGCGGTTGGCTCCTCGGCAGGCTCCGTCGGGGCCCAACCAGCAGACCGGCCCTCAGCAACCCCAGCCCCAAGCAGTGCCAGCCCCCAGCAGAGCTCCCAACAGCCATAGCCCCTAGCAGACCTCCCCGCAACCCCAGCCCCCAACAGCCTCAGCCACCCCCCTCCAACTTCCCCCCTCCCTCACTTGAGGACCTCCTCGCCGAGGGCGGGCACCTCCGACGCGCCCCCCGCCGCGCCCACCGCGCCCTTTGCATCGAACACCACCTTCTGCGGCGGCCCCGGCAGCCGCGGCAGCGTTTGGTCGTATGACTCGGAGACAGCCTTGACCGCGCTCTTCTCCCCAAACTGGGTCGCCAGGGACCAGGGCGCCGCCGCCGGCTCCTGCGGCGCGGGGCCGAGCACAGAAGCGAGCGGCGCGGCGCCGGGCGGCGCGGCGGCGGCGGGCATCGTCACGCCCGGCGCGAGCGGCGGGAACGCGCCCGGCGGCAGCGCCGGCGGCGGCGGCACGCCCCGCACGGCGCAGTCCATCAGGTAGGCGGCGCGCACGAACTGCTCCGAGTTCAGCGCGCCCGACGCGCCCGCGACGACGTCCCAAATGTGCTTCAGGGTGCGCTTGTCCAGGCCGGTGCGCATGAACACGCCGAAGCAGTCCGAGCCCTGCGCGTTGTTTTTATGTTTTCGCAGGGGGGGGGGCATGGGATCTCGCGAAGCAGCAGTGAAGCTGTGCAGCCTGCGCTGCGCTGGCCACCGCCGCCGGCGCTGCGGCCGCGACAGACGCCTCTGCTCGGCCGCCCTTCGCGCCGCTGCGTGCCCCCTCCTGCCAAGCGCAACGCGCGCCGCCCGCCCCCGTCCCGCCGAGCGCCCCGCACCTGCACGAAGCCGTCCCCGTCCCTGTCCAGCTGCGCGAACTGCGCCTTGTAGCGGGACATGTCCTCAGCACTCACCGGCGGGTAACCGGTGACCTGTGGGGCGTAACCCGGCGGTACGCCGGGCGGGACGCCGGGCGGTACGCCGGGCGGTACGCCGGGCGGTACGCCCGGAGGGCCCACGCCCGGGAACGGCGGCCGCGGCGGGAGCGCGCCCGGAATGGGGGCGCCGCCGGTGACCTGGGGCGTGTAGCCGCCGGCGCCGGTGATCTGGGGCGTGTAGCCGCCCGTGATCTGGGCGCCGTAGCCCGGGGGCACCGCGCCGGTGACCTGGATGGTGTAACCCGGCGCCCCCGGCACGGGGGCGGGCGGGTCGAGGCCGGCCATGCGCGGCAGCGGCACCTGTGGGCCCGCGCCCATTGCCACGGCGCGCGCCTGGTCGGGCGGCAGGCGGCCCATGTTGACCTGAAAAGGGGGGGGGTGACATGTTGGAAGCAGAGCCAGGGGATGCCACCCTCCCGCGGGTCCGAGCTTTCGATTTAAAAGGGAGAGGCCCGCTGCGCAGCCCCACGCGCGCTGCGCCTCGGCCAGCGGGCCGCTGTGGAGGTGCGGCCCCCGTTTTGACGCGAGCCGCGCGCGCACCTGGGCCAGCGCCACCAGCCGCATGGCCGCGTTGAACTGCGCCTGGTTGAGCGCGGCGCCGCCGCCGGACGCGAGGTCCCAGATCTGCGCGCGGCGGGCGGGGGTGGGCGTCGGGGCGCCGCCTCCGGGAGGGGCCTCTCCTCGCTGCCTGACGCATCACGCCTCTCCCAGGGCCCGCGGGGATCGAAAGGGAGCGGGGCCAACGGCGTCAACCCACCCCCACCTGGCCAAGCACGTCCTTGGGGAGGCCCGAGCGCGTGAAGAACCGGACCGCCTCCCCGCCCCCGATTTTGCCGTCCTTGTCCTCGTCCGCTATGCGGAACCACTGCTCCGCCAGGCCCGCCATGGTGCTGCGGGGCGATCGGCCTGGACCTGCTGGGTTCGCCGCTGCCGCGGGCCCTCCTGCCGCTGCTCCCGCCTCAGAGGGTTCAGATGGCCCCTGCCTTCTCGCTCGCGCAGCCGGGGCACGAACGCCGCGCTGCGCGGTGCCCCGCGGCGCGCCGCGCCGCGCGCACGCGCTGCTGCCGTTCCGGCGCTGGTGGCGCTCACGCTGCGCTTGCTGCGTACGTGCGGCGGCGGCGCGATCCGATCACTACTGAAACTGCGCCAGCAGCGCTTGCGCAGCCAAACATTACACCCGGCAGCCAATGGGCAGCTTCCCACTTAGCCTGCGCCCCGCCACTGCAGGCCCCTCGTTCTTCGAGTCGTTCTCTTTACCATCTACAAGATCAGCGCACAGAGGCGAGCAGTGCATTATGTGGTCTGAGGCCGCAAGAGCCGGGATTCAGTGGGTGCAGATTGCGCATTGGGGGCGGGGACAGCAAAGCAACGCGCGCGACACATTTTCGCATTTTCCGTGCGACGGGCTGCGTTTATTCCTGCAGCGCCCGCGGGCGTGAGGGTGCCGAGGCGAAAGGCTCAACACTGGGTGGTTTTTGATTGCACATTGCACATTGCTGTGCCGCGGGGAGGGAAGGGAGGGCCGAGCGGTTGACCGCGGCCCCCTTCCCTACCGCCGGTCAGCGGCCGCCCATGGGCAGGTTTGACCAGCAAACGCCGTTCAGCCCTCAAAAAGAAAAAAACGCAAGGGGCCAAAGACGAACGTCTGCGAGCGCGCCCGGCGGCGCCGCGCCGCCCCGCACTGGCGCCGCGGGCCGCGGCGCCGCGCGGCGCCGCGCAACCCTCACCGCCGCCGCCGCCGCCGTGCGTCCCGCTGCTGCGACAGTCGCGCCGCGTGGGGCGCCGCCATCAGCCGCCGCCGCAGGAGGCGCCGCCTGCTGTTGAGGTCCTGTTTCTCCTCCTCCGTGAGGCAGTCCAGGTTGTCCTCGATGTCATCCAGCAGCTCGCAGGGCGGCGTGCACTGGGCGGTGTCCTCGTTGGCGCCCTCGCTGCAGAACTCGTCGAAGGCGTCGCACTCGTCCTCGCGGCCCTGGCCGTCGTCCTCGCAGACTGCGGGCGCGCGGGATGGTTGGGTGGGTGGGTGGGTTTAGGGAGGGTGCCGCCGAGGCGCTTTTGAGGGGGGTGCTCGGGGTTAGGGGGCCTGTGATGGAGGCGCTTTGGGGGAAGGGGTCGGGGCGTGCAGCTTGGCAGACCAAGCCGAGGGTCGTTGCAAAGTCAGCGCGGCGCGCGCGCGGAGACCCACAGTAGAGGAAGCACTCCGCCTTGGCCTGGTTGCCTTGTTCACACCATTCGTAGTAGTCTGGAACGTACGGCATTGGCGCGTAGTTGCCATTCGTGGCCGGCGGCTGGTTGCTCGGCGGCGGCGACGGGGGCTTGGGCGAGGGCGAGGGCGAGGGCGACGGCGAGGGCGGCGGCGACGGCCCCGCGGGCGGCGTCGACGGCGGCGGCGCGCCGGGCGGGGGCACCACCACCACGCCGGGTGCGGGCGGCGGCGGGGAGGGCGGCGGCGCCGCCGTCGGCGACGGCGACGGCGGCTTGGGCGCTGCCGCGGCGGCCGGCAACGGCGACGGCGCCGCAACCGGCGCGGCCGTGGGCGGCGGCGACGGCGCCGGCGGCGGCGCGACCACGACGGGCGGCGGCGGCGGCGGCGGCGGCGGCGGCGGCGGCGCGGCGACCACGGGCGACGGCGGCTGCTGCAGCTCCGGGTAGGGCAGCACGCGCACCGTCTTGGTGTCTGTGCCCATGTCGCCCCCGGAGTCTGTAACCACGAGCGTGACCTCATAATTGCCCGGTGCCAGCGTAACCGAGGTGCGCTCGCCCAGGAACTGCTGCGACCCGCCGATTGCGGTGGCGTCCAGCGGCTTGACCGTCCAAACGTGCGACTGCAGGCTCTGCCCCCACACCGCGGTGGACGCGCTGCCGTCCAGCTCGAGCGTCGCGACGCGCGCCGCCGTTACGGTGGCCTCCGTCGCGACGCCCGCGACCGCGGTGGGGCTGAGGATGGTGCCAAAGGACTGCGCCGCGCTGGCGACGGGGTCGGCGGCGAGGGCGGCGTCGAGCACGCCGATGTCCGACGGCAGGGGGCCGGCCGCCAGGGGCGCCGCGCCGAGGGGAGCGGCGCCGAGGGGCGCGGCTGCGGCTGCGGCAGGGGCCACGCCGGGCTGCAGGGCGCCGGGTGGCAGGGCGCCGGGTGGCAGGGCGCCGGGTGGCAGGGCGCCGGGCAGCGACGCGCTCGCCGGTACAGCGCCCGGCACGGTGCCAGGCAGCGCAGCGCCCGGCGTGGCGGCAGGCATGAAGCCTGGTGCCGCAGCGCCGCCGAGCATGCCGCCGGGGGCCGTGCCCCCGAGCGCCGGCGTGATGCCAGGCAGCGCGCCTGCCGCTGGCACGATGCCGCCGCCGACGGGCGAGATGGCCGCGCCGGCGCCCGGCGTGATCCCAGCGGGCGCAATGGCGGGCGCGCCCATCCCTGCGGGTAGCGCGCCTGCTGCCGCACCCGCTGGCGCGGCCCCTGCTGCTGCGGTGATGACCGGACCCCCCGGCGGCACCTCGGCGAGCGCCACCGGCATCAGGCGCGGCCGCGCGAGGCGCCCGCCGCTAGCGGCGAGCTGCACTGCCTGCTGCGCCGGCGCGGCGGCGCGCCGCTGGCGCGTGGCGTGGTGCGCAGCATCGACGCCCAGCGGTGTGCTGCGGGCGGGCGGCGCGCGCGGCGGGTTCCGTGTGAGATGCGGGACGGCGGTCGGCGGTGCATGCATGGACGGCGCTGCGCGACCACTGAGCAGCCATAATCGCGATCCTCAGCTTTTTCTCAAGGCCTTTGCGTGCGGCCCCAGCTTGCGGAAGGGGCGGGCCAAGGCCCGGCCGCGGACCCCAAACTCCCGTGCCCTGCCCGCCTCACCGGCTCGGCACCCCTCCTGCCAGCAGTACCAGCAGCCAAACTGCTGTGGTTCGCCGCGGTGCGGCCATTCCCGAGGGTCACTTCGCCGAAGCCATGCTGCTGCGCGGACGCTGCGCGGACCTTGCCCGCCCAGGGCGTTCTTGTTCGCTAGAAGAACTCCTCAGAATCCTTGATCACCCGTGCCAGGCGAGCGGCGGCCGCGCTGTGCGCCGGGCTGACGGACACTCCTTGGGCCCCGCTGCTTGATGGCTGCTTGGAAGCAGCGCGCGCTTCAGTCAAAGAGAACTTTGATTCGGCATGAATGCATCTGGCGGGTGCCATGCGGGCTTGGGAGCCAAAACCCGCGGCGCGAGTGCGGCGCCAGTGGCGCGCCTCCGCGCTGGGTCACCGGCCAGGAACCTACAGTGCAGTGCGGCGCCCCCACCAAAACGGCGGCAGGCACGACTGCCAAGCGGCAAGGACTTCAGCGACAGCTTTACTGATCGCGGGTGGAGGGCATGCAGGCCGCCGCCCCGCATGCTTTGGACTTTTTGGGAGGCCGGCGCTTTGCCAGTCTGCCGCCCCAAAACTGGGGCGAATAACAGTGCTGTTTGAGTTTTATAGACAGGCTTTTCGAGGTGGTGGGAAGGCCCCCGCAGTGCGCGGGCGGCCCGTGCCATCTTTCGGCGGCACGCCCCGTGCGGGTGCGGGTGCAGGAGGGAGTGGGAGCGGGCGGGCCAGATAGGACGGGGTGGGACGAGCCAGGCCGGCAGCACAGAGGGCGATTGAACACGTAAACACTGCGTGGATGGGACGATGTGTACGGCGTGCATGGGGTGATCTGGCCTATGATCTGATGGGGTGTGCGTTTGGGGGAAGGGGCCGAAGAGAGGGGCACACCAGGGCATTCAAGTTCGCGAGCGGGCTCGCGCCCGCTGCAAAGCATTGGCGCGACAGGCCAGGCGCCCCAGCCGGGGGCGCGGCCACCTGTGCAGCCCAGAGGCAACCGCCTCGGCGCGGCGCGCGCACGAGCGCGCGCGCGCGCGCCTCGGACCGATTACGCGGCCCAGCAGGCCTCGTTGTCGAGGTTGGCGTCCAAGGCGCAGGGCGGGAAGCACTCTGGGATGTACAGGTTGGCGGCGTCGGAGCACCAGGCGTTGTAGGCCTGGCAGTCCACGTTGGCTGCGGGGCCGGGGGAGGGGGCGTTTGCGGTGGAGGGGGTCAGCTTGTGCCGGCGGTTGTCAGCAGTGGGTAGCAAGCAGCAACGGCGTCCAATTTGGGCTCTGATGGGTTTGCAATTTGGGCAGGGCGAGGGGCGCAGCCCCAAGCACGCACCTGGGTTGGCGAGGCACCACTCGCTAAAGCACTCTGGCGTCTGCAGCTTGCCCTTGCAGTAGGTCCCCATGTCTGTTCATGTCCAGGTTTGGCGGGGGCAGGTGGGGGCAGGGGGATTAGGCCAATGGAGGGGGCTTGCACAGGCCTGTGCAAACAGGGGGGGGGGCAGGCGGGGCGGCGCCCGCGCAAGCAGGAGCGCGGCGCCGCGCGGCGAGCCGCACCTGGCACAAACGGCATGGGGGCCCATTTGCCGGAGGGCGGCGGCGACGGCGGCGGCGACGGCGTCGGCGGCGGGGGTGGCCCCGAGCCGTCGTCCGGCGGCGGCGACGGCGCCGGCGGCGACGGCGGAGGCGGGGAGGGCGTCGGCGCCGGCGGCGAGGGGCCGTTGGGGGGGGACGGCGACGGCCTCGGCGGCGGCGGCGACGGGGACTGCCCGGGCGTCGGCGGCGGCGCCGGCGGCGACGGCGACGACGACGGCGGCTGCGACGGCGAAGGCGAGGGCGCGCTGGCCCCGCCGGGCGGCGACGGCGACGCCCCGGGCGCCGGCGGCGACGCCCCGGGCGGCGGCGGCGACACCCCGGGCGGCGGCGGCGGAGGGGCGGGGGTCCCAGGCGGGGGGGACGCCGCCCCGCCACCGGACGAGTCGCCGCTGCCGCTGCCGCTCGGCGCCGGCGCAGGCGCAGGCGCGCCCGTGCCAGGGCCCTGCTGTGCGGGCTGAGAGCCCGAGCCGGCTGCGGCGCCGCCCGACGCGGCCCCGCTGCCCGAGGCCCCCGCCTGCGTTGCGCTGCCAGCGCCTGCGCCCGTCGTCTGGGCCTGCGCGCCCGCGGGCCCCGCCGCGGCGGAGCCCGGCAGCGCGGCGCCGGCCCCAGCGCCCCCGCCAGCGCCGGCGGCCCCGCCGGCCAGCTGCGACGCCGCGCCGCCCGCCGCGCCCGCGGCCGCGCCGCCGGGCTGGCCGTTCGGCGAGAGCGTCACCTCGACGCTGCCCGTCTCTGTGGCGGTCTCGCCGTTTGAGTCCGTGATCGTGAGCTCGACCACCCAGCTGCCGGGGGCGAGCACGACCTCGGCCACGGCCCCCGAGGCGGTCTGCAGGTCGCCGGCGCCGGCGGCGGCGCCGCCGGCGCCGTCGGCGCGCCGCACCCGCCACTCCCATGACTCGAGGGTGGTGCCCCACATCGGCGTCGATTTGGACGCGTCGAGGGAGACGGACGCGCCGCCGGCGCCGGACGCAAAGGCGGGCAGCAGCTTCTCGAACACCGCGGTGGGGGAGAGCACGTCGATGCCGGAGGGGCGCGGGGAGGAGGGGGGCAGCTCCGCAGGGGTGGAGGCGCCCTGCTGGCTCGCTTGCAGCGGCTGCGCCTGCTGCGGCAGCGGCTGCTGCGCCAGCTTCTGGCGCTTCCGGTGCTTGCGCGGCTGCTTGGCCGTGCCGTCCTGCTGATACTGCAGGCGCGGCGCCGCCGCGGGCGCGGGCGGCGCTAGGGCGGCCAGAGGCTGCGCCTGCGCCGCGCTCGGGACGGTGGCTGCCAGCGGCCTGCGGGGAGAGCGTGAAGCATAACGGAGTGAGGGGGCACCCAGGGAGGCCGGCTGGCGGGCTGCGGCGACGCGCGCGGCCGGGGGTAGGCGGCCAGCCAACGCGCGCTGCCGACGCGCGCGCTGGTCGGCCGCCGCCGTCCGGGCCGCCCGGGCGTGCGGCGTCTCACCTGACAGCAGAGACGGAACCCAAGCTCAGCAGCACGGTCACGTAGACCAGGGCCGCAGCGCGGGCGACGGAGGGGCCATTTTTTCGCCGCGGCCGGGGGCGGACCGCCATTGAACCGCGCGGCCGCGCTGTGTCACCGTCGAACATTGCTTAGAGTAACATAAACATTCAATCCAGCTGCAAGCTGTCCGGAAGGGAGTGCCCGGGCGCGATCAGGGGGTGGTGGCTCGGCAAGGTCGCAGGTCTGTTCGGAGCGTGTTTTATGCGTGTAGCGCGGGTGACATGGATTCTTCGTCGATATCGGATGATGATTCAAACGGGGCTTAAAGGCCCCGCACACCAAATGGCACGCGCGCGGCGTTGGCTGCTGCGGCGTTGGCTGCTTCCGCCGCGCCGCGCCGGCGCCGCGACTCCCAGCGCGGCCGGTCGATGCACCCTGGAACCGTTCATTGTGACGGTGCCGCCGGCACGCGCGGCGGCGGGCGCTCCCGCTGCCGCCGGCGCGGGCAGTCCGGCTGCGCGCTGCCGGCTGCCCCCGGCGCGGGACACATGATGACCCCAACGAGCTTGCTGCTGGGCGAAGGAGCCTCCCAAAACGCGAGAGCAGTTTTACCGATTTCATTCTCAGACTGAAAGCGCGCACAAACTCGGCGATGTTAATGTACAAGCCTCAAAAAAAGCATGCGCGGGAGACAGGCCTGCGGCGGCGGCCGCGCGGCCGCGCGGCCGTTCAGCGCAGCAGCCCCAGCCGCCTGCGCCTGCGCTGCCGCCTGCGGCGCCCCTCGTCCGGGTCCCTGCACCGCTCATCCGCGTCCGAGTCGTCCAGCATCTCGCAGGGCGGGGTGCACTGGGGAAGGTCCCAATTGGAGCCATCGTTGCCGTCGCAAAAGCTGGGGAGGAGAGTGAAGGGGGGGGGGGGCGGCGAGGGGGGCGCTTTATTAGGCGGGCGGCCGCGGTGTGCGCGTCCTTGGCTTTCCAGGCATGCGCGCGGGCCTGGCGGTGCCAGCCAGGCGGCGCCAGCACAGATCCAGGCGCCGCAGCCCGGCGCGGTGCGGCGCGGCGCGGCGGGGCGGGGCGCTCACTCCCAAAACTCGGTGCACTGCGGCGTGTCGTAGTTTTCGTCCAGGTCGCAGCTGTGCCGCAGAGAATGGGGTTTGTGCGCGGGCGTGGGCGCGTTTTGGGAAGGATGCGGCAGGCACGGCAGTCTCGCACCAGGACCGGGGATTATGCGGCGTAGTGCGGCAGGCAGCCGGCGGCTGCGGGCTGCGGCGGCGCGTTGCGAGGGTGCACGGCGCCCTGTTCCCAAGCACACACACACCCCTTACCGGTATCTGAGGCACTCCTCGCTGCCGGTCCTGCCGGGGTCCTCGCAGTGCGTTATGTAGTCAAACACATATCTGTGCGGGTCAAACGGGGGGTTGGGGCGCCGTGTCAGGGGCAGGGCCGTGCAGTGTGCTGGTGCAGCCTGGGGCAGCGGCACAACCCCTGGGGTTGCCTGCCTCCTGAAGCCCTCTTTAGTCGTGTGCTGCTTTCTGCGCCCACTCCCCCACTCATCCCCCGCGAGGCATGCATGGGAACAACAACGCAAAGGCGAGGAGGCTCACGGCAGTGTGGGGAACTTGGCTGCGGACACTTCCATAGGGGGCGGCGGCGGCGGGGGCGGCGGCGGGGGCGGCCGCTGCACCATCACCGGGCGGGCGGGCAGGATGGGGCCAATCGCTTCCACCGGCGGCGGCGGCGGCGGCGGAGGCGGCGGCGGCGGCGGCGGCGGGGGAGGAGACGGCGGCGGCGGCGACGGCGGCGGCGGCGGCGGGGGGAACGGCGGCGGCGGGTCGGGCGGCGGCGGCCAGGCGAGGACCAGCGGCGCGGCGGCCGCGTCCGGTGAAGGCTCTGCTGCGCGCTGCGGCAGCGGCCAGGCGGTGGGCGCTGACCCGCTGGGGTAGTACCTGCCAGGCCCGCTGGCTGCTGCGTCGTACGGCGGCGGGGAGGGGGCCGGCGGGATGGGCGCGATCTGCAGCGGCTCCTCCGCCGCGCGCGCGTAGCGCTGCGGCTGGTATGCGGGCTGCTCCTGCGGCTGCTCCTGCTGCGGCAGCTGCGGGTACTGCTGCTGCGAATACGGCTGCTGCTGCTGCTGCTGCTGCTGCTGCTGCTGCTGCTGCTGCTGCTGCTGCTGCTGCTGCTGCTGCTGCGGGTATTGCTGCGCAGCCGGCTGCTCCTCAGCCGCCGGCAGCAGCGGCGCCAGCGGCGGCGGCGGCGGCGGCGGAGGCGGCGGCGACGGCGGCGGCGGCGGCGGGCTGGCCGCCCTCACCGTGACCCGGACTGTGTCTGTGTCGCCGTCGCCGGCGCTGTCCACGACGCGCAGCGTCACGTCCCACTCCCCTTCTGGCAGCACCACCGTCGCCTGCTGCCCGCGCGCCTTGCGCACGTCCGAGGGATCCCTCAGGCCCCTTGCCTCCCACTTGTATTTGACGATGCTGCTACCCCACACCGGCGTGGAGGGGCTCGCGTCCAGCGCCACCGCCGCGCCCTCCGGCGACGAGGCGATCGCCGCGCGGGGCACGTTTGCGACGGCGCTGGGCGAGGTGAGCGCCGCAAACGCGTCCGCGCCCTCGCGCTCCCCCGATGCCGCCGCCGCTGCAGCAGCGCCGTCCGCTGAGGCCGTGCTGTCTGCTGCTGCTGCGCCGTCCGCTGCTGCTGCGCCGTCCGCTGCTGCTGTGCTGTTTGCTGCTGCCGAGGGGTTTGCTGCTGCCGCACTGTCCACTGCTGCCGTGCCGTCTGCTGCTGCTGCTGCTACTGTGGCGTCTGCTGCTGCCGCGCCATCCGCGGCCGCAGTGCTCGCAATAGCATCGGTCGTTTCACTGGCGCCAGCTGCAGCGCCGCCGTCGGCCGCAGCGCTGGCGTCGGCATTGGTCGTGCCACTGGCGCCAGCTGCAGTGCCGCCGCCGGCTCCACCGCCGGCCGCTGCGCTGGCATCGGTCGCGGCGCTGCTGTCGGCCGCAGCACTGGCGTTTGCCGCGGCGCGACCGTTGGCCGCTGCGCGACGCTTGCCCCCAGCGCCGGCGACGGCCTTGCCTGCTGCTGCTGCGGCTGTTCCTGCTCCTGCTGCTGCGACCGTGCTGCCGGCTGTGGCCGCGCCGGCGGCTGCTGAATCACTGCCGGCGGCTGCGGTTGTCACTTCTGCATCTGTTTCATCCACAGACGCATCCAAGGCAACCGTTTCGGCTTCAGAACTGTCTTCCGACGCGGCAACTGCCTCCCCCGTCGCTGCGCCGGCGCTCGCGGCTGCATCGGGCGCCGCCGCCGCCGCGTCGCCCAGCGCGAGAGCCTTCTTGCGCTTGCGCGCTGCGGCCAGCCGGCGGCCGGCGCCCTGGGAGGGTGCCAGTGCGTGAAGCGGGCCCACGCCCCCCCGCCATTCCAGCACCGGCAATGGCACCTGCCCGGCTGCTGCGGCAGGCGAACGCACGTCTGTCTCTGCTGCCGCCGCCGGCGCAGAGCCCTGTAAACCCGGCCCGCGCCCTTTCAGCGCATGCTGGCCAGCTGCTGCGCGCTTCTGAAGCCCCGGGCTCGATTGCCTGTCGTTTTGCGGGGCATGGTGGCGCGGGGTTTGGGCCAACGAGCCCAGCCTGCGGGTGTGTGCTGGACTGCGGCACCGCGGCGCGCGCGAGAGAGGGCCGCGCCGCCCGTCGGGCCGCCCCCCGCCCGCTGCGCCACGCCTCTTGGCTCTGAATCCGCATTTAACGCCCCAGTGCGCTAGCTGCGCTGCGGATTCGGCCCCAGGGGTTTCGACGGGTGCGCGCTCCTCACCCAGCCGCGACTCCCAGTGCGAGCACCAGGAGCGCCAGAAGCGCGCACTGGCCGCGCATTTTGCCGTTGAAATCGCTTTAATCCATTCTCATGCACCCCCACTGCTGCTTGAAGGGGCGGGGAGGCGCGTTCAAGGCTCTCGTGACCTCGCAGCCCCGCGTGGAAGAATGCTGCGCAGGCGGGCTATCTTTGATGAAACATACTGTGCAAGATGTTGTTGTGTTGGCTGCGGCCAGCGCCACCCTGCTAGTGGGAGTGCCGCGAGGCGGTGACGCTGCCTCGGCGGCGCGCGCATCCAAGGAGGCGCCACCTCGGTGCTTGTTGGTGCTGTTCGCCCCTCCCCCCCTGGTGGACGTGCTGCTTTTACTCAACGGTGGTACCTGATCACACAACGGCGGCGGCTGCGGCGGGCCCAGAGCAAAGCATGACCGGGTTCCGGACTGCCCCAGTCCAAAAGCGAGAAGGGAGTTGTGCAGCCAATTGCCAAGGAGCAAGGCAAGACCAGGCGGGTCGTCAGGTCCACTCGAAAACGAGCAGCTCCGCCGCCTCGCCGCCGCCGCCGTTGCCGACGTCGACGGTCAGCGGCCCGTCGAACCAAAACGCGGCCCCCCGCCGCAGCGCCCCGCCCGCCGCCGCGGCGAGCGCGGGCGCGGACGGCGCGCCGGCGAGGACGACCGCCACGCCGCTGAAGCCCCACTCCACGGGCCCCGTGCCGGCGGCGCCGGGCGGCAGCGAGAGGCGGTACGCGCGCGCGCGGGGGTGGGACACGGGCTCCTGCCGGTACGCGGGGTGCGCCAGCGGCGCGGTGGCGGCCGCCGGCGGCCGCGCGAGCACCTCCGCCCCTATAAATTCGAGGGTACCCTTGTTGCCCGCCTCCGTTTGGATTCTGTGTATCCGGTTTGGCCCGCTGCGGTTCAGGTGGCAGAAGCAGAGGCCGGGGGCGAAGGAAACTCGCTGGGGCGGGCCCACGCCGACGGGCAGCTGCGTGGCGGGGTCCAGGAGCGCCTCGGTGTTGAGCACCGCGCCGCCGGGGCCCTCGCTGGTGATGCACGCGTACAGGGTGTCCTGGGGGGGGGGGGGGGGGGGGGGGGGGGGGGGGGGGGGGGGGGGTGGGGGGGGTGGGGGGGGGGGGGGGGGGGGGGGGGGGGGGGGGGGGGGGGGGGGGTGGGGGGGGGGGGGGGGGGGGGGGGGGGGGGATGGGTGGTTTGCAGGTTGCAGGTGGCGTGTGGGGTGTTCTGTGTCAGCAGGGAGGGGGCCCCGGGGGCGCTCCGCCTGGCGCCCCGCGGTTTGGGGTGCCCCATGCGTGCCGCCCAATGCCGCAGGGAGTGGGTAAAGGGCAGCCGCCCGAGGAGGCAGCCGCAGCACGCCTGACACACATTTCCCCGCTTGCTTGCGGCAGCACACCAGGGCCCCTCCTGCGCCGCGGCCCGCCACGCGCGCGCGCGCGCGCGCGCGCGCCGCCCACCTCTGCGTGGCGGTGGAACATCGTCTCGCAGGCCTGGCCGGCGTCGAAGCGCGCCGAGTAGATGCGCACAAAGGCGTTTTCAAAGGCCAGCACGTGGCGGGGGTCGTCGGGCCACTCGACCCAGTCGAGCGTGCCGCCGCCGGGGAGGCGCGCGGTCTTGACCCGCGGCATGGCGGCGGCCTGCGCCGCTGCGGCCGCGACGGGGGCGGGCGGGCGGTGGCGGCCGCGGCTGCGCTGCTGCTGCTGGCGCGGGGGACGCGACGGCGAGCGGCGCGCCGCTGCGCCGCTGCGCCGCTGCTGCGGCGCGCCGCGGCGGCGGCGGGCGGCGGGCGGGGCGGCGCTGCGCTGGGACCGCTGCGCCCGGGTGCCTCACAACCGCACGGAAATGGGTGTTTCCGTTTGTTCTTCTTTGCGCTTTCGTCTCTTTGAGCCCTGGCTGGACGCCGGTCAGCTTTCCCCTGGTCAGAGGCGCGCAAAGACCGGGTTCGGCGCCGCCCCCGCACACTGAAACACTGGGGAAGACTCCAAACTTCGCAATGGCGCTACCGTAGGCAGATTTAGCATGGCTACCCGCCGGCGATCTCGGTGGCCAGCGCTGCTGCTGCTCCTGGGAGCCGTTCCAGCAGCAACGGGCGTCGGACGCAAGCCCGTGACATCGCTGGAGTCGCGCAAATGGGAGGCCGACGCGCGGCAGCAGGCCACCAGCTCGGCCCGGAGCTTCCTGGAGGAGAGCGGGCGGGTATGTAGGCCCGCGGCCTCGCCGGGGCGCAAAAGGGACCGCCCAAAAGCGATCGGGCCCGCGCTGCAGGCCGTGGCAGCTGCGTGCGCACGGCGACGGGGCATGCGATGCGCGGCGCGTGCTGCGCGCCGCCTGCCGCGCCCCAACCCCCCCGCCCGCCCGCCCGCCCGCCCGCAGTCGCTGACCGTGCCGCTGCCGGTGGACGTCTTCCTCGTCGGCTTCGACGGCGGCGGCGGCTACGGCCACCGCGTCGACCCCGGCGCGCTGCAGGCGCTGCTCGCCTCGGGCCCCGCCGCGCGCTGCCCGCGCGCGCTGGAGGGCGGCGGGGAGCTGGGCGTGTGCTTTCAGCTCAACTACCGAGTGATGGGCGCGAGGGAGCTGGGGGAGGAGGTGCGGGGGGGTGGGGCTTCGAATCCGGCCATCCGCACGGGGCGGTTTAGAGGGGCGGGGCGGCGCAGGGGGCGCGTGGGGCGGTTGGGGGCGGTTGGCTGGGTGGGGGTGATCGGGGGAGGGGCCCTTGGGGCCGGCGGTTTGGGTTGGAATCTGAACTTCCGGTCCCATTTGGGACGGGCGCACGTCGCTGCTTATCAGGCATGGCGCTGCAGACCCCGATGCAAACTCAAACCGCCCCACCCACCCCTCCTTTTGATATCAAAACGCTCCCCCAACCAACCCCGCCAGGGCCCCGCGCTGCTGCGGCGCCTGGAGGAGCACCTGCGCGCCAACCTCCGCCCGCTGTGGGGCATGCGCGTGCCGCCGCAGGCGCGCGGCGGGCGGCCGGGCGCGGGCGCGCAAGGTGCGTCGGCGGGGGATGGAGAGGGGCCGGGGGGGGGGTACAGGGGAGGGCGGGACTGGCGAGCGGGGGCCGGCAGATCTGCTGAGTGAGAGGGGGGGTGGCCAGGTGGCCGCATTGCTGGGGCGGGGAGTTTCAGAGCAGGGTGGCCCAAGAGGCAGCTTCCCCCCTGCGTGGCTTGCTTGCTTGCCCCCCCCCCCCCCCCCCCCCGCGCCCCGCGCAGCCCCCCCTCCCGGGCGCGTCACGGAGTACGCCGCCGAGGCGGCGCCCCTGGAGGCGCTGTTCGACGCCTTCCTTGAGGCGGCCTACGGCCACGGGGACAGGGGTGCGCGCGCGCGCACTGTATGGTTGTCTGTTTCTGTGTTTGTACGTGTTTTTGGTTGTTTGGATTTTTTGGGTGTGTGCGTTGTGGTTTGGCGGCTGCCGCGGTGCCAGGGCGTGCTTTGGTGGGTGCGTTTGGGGGGGGCAAACCGGACCCGCCCCCCCCCCCTAAAAAAAACTGCGCAGGCAACGACTGGCACAGCCAGAACCCCATCGTCGTCATCAACCCCAGCAAGGTGGGGTGGGTGGGGCGGGTGGGCCGTGGGGGGCGTCCAAATGGTCGGGAGGGGTGCGGAACACAGAACCAGGGGTTGCCGTCACCCAACCAACCAACCAACCGACCTATGCCGACCCATGCGAACGCATGCAAACCCATGCGAACCGACGCCACTCCCTCCCCCCCTGCCACACACACCCCAAAGGTGCGCATCAGCCCGGAGGGGGCCCCGGAGGACGCCCACTACCGCTCCCCGGACTTCCTGTCCCTCTGGCAGAGGTGGGGGCCCCCTGCCTTGCCTTTTGGCGGGGCTTGACCGCAGGCGCTTGCGAGCTGCGGCTGCCGTTTGAACTGAGGGAACCTAAAGCCACGGCGTGGCAACCCAGCCATCTCTGCCCCCTCCCCTTCCCCCCGAATCCCTGCCCTCCAGACTCCAAACCCAAACCCCCCATCCCCAACCCTCGGCCCCCCAAACCCCACCTGCACCCTCCCCCCCAATCCCACCAAACACCCACCCGCCCCCACACCCCCCACCCCCCCACACACACCCCCAGCAATCAGTATGACTCAGCGCCCCTGGTGGTGGAGGAGGCGGGCATCACCTACCGTTACTCATACAACGGCGTGGGGGAGTCAACGACCTGGTGGGCATGACGCTTTGACCGGGATTGGTTTGACCGGGCTTTGATGGGCTTGTTTCAGGGCTGAACTGGGGGTTTCGGCACGCCGCAGCCTTAGTACAAAACCGGAGCCGTATTACCAAATCGCCCCTTAAACAGCAACCAACAATCGTTCCTGCCCCACCCACCCCCCGAAAAACCAACCAACCAACCAACAAACAAACAAACAAACAAACAAACAAACAAACAAACCCCAAAGGCTGTCCTCCAAGTCGTACACCGTGATCGACGTGGCCGCGGGGCCGACCGCCTTTGGGCCCGCGGTGGCGGCGGAGGGGGCCGTCACGGCGCGCGGCACGCCGGCGCTGAGGGTGGGTTTGGGGGGGGTTGTTGGGGGGCTTGGAGGCTGGGGGCTGGGGTTTGGAGCTTGGGGCGGTGTGCAGGAGGCACGAGGGAGCGCTCTCCGAGACAAAAGCGGCAATGCCCAACCCGCTGCGCCCCCCCCCCCAAAAAAAGCCAAACCGCCTTAACCCCTTTCAACACCCCCCCCCCAAAGGGAGTTTACTCGGCCATCCTCTCGGACCTTCGGGACATCGGGCCCACACTCACCGCGCGGGAGCACGGGCAGGCGCGCGCTTGCGTGTGCTTGCTTGCGTTTTTGTGTGTGCTTTCGCGTGTATGCGTGTTTTTGTGTGTTTCTGCATGCTTTTACTCGCGGCCTGCATGCAATGGGACTTCAGACAGAATGGGACTGCGCAAACACACACCTTCCTAAAATGACCTCCCCCCCAAAAAATAAAACCGCACCCTCCCAAACGAAACCAAACCCGCGCACCCCCCCCCCCAGGTCGTGGCGCAGCACGCGCAGCGGGCGCTTTTCGAGGGCCGCCTCGCCTCCGCCGTCGCCGACGCCGCGCGCGCCGCGTTCGCGCCGGACGTTGCCAGCGACGAGCTCGAGTGGGCAAAGACTGTGCTGGTGCGTTTTGTTGGGGGGTTTGGGGGCGCGCGGGGGGGGGTGGGATTATTGGGATGAAGGGTGCTTTTTCTCATTGTCGGGTTGTGTAGTGTGGGGCTTGTTTTCCCTTGTGTTGTGGGGCTGGCCGACAGAGCCGAGCCACGCGAATGGGATTGAAACTGGACTGAACTGAAACTAAACCGAGCCAAGTGCGCCAAGCAAGCCGGCCGGCCAGCTGTTGACCGTCCCCGGCCGACGATTAGTAACGACCCCCACCTGCCTGTTGTGCTTCTGACCGACTACGATCTCGGGCCGGCCCACGAAAGCGTGATCAGCCAGGTGGGGCGCGGCGGCGGCGTCATGCACTGCTGGCCTCACACTGATCTCAGATCTCAGATCAACAGGGGGCGGGGCGTGAATGGTCAATCGTTCCCTATCCCAAACTTCAACACACGGCCTGCTCCCCCTCCTCTGAACCCAGACGCACCAAGCGCGCAACAACACCAATCCCCCACCTGGCCCCAAACCCCAACCTGACCCCAAAACCCCAATCCCAACACGCCTCCCCACCCCCCCCTCCAAAAAAAAACAGGAGGACTACCAGGGCTTGAACCTTACCCACGTGGAGCGCAGCCTCAACTCCATCCTGGACTCCCGCCAGGACGGCCTGGTGGTCTCCGCCCACCAGCCGCTGAGCCGCCACAAGCTGATGGCGGCGGCGGTGTGGAAGGCGAGGAGGCAGCGGGCGGAGCGGGCGCTGACGCGTCAGATGGGGCACTGTGAGGGGCGCGCGCGCGCGCCGTCGGCTGCTTGCGGGAGTGTGGCTGCGTGTGCGGGCGTGTGGCTGCGTGTGCGAGCGTGTGGCTGCGTGTGCGAGCGTGTGGCTGCGTGTGCGAGCGTGTGGCTGCACCCGGCCGTGGTGGCGCGAGGGTTTTTGGGGTCGCCCGCAGCCGCCGTTGCAAGCAGCAAGCACCGCCGACACACACACCACCCCCCACGCCCCCGCCGCCACACACACACCTCCCCCCACGCCCACGCCCACGCCCTCGCCCCCCCCCCCACGCCCCCCACCCCACCACCACCAAACCGCCAGCCCGCCCCGGCTACCACGCCTTCTCATCATCCTTCGTGGACGGCGCCGTGCTGGCCGAGGAGGTGGCGCGCGCGGCGGACAGCCTCACGCACGGCATCGTGGGTGCGTGGCCGGCCGGGCGCCCGCTGCTTCCCCCTCGCCCCTCCCTCGCCGTCTTGGGGGCGGGGCCTTGCGGCTGCGTGGTGTGCCTTTGCCCGCTCCTTCCCTGCCACGCTGGTGTTCTCTCAGCCGGCCCTTGGATCCAAATCCAACCGAGCCGCGCTCCAAACGAGCCCAAAGCAACAAACAAACAAACAAGCAAGCAAACAAGCAAACCAAACCAAAACAAAACAAAACAAAACAAAACAAAACAAAACAAAACCCCAAAGGCGCCGCCTACGCCATGTCCAAGTCCGGCCGCCACCCGATAGAGCAGCTGCGCCACAACGGCACGCGCGTGGTGCCCGTGTTTGTGTTCTCCCTGGCGGAGGCGCCGCCGGACCTCACCTTTTGCAACCGGGAGATGGTGTATGCCAACAAGGACATGGTGCTGGTGCTGCAGCCGCTGAAGAGGTGGGGGGGAGGGGGGGAAGTTTCCCATTATCTCACCCTGCGCGCGTTTTTTAGGGGGGCGAATGCGCACGCACGCATGCACGCCCGCACGTGCGCACAAGGGCGACCGCCCCCGCCCCCGACCCCCCACCCCCCAACCCCCCTCAAACCCCCTCAAAACTCCCCCATACCCACCCCAACCCCCTCAACCCCACCCCCCAACCCCCCAGCCCCCACGGCTCAATGGGGAAGGACGAATTCTTCACCGGCCACTTTGCCAACGGACGGCGGCTGTCGCGAGACGGCCGCGACGCGACGCGGCACATAATCGCGGGGCTGGCGCAGGCTGTGGCAGGCGCGTCGCGCTTCGGCTTTGGGGCCAGCTGCGCCGGCGGGCGCGCCACCGGCTTCCAAGCGCGCGCCGACACAGTCCGCCCCCTTCCCAGGGCAGACGCAGCCGCACCCGCGCAGCCGCGCCCACGCCCAAACAAACCCGCGCCCTGCTTCCCGATTCGAAGCTCGTCCCTCCTCACCCACCCACCCCGCCTCCAAACACACAAACCCCAAAACCTGCAGGGCTGGTGCCCCCCTACTTCCGCCCCCTCCCCCCCGGCCCCCACCCCCCCGGCGCCCCCCCCTCCCAAGACTGGCGCTGGTCCGTCGGCGCCACCCCCTTCGGCCCATACGGGAACTACTCGGGCCTCTCCCTCGCCGCCCGCCGCGCCGCGCGCCGCAACGTTATGGCGGCGCACGCGTCGGCGGCGCTGCGCGCCGCGCAGGGCAAGCTGGACGAGCTGGACGCGTTCGTTTCGGAGCACTTCGGGGGCCCGTGGGCGGCAGCGGGCATCGGCGCGGGGCGGGCCAAGGCGCGGAAGCGGTTCCTCACAGCGATCGCGGGGTGGGTGTGGCCTTGCGTCTTTTTAGTCACCTCGTGCGGCTTTCGTCGCTTTGGGCCCTTGGTCGCATTGTGCCTTTAGTCGCCTTGTGCTCTAAAACCAAGTTCAAAAACCCCTCTAAATATCACCCACCCACCCAACCACCCACTCCCCGCGCGCAGCAAGCCCCACGGCTTCAAGACCGGGCTGACAGAGGCGGCCGTGGACGAGCTCGAGGCGGCGATGGCGCGGCTTTCGACGCACATCGAGACGCTCGCTGTCGACCTGATGACGGTTTGTTTTGGGGGGTGGGGTGGCCACGGTATTGAAAACAGCTTCAGGGCTGTTTGATGTAGTGTGTTGCGGAAGGCACACCTCACACCCAGTCACCCAGTCACCCAGCCACACACATCGACGCACGCGCACGCACGCCCACCTGCACCCAAGCACTCCCCCCCAAAACAAACCGCCCCCCCGCGCCGCAGCACGACTTCGCGCCTGCAGACGCGACCATCGCCGACCAGCTGCTCCCCGCCGCCGCCGCGCTGGTGGCCGGCCTCGACGCCGCCCTCTCCGACGGCCGCGCCGCCGTGGAGTGCTGCCGCGCGGTGCACGTATCGCCTTTTGGCCGGTTCGTGCGCACCTGCATCCTCGCGGCGGCGGGGTTCACGGCGTTTTTCGTGGCGGCGGTCGCGGTGGCCGCCTGCGGCGCGCGGCGGCAGCGGCGCAGCAGCGGGGGGCTGCGGCTGCCGACGACGTTCTCCGCGCTCGGAGGGGGGTTTGGCGGCGGCGGCTTTGGCGGCGGCGCGTTTGGCGGCGGCGGCGGCGGGGGCGGCGGCGGCAGCTTCTCGAGCGTCAGCCGCCCCGCCAGCCGCAGCGACTTTGTGCCTCCGCCCCGCCCGACCGACTTCCCGGGCAGCCGGCCCGTGAGCCGGCACGACCTGTCGCGGCCGCTGAGCCGGACGGAGCCGTCGCCGCTGCCGCCGGCAAGCAGGCAGGACAGCTGGCAGCTCTAGAGGCCGGGGCTTATCGTTTTTTTGCGCACCGCCGCCGCTGCTGATGAATTGCCAAATGCAATTTCTAAGCTTTCGCATTCCTCGGGGCTTTCCTCTGTAACTGAAAATGCCTTCAATTGGTGACGGAGACGGATCGCAGCCAGAGTGCAAGACGGGGTCGGCACTGCGGCGGCTTCACGGGCAGCTGCGTGCAGCGCACCGCCACTCCGCCAGATCAAATAGCGCCACGCCTGGCCTGGGTCGAAACAACTTGGGATTTAGACACTCGCTGTGCGTTCGCCAGCTCGATCGACCGGCCCTCCACGTACGGTCCAAGCGCGTCCGAATAGAGCTGCCCGAGCAGCCACCCCGCTCCTGGGGAGCCATGGCAGACCGCCCAGGTGTTTATCCGCACGACGCCGCGTTTTGGTGGCCTCTGTGGGGGCAAACAGCGGCTTTGACCGCGGCTTTGACTGCGGACCCGCGGCCAGCCGGGCGTGATTGGAGCACCCCTGACGCCGCCCCGGGTCCGCCAATGCTCTCTGCAGGCGCCTTGAAGTGCCCCGAGCTCGGCGCTCAGCTGGCAGGCTCGGTCGCCGCCGCCAAGCGGGCGCTCGCCGCCGCAGTGGCGCGCTCAAACGGCAGCAGCGACGGCGGCGGCGGCGGTGGCGCCGCCGCAACGGCGCCGCACGGCCTGGCCGCGCGGCCGGCGCCGCCGCGCGAGGAGGACCTCCAGCGGATGGCGGAGGCCGAGCTGGCGGCGCTTCTGGACCACTCGCCGGGCACCGACGACCGCGCGCGCCGCCTCGCGGCGCTCACCGCCCTGCAGCGCCGCCTCGGCGACGCGGCGCGCCGCGACGCGGCCGCCGCCGCGCTCGCCTCGGACCCCGCCGCGCTGTCAAGGCTGCTGGCGATGCTCGCGCCGTCCACGGACTGCCGGCGGCTCGCGCTGGACGTTCTGGGCCGGGTCGGGGCGGAGCGGCTCTGCGGCGACGCCAAGACGATGCGCCAGGTGGTGGAGGCGCTGGCCGCCGCGGTGGAGCTCGACCCAGGTTCCGTCGACCCAGCCACCCCGCTGGCCGAGGCGGCACTTTTAGACTGCGCCGCGCGCTCGCCCGAGGCGCGCGCGCTCATGCGCCGCGAGCCGCCGTTTGTGCGGGCGCTTGCGGGGCACTTTGCGAGCGGCATGGTCGGCGCCGACGCGGGCGCGGTCGCGGCGGCGGACGCGGCGCTCCTGCTGCTGGGGCGGCTCGCCTGGGAGGAGGGCGGCGCCGGCGCCGACGCCGACGGCGCGGCCGGCGGCAGGGGGGGCTGCCCCCAGGGCTTGGCGGCGCTGCTGATTGAGCAGCGCGCCGCGCTGCTTCCGGCGCTCAACGAGCGGCGCGCGCGCAGGCCGTGCCCGAAAAAGGTGCAGGAAGCAATCCGGCGCGTCTGGGCGGCGTGCGGCGGCGGGGGCGGCAGCGGCAGCGGCGGCGGCGGCGGCGGGGGGCAGCAGTGAGCGGCGGCCAGCCGTTCAGTCGACGCCGGGCGCAGCAGCGACGCACTGCTCAGCACTAGGCAGGCCAGGTATGCAGTCAACACCGGGCGCAGTTTGTCAGGGCGAACATTACTGGAATGTATGCCAGCACTGAGTAGCAGGCCCCAGGATGGTTTGCCACTTGCACCTCCCCCCATCTGCAGCCTTGATTGCATGCTTTACTTAGCTTTACACAGCGCATAGGGCAATTGGAGGTCGGCTTTGCGACGCGTGTGAGCAGCTGGCCGGATTGGTTGTTGGTAAGCGATGGGTCAGTGCCCATCTGGCAGTGTAATGCAAAGTTCACCAGCAGGCATGTTGCAGCCCGACGCAGTTGGGAGGAGTTGTCGTTTCGCTCATTTTCAAATTGTGATTCGCTGCAACATTGTGGTATGCAACGCTCCTTGCACCTGCTACGGCGCAAAAGAAAACGGCTGGCCGCGGCGCAGGCGCTTCAGTTCACCCGCTGCGTTGCGCCGTGCCGCCCCCGTCACGCGTCGCCGCAGCCCTGCCCGCCCGGCTGCCGCGCACAGTCCGCCCCCCAATGCGTGAGCGTGCCCATCCCCCAGTGCAGCACCAGCGCCTCGGGCCTCCATTGCCTGAGGATGGCCTCGGTGTTGGGAAGCTGTAGCCCCTTGACGCGCGTGTAGTGGTGCAGCGCCGCCTGTCCGCGGTGGGCGGGAGGGGGTGGGCCGGGTCAGTCGGAGGGGTGGGAAGGAAGGGGTGCGTCCCTGCCAGTGCTCTGGGGCCCGAGTCGGCCCGCGTGCGGCAAGGACACGCGCGCCTGAGCCAGCAAGGCGCGCAACGGGCACAAACCTGTGCGCGCGCCGGCCCCGCCAAGCCCTCAAGCCCCCCAACAATCAACTGCAAACCAAAAAGGCGCCCCCAGCTCCCCCCAAAAGAACACCCTCCCGCGCGCCGCCGCGCCTCGAAGTTGGCGTCCTTGAAGTCGTTGCGCGTCGGGGGCGACTGGATGTACCGCAGCTCAGCGCCCGCCAGCGGCGGCGGGGCCTTGCCCAGCAGCGCGGCGGCGTGCAGCTCGACCGCCGCCGCCAGCGGCGGCAGCGCGGGGGCCGAGGCCGCGGCAGAGGCGGAGGCCGAGGCGGGGGCGCGCTGGAGGGGGCTGGCGTATGAAAAGAGGTCGACGGCGCCGCGTGTTTGGTGGTAGAGGAGGGAGGCCGCGCCGACGAGGCCGGCGATGCCAAACTGCGCGGCGTTGCGGGGGGGGGAGGGGCGTTGGGGGGGCGCGTTCAGTTCGGGGCGCTGGGGTCGGCTCGGGGCGGGCTCGAGGGCGATCCCTGTTGGCGCGCTTCCCAAAACTTCACAATACAGATGTGCCGGCCTGAACATCGTCCTCAAACAAATAAAAGCGGACAACAAAGCACCGCCCAGAGTCAAACGCCCGGTCAAGCAGGCGCGCCGGCGGTAAGCAGCGCACACAACCCCCTTAATGAAGCCCCCACCTGGCCGTGCATGAAGTCCCGGTTGACCGTTTCGTCCGTCACCCCGTCGGCTGCCAGGTAAGTCCCCAGCCACGCCGCGGCGCGGCGGGCGCAGCCCTCGAGCTCTTCCAGGTCCTCCCGGAAAATGGCATACTGCAGGCGCGCCTCGATGATGGAGCCCTGGTTTTGGGGCGGTTGGGGTTGTTCCGAGGTTCTGGCTCTGGGGAGGGGTGATCAGGGCCGCGCAGGGAGGCATGGAGGTGTTTGCGGCAGCTTGCTTCGGTCTGCTGGGGCGCTGCGGAGGCGATGGCCTGGAGGAATGGAGGAGGGGCGTGCCGCCGCTCCCGATGTGGCCTCACTTCGAGCCGGCAGCTGCTCTAGGATCAGTCACGCCGCCGCCCCAGCACCGTGCTCTCACCGCCCAGTTGGTGCCCGCCTCGTTGCCCGCGGTGTATGCTCGGGGGTACTGCGGGCAGGGGAGAAGGGGGGCGGGGTGAGGGCAAGGCTCCGTTTGCATGCCTGGCTGCGCTCGCTGGCTACAAAGAGCACAGCCAGCCTCCACGCGGCAGAGCGGGTGCAAGAGATGCAGCCATCAACAACAGCAACACAGCCAAGTCCGCCGCACAGGGGTGAGCCCGTCTATACTGCCCCCCGCCTAGCGGCCCCCATCCATCCACCCAGCCGCCCGGCCGCCCTCACCGAATCGTACCGCCGCAGCATGGGCAGCAGCAGCGTCTCAACAAACCCCCGAAACCGCCGCTCCACGCGCGGCGTCCAGGCCGCTGCGCCGCCGTGTTTTAGCAGCTCTGCGGCGCGCGCCATTAGGGCGAGGCCCCAGGCCGCCTCCAGGGGTCCGTTGGCGTGGCGGGGGCCAAAGGACCGCGCGGCGCCCGCCCTGCGCGCGTATCCAGGGGTGGCAGGGGGTGGGCCGGCGGTCGCAACCACGGAAAGCGCTGGCTGCGGTCTGACGCGGCGCAGCAGCAATCATCCTGGCTTTTGCACTCCATGACACGCGGTTCTGCGCCCACGCAAACGCACGCGTGCATGCTCATGCGTATGCGCATTCACCAACGCGCACGCATGCATGTAACGCGCACGCATGCACGCAGCGCGCGCACCATGCGTCCAGAATTTCGACAGCCTTGTCCGCGTGCGCCTTCCGCCCCGTCGCGAGCCACGTCAGCGTGTGGTTGAGCGCGCGCCGCGCCTCGGAATCCGAAAACTCGTGCCCCGCGGCGCCGGCGGCGGCCGCGGCGGCGGCCTCTGACGACAGCTGCTCAAACGCCTGCACGCGCGCGCCGGCATTGGGACTCCTCCGCATCAACAACGTTGCGGGGAGCTGACAATTGCGACGTCCAAGGATCAGGACTGCTCTGGGAGCCCGCAAGAGCCCGGCAGGGGGGTTGACTTTCGAGACCGGCGGCTGCAGTCGCGCGCGCGGCCCCGCTTCTCAACAACCCACCTTTATCATTTCCGGCGTCATCCGCGCCTTGTCATGGGGCGCCGGGTTGTACGCCACAAACACGGCGCCCGCCGCCGCCGCCGGCCGGCCGAGGTCGGGCCCCGCCCACGCCTCGAGCGCCGCGACCGAGGCGCGCGCGGCCGCGGGGCCCTTTGCCTTGACCAGCGGCAGCGCGGCGGTCAGCTCGGGGGGCGCGACGGTGCCGGGGTGCACGAACTCAAAGTCCGGGCAGGTGAGCCGGACTGCCGACGCGCGGTCCGCCTCGGACTGCGGCGTCGAGTCCCATGGGTTCCAGGTCCAGCCGGGGTCGTCGGGGCGCAGGCGGGCGAGCGCCGCGAAAAACGCGTCGGGCGGCGCAGACGGGGCCGCGGCGGCGCACGCCTGCGGCTGCGGCTTCGCCTGCGCCTGCGCCAGCGCCGATGCGGCGGCCGGGCGCGGCAGCAGCAACTGGCACGCTGCCAGGGCTGGGGGGGGATTTTGCAGCGCCGGCCAGAGGCGTGATGAGTGCAGCAGCAGCAGCGGCGGCATCGAGTGCGCGGCCGCCTGCAGCGCGCCAGGCGCGCCGGGCACTGCTGGACGGCTGCACGCGGCTCGAGCCCGGTGACTTGAACACAGCCGCGCCCCCACAAACATTCCACAAGCGCCAGCGCGTGGAGGCGGGTTGCCCCGCGGGCGCGCCGCATCCCGAAAGCAAAGTGCCTTACGCGGCTTCACTTCACAATTCCTGGGCAATCCGAGGTGCAGTGCGATTCACGATGGTGCAACTCTGCAGAGGGCACCAGAAACCTGCGCCTGCAGGTGTTGAGCGCGGCGGCTACTCACCGGCGTCACCTGCGGCTGCCAAGTGGACTTCTGGTCAAACCCCAGGCGCTCCTCTGATCCCCAAAGCGTCAGTTTGGCAAGTTGACAGTTACAAATTACTAGCCTAAGTACGTCGGTGTGTGGCGGGTGTACTGGAAGAAGGGGGTTTCAGGGGCTTGGTTGGAATGGGGCTTGCAAACCCCGTATTTGCGTTGTGGATTTTTTCCTTTGAGGTTTAGCTCGATGCAACCCCAAAGCTCAGGGCAAAAAGATTGTAAACAGAAGAGAACCCAAGCCTCAAAAGTGCAAACCCATATCGTTGCGCAGTGTTGTGCCTGTGAAACCCGTAGCAAAAGAAACCAAAACAGCCGGGACGCGGGGAAGATCACCAGCTACACGCATAAACCCCCCCCACGCACTTGCTGCCGTTTGGGCAGCACACGTGATAGCCGTTGATTTGGCAGTGAAAATGATCGGACGAGCAGCACACATGGTCCGCCACCCCAGGCACACCCGGAAAGGCGCAGCCGCCCGTCCTGCACAGCCCGTTGCCGCAGCACGACGCCGCACCGTCTTGCCCGGGCACGGTGCAGCTGCTGGACGCCGCAACACCGGGCCCGTAGCTGTGTTGTTTGTTTGTTTGTTTGTTTGTTTGTTTGTTTGTTTGTTTGTTTGTTTGTTTGTTTGTTTGTTTGTTTGTTTGTTTCAGGTTGGTTGGTTGCTTGCTTGCTTGCTTGCTTTGGGGTTCAATTGAATTCAATTGCACGCATTCGGGATTTGAAAAGCAGGTGCCGCTCTCCCATTTTGACCCCTCACCTGCAGCACTGCGATCCACCCACGATGTTGCAACAGATTGCCCGGCTGATCGCGGGGTCTCCACAGAGCTCGTGGCCTTGATACTTGCAGTGGCATGCCAGATTCACGTCGGGGTTGACCTCGAACGTGTAGGGGTTGAGATAAAGTGTTGAGCTGCCGCGCTCGCAGCGGCCAGACGCGGGCAGTTCGTTGCCAACTGCATCGAGCACGATGCCGGCGCAGCACTCATTGGAGGAAAGGCACCAAAGGTCCCCATGGCTATCCGAGCAAGGGCTGCGGACGTGGGGGGAGGAGTGGGGACGGGGTTGGATGATTGGGCGTTTGAAGATTGAGTTTGGGGTCTGCATGGGGTCAGCAGTGTCGCCCGCGATAAAACCGGTATGTTTTGCTCTCCCCCTATCCCATTCGATCCCAAGTGTCACTGCATACCAAATGCCAAAAGACAGGACAAAGGCCTAACCGCCCTCACCAGCTGTCTCCACCGGCCAGTTTGCAGCAAATCCCTTTGCCGTCGGGCTTCATGCGGCAGGCCTCGTCCCAGCTGCAGCAAACGTCGTGGCACACCAGGGGGTAATCCGGGCACACGCACTGGCCGTCGCTGCCGCACACGTACGGCGCCTTGCAGCAGGCGGTGGGCGTGGGCGTGCCGCACGCTGCTGTTGCGGGGCAGCAGCTGCCGCCCACGCAAACCTGGCCGTACGGGCAGCAGACTGACCCGCAAGCCCGTGCCTTGGGGCAGCACTTGGAGGCAACGCAGATGGCAGTAGAGCCACAGCAGGTGGTTCCACAGATCTGGGCCTGGGGACAGCACGTGTTCCCGATGCACTCCTTCCCGGAACCGCAGCAGGTGGCAGCGCCCGCGGGCCCGCACGGCTTGGCGCAGCACGTGTTGCCGTTGATGCACTCCTGGCCAGCGCCGCAGCAGATGCGGGCGCCCGTGGGCCCGCACGGCGTGGTGCAACACGCGCTCCCAACGCACTCTTGGCCCTGGGTGCAACAGGTGGGCCTGCCGGCCGCCACCCCGCAGCAGGTCTCGCCCTGGCCGGGCTTGCAGCAAAGGTCGGCGCCGCAGCACAATTCACGCTGCTCCTCGGTCGTGGTGGGGGGCCCGTAGCAGCAGTGAGTGCTGGACGGCCCGCACCTTGCACCGCCCTTGAACTCGCAGAGGCAGAAATCGGACGAGGCCGCCTGCGCGTCGCAGTAGCCAGAGTACGGTGTCGCGCTGAACGTTGCGCCGCCGGCGTCCATGCTAGCGGATATCTGCCCGCAGCATCGGTCGGTGGGGCACTCCAGGGTGTCGGTGCAGGGGCACTTGCCGTCCACGGGCTGCACACCAGCAGGCACGCCGGAGCACTTGCTTGACTGGATGCGATCCATGGTCTCCTGCACGGCGTCGCGGTAGAAACCGCTCCCAAAAGAGCTGTACATGCTGTAGGCCTGCTTGGCCACGGAGATGCAGTTGGTGCGACGCTTGGTGGTGGTCAAATCATCTCCAATCAAAAAGCTCCAGCAGCAAGCCTCGTGGCAGGAGCCCAGGGTGGTGTCGCAGGCGCCGCGCGTGTCCGCAGCGGTTGGGGTGGAGTAGCTGCAGGCGGCGCGTTGGGGGTGCGGGGAGCAAGGGTTGCTTGGGGGGCTGCCAAGAGTGATTGAGTGATTAGGCAGACAGCAACTGCATCAGCGGTGTCTGCGCGAGCGCATGCCGCGAGTGCATGCAACCAACGCATCACGCGTCACGAGCCATCAGCGTTGACGCGTCCGCTTTGCACTTGCTCACCAGTAATCGTGCGAGTTGCAGCACGGCTCCATGCACTGCGTGTACATCGCATCCACCACGTCTGCTGGAACTCCTCCGCTGCGCATCAGGGCTTTGAGGCCAGCCGGCACATATGTTGACGTCATCCCGCCGCCACAGCCGTTGGGCGGACTGCCCACGCTGCGGCAACCAGGGGCGTCGCCGCAGCATGCACCGTAGATGACTTGGCCCTGCAGCTTGCCACACCCGTCAGCGCTGCAGACGTAACCAGTGTTGTCGGGGCAGGTCTGCACAACGCCGTCCTGGACCTGCAGAAGACGCCGGTGGGCACCAGCGCTGCTGACGGCACCATCCGCTTCGGGCGCGGTGCTGGTCAGCACATCGGCAGACTCGGCGGACTGCGGGTCGACGATGGGCTGGGCCTCGGCGGACTGCAGGTCGATGATGGGCTGGGCCTCGGCAGCGGACTGCGGGTCGACGATGGGCTGGGCCTCGGCGGACTGCGGGTCGGTGATGGGCCGGGCCTCGGCGGACTGCGGGTCGATGATGGGCTGGGCCTCGGCGGACTGCGTGGCGATGATGGGCTGGGCCTCGGCGGACTGCGGGTCGATGATGGGCTGGGCCTCGGCGGACTGCGGGTCGGTGATGGGCCGGGCCTCGGCGGACTGCGGGTCGATGATGGGCTGGGCCTCGGCGGACTGCGTGGCGATGATGGGCTGGGCCTCGGCGGACTGCACTGGGGCTGCGGGCTGCAGCGCTGCTGCGCTGCTCGGCAGGCCCTCCAGAACGATGCCCTGGAACGGTGGTGTGGCCCTCAGCTTGAAGCCCTGCAGCATCTGTGCCATAGCCGAGTTAAGGCGCGTCTTGTACCTTGACAGCGCCGCCGCGCGCGTGCCCGTGCAGTCGCCGCACTTCACAATCAGCCGAGTCGCGACGCGCACGCCGCTGGGCGACGCCGCGGCGACGTTGAGCACGCGCGCTTCGGGCACGATGAGGAGCGTTCCGTTCTTGATGGCCTGGAGGTAGTAATCCCTCACGGTGATGGAGGGGTTGGAGGGCATGGGGCCGTTGAAAGCGACAAGGGAGGCCACTCTTGGCAGCAGCTCGACAAAATCGATTGACCAGGGGGCCACAACACCTCCGGGGTAGGGATCAATCGCCTTGCCATCCTGGCCTGTGGGTTTGTGGGCGGGCGGGGAGGGGGGGGTGTGGGCGAGCAGGTGGGCGGGTGGGCAGGCGGGTAGGCGCGGTGCAGAAGACAAGAAGGCAGGTGCCTCAACAATCTGCGCTTTGTACAAGCATAATCCAAGCAGGTGCGTGCGCTGATTTGTTCCTGGTGGCCTGCCCCCTGGCTGGCTCACCATTGCAGAGGACGCCAGCGCAGCGGCCTTGACCGCCAGCACAGCTGGTGTTGACCGGGGCAACCGAGAAGGTGCAGCCGCCAGTGGCTACATCGCACGCAGCCACGTGGCACTCGGGCACAATGCACTCGGTGCAGGGGCCTGCACAGATTTGATTGGGGTGGATTTGCGCGTGGGACGTTGGGTTTCGGGGGGTGGGGGCAGCAAAGAAGAGTTTAGGAGCCCGCCAGCATGGCGCATGCCCAAAGCGCCGGTTGCGGACAAACCACTGCATGCTTGGGCTTTGCATGGTTCCAATTGCGCACCTGCGGGCACACTGCCGTCCAGGCAGCACGTGCTGCTCGTGACCCTCACTGCGCACCCAAAGCCACCACACATCTGGGCCACATTCTGGCAGACGTTGGAGGTGATGCCTGCGTGGGGAGGTTGGGCGTGCAGCGTTGTGAGTTCCGCATAGCAATCATGGTGTGGGCGTGCGCGCATGCGTTCACGTGCGCATGTGTTTGCAGCAGCAGTTTCAATGCTGTGCCTGTAAAGCAACCACCTCTCCAATCACCTGCGGGCAGGTTCACACACAACTCCACCTCGCCGGCTGCATCCCAAGCCAAGTCGACGGGCGGTGTCACCACCCACTGGGGCGGCGTGCTCGTTGTGTACAGCACAGCCGCCGCGTGCTTGGTCCTGTCGGCGCCAATGCTCCACCAGCCCGTTTTGAGGGCCGCCGCCTTCTGCCAGCTGCCGACGCAGGCAGCGCCTGCCAGTGGGGGGTAGGGGCCAGGAGGCAGCATGCGTTTGTATGTGGGCGGCGTTGACAGACCAAAGGCCGCAGCCAGTACTCTGCGCCGCCCTGCCAGGCCAGCGGCAGCCTTGCTGGTTGCTACACACAGTTGACAGCCGGATATAGCCCAAGCTTGATTGCTGATGACCGCCCAGCAACTCACCAACAGTTACGGCAATGCTCTTGACAGCTTGGGCCACGCTGGTGCAGCAGGGCGAGGAACCCACGGTGCAGGCCGCCGCCCTGCTCAGCTTGAAGCAGGCGCGGTCAAACAACTTGGTGGGGTTGGTGGTGGTGACGTCATAGGTCTCCTCTGAGACGTAGGTCAGGGCGTAGTTTGAGTCGCCCAGGCTGCGCGTCGTGGCGCAAGCTGGTGCGTTTTGGGGGGTGAGGGGGGCCGGCAAGGTTGAACGCGAGTCACGCTGCGTGTGTGTGCACAGAAGCTGCAGCAGCAATAGCAATGCGAATGAAGAAGAAGGTTGCAGACCTCTGTTGAGGCGACGGCAGCACTGCTTTGCGCGCACTTCCCCACCTGCAAACACCGGAGCAGCGAGTTGGCTGGCGGCAAGCGCAACGAGCAGCGCGCCCAGAACCAGCGGGGACGGCCAGTGCGGGCGCCGCAGGCGCCCGTCGCCGCAGCACCAGTGCCCACGTGTCGCCGTGTTGGTGGCCTTCATTTGGATGTATCTTCTTGTTGACGGTGGCTGCGAACCGCGTCTGCCGCCCCTCTCCCGGAACACGTTCGCACCGCTGCCGGAAGACCGAGGTTGGAGACTGGTTTCCGATATGGTATGTGCGGGAGAGGAACTTTTGAGAGAAATAATCGATCAGCAATCGGAGTGTGTGTGGGGGGCTGGCTTTGCCTGACTTTTGCCTCGCGCTCTGGGCTCGCAACCTCCTGCGAAGTTGGTGGCTCATTACGCCCGGTGACTCCCTCCCTCGACGTAAGAAGTACGTTGCAACCGATCTCGTCTGAGCTTCACCCTGGGGCCGTGGCCGCGGAGTGCTTGGCAACGGCGGCGGCGTCACCGGCTGCTGGTGATGCATCGCGTTGGGGCCGTGTTGAGGCCGCGGCACGCTTGAGATCTCAAGCTGTTTTGTGCATTGCGCTGCCTGCACCGCGCACACCTCACACCACCTGCACCCCTTTCCCCTTGGCGACCTCTTTCCATATCCCCTAGCTTCCCTGATTCCCTCATTTACTCGCCGCCGCGCGGTCAAACACGTACTCGCGCACGCGCCCGTCGTAGCCCTCCGCGCCGCCGCGCTCCGACACCGCCAAAAACGCCGCCAGCGCCGCCGTCGCGCGCGGCGGCCAGCGGCCGCGCACGCGGGCGAC
Organism: Raphidocelis subcapitata; assembly: GCA_003203535.1. Classification (NCBI taxonomy): domain Eukaryota; kingdom Viridiplantae; phylum Chlorophyta; class Chlorophyceae; order Sphaeropleales; family Selenastraceae; genus Raphidocelis; species Raphidocelis subcapitata. The sequence goes on along the minus strand of BDRX01000052.1, from coordinate 244,970 downwards.
GGCCTTGTCGCGGCCGTACAGCGCGGCGCCGAGGCCGCCGCCCGCAGACTGCAGCGCCTCCCACTCGCCCTCGGCGGCGGCGGGGGCGCCGTCGGCCCAAAGGAAGGCAGCCAGCGCGGCCCGCATGTCCAGAAATGAGGGGTCACTTGGTGTTTGGTATTGCAAATTGCAGAGGGTTGTTACTGCAATAATGCCAAGGGCCTGCTTCGAGCCTGCGGCAGCGAGCGCGCGCGCGCGGCGCGAGGACCCCAAAATGCAGAGGCAGACGTCGCAGCCCCCCGCCGCCGCAGCGCCCCGTCGCCGCAGCGCCCCGCTGCACTCCCATCCCAGCCAGCGCGCGGCAGGCCGCGCCCCCCTCACCGCCGCAGCAGCAGGCGCGCCTCCTTGACTGCCAGCTCCTGCTGCCCCGTCTCAAAGGCCGCCAGCGCGTAGTTTGCGCCTGCGCGCGGGTGTTTGTTTGGGTTGCGGGGTTGTCAACTGACGCAGGCTGCGTCCCCCACCACCTCCCACCGCCGCCCACCCAAGCGCAGAGCAACGTACCGTAACCCTCTGCCCAACTCCCACTCCCTCGGCCCGCCGCCCGCCGCCCGCTGTCCCCGCAAAAGCACCGGCACCGGCACCGCAGCGGCAAGCCCCCCTAAATGTAAGGCCCGCGTCAGTGCGGCCCTCGGGTTGGATCCCCCCCACCCCACCCGCTATGGACTCGAGTTCCGGGTCCTCCGCCGCCTCCCGAAAATGCGCCATTGCATCCCCCCACCGCCCCAGCGCGCCCTCCGCGTTGCCCAGCTGGTTGAGCACCAGGGCGCTCGCGCCGTCGGCCATGCGCGCGCCGCCGCAGCGCGCCGCCTCGAGCTCCAGAGACTCTGCCGGGAGGGGGGAGGCGCGTGGTGTGCTGTCGCAGTGCGTTTGAGGAGGGACTGTGTTTGCATGCACGTGGGCACGCGCACGCATTGGATGCTGTATCGCATGCGGCGTTTGGCTTTGGGGGGCGTTGCGGTCAGCAGCGGTCGAAAGACGCCGGCCAGTCAAAGCGGTCAAACGCAGCGGCGAGGCCGGGAACCCCTCACCCCCCTTCACCCCAACGCCCCCCTCACTCGAGAGGTCGGAATAGGCGTCAGCCCAGCGGCCGGCCTGCAGGCGCGCCGTGCCGCGGTTTGACCAGGCGGCGGCGTTGTCGGGGGCGAGCTCGATGGCGCGGCTCCATGCGCGCTCCATGGCCTGCGCCGCGGAGGGACGGGGGGCGGAGGGGCAATCGTTGCGGGCGGGGGTTTTTTGGAATCCGAACGCCGCCCTTGGCGGGCGGCGGCCTCAAGGCAACGGCTGCTTTTGCGAATTGCGGAGCCGCCCACGCGCCGCCTGGTCAGCCTGCCTCCCCGCGGTCAACGGCGGCCCGCCGCGTGAAGGGGCTGGCTAGGGGGCGCCGTTGACCGCCCACCTCTGGGTTTCCCTGCGCCGCCATCGCATCCGTAAAAGCCTTGATAAGCGCGGGGTCGGCGCCGCCGCGGGGGGCGGCGTGTGCGGCGTGGTGCAGCGGCGGGAGGAGCCACGGCGCGGCCACGGCGGCCGCGAGGAGCGCGGCGGCGCGGCGGCGGTTCGTGCTGCCGCCGGCGCCGCCACTGCTGCCGCCGCCGCTGCTGCTGCTGCCGCTGCCGCCGCCGCTGCTGCTGCTACTGCTGCTTGCGCCCTCCGGCAGTGCGGAGAGCCGCGGCGGCCGACCGCAGCCTTTCGGCGTCGGCAGGCGTGCGCTGTGGCGGGGAGCGCGCGGCGCCGCTGGGGCAGACGGCCGAGCAGGGCCCATAGCTGCGGGCCCCATAGGCTTTGTCGTCCGTGTCCTGAGGGGCCAATGGAGGGGCCGGGAGGCGCGTTTAGGCGCGGGGGCGCGCGGCAGATCACGATTCGCCGCGTTGGCAAGGCGCCTTTGCGAACCCCCCGTTGGCAAGGCGCCTGCGACCGCGCAGCCAGCGCGTGGCTGCTTTCGTCCGCGCCGCACGCCGTCCGCCCACGTCCCGCTGGTCCGCCCGGCGCTTTGACAACTCCTTTGACCGGCGCGCCGGGTCACCGGCCGCAGAGCCGCGCGCGCCCCGCTTCAAGGCCAGCTCTGCAGCCAGGGCTGCTGCAGCGTGCGCCCTCTGGCGGACGCACCGGCAAGCCTCGGCCCGGGCCCAGGGCGGCCGTCGCCGAGCGCGCCGTCGCCACTCGTAGCTGCGCGCGCAGCTGCGCGCCGCGGCTTGGATTCGCCGCCGGCTTTTAAGGGCCGCGTCCGCACCTGGTATTTTAATTGCAATTCGCCGAGCCTGTATCTTCGCAAGGTGCGCCGCGCGCCGCCGGCGCGAACACAGGGGCCCAGCCGCGCGCACGCGGGGCGGCGCCGCGGCCCCGCCCCGCCCCGCCACGCCCGTCGAGCCCGCTGGCGGGGCGTTTTTGCACCCTTTGCGCGCGCTCGGGGGGATCCAGGGGAAGGACGAGGGCGCGGGGGGGCGTGTCGAGGCCTGTCGGGGGGGAACTCGGCCCTCCGCCCGCCCTCGGACCCCGGACCCCCGCCCCGGGGCCCCCAAAACGCGAAAATACAACCTCAAAGCCGATCGAGGTGGTCCGGGCCCGTGCCAGGCCCGGCCCTCCGGGGCGCCGCCCCCGCGCCCGCGCCCTGCTCGCAGCCCCCGCCCACCGCCACGTCGCCGCCCCGCTGCCCCCCCCCCCGCCCGCCGCGCAGCTCCCCTGCCCGCCACCTCCACCAAGCCACCAACCACTCGAGCCCGCAGCCATGGAGGGCGCCAAGGAGGCCTTCCACAAGGTGCGCCGCCGATGTGCTTGCGCGCGAGAACACGCGCGTGCGCGCGTGTGCGTGCGCCCCCATGCGTCGCAGCCCCGCGCACGGCAGTGACGCGCGCATCCCCTTCCTTCCTGCGCACCCCCTGCCGCATCCCTAGCCCGCGCCTTCACCACCCCAGCCTCGCGCGCCCAACCCCCCCGACCACCCCCCCCCCAAAACCCCCAAACCCCCGCCCCCCCCAGATGGCCGAGACCGTGACTGATATGAAGAACCACGCCAAGGAGTCGGTCAAGGAGGTGGGAAGGGAGGGGGGGGGCACGCCGCCGCTGCGGTTTGACATTGGAGCGGCCTTCCAAAGGGAGACAGGACGCTGGCCGGAAGGAGCATCACACCATGCCGCCGCCTGCCTCGCACCCCCGCCACTGCCATCGCCCCCCCCCCCCCACCTCCCCAGGCCACCAACCGCACGGGGGAGCACCTGTCAGAGGCGCAGCACCGCGCGGGGGAGCAGGTGGAGCAGGCGAGCACCTTTCTTTTTTGGGGGGTGGGGGGGTGGGGTGGGGGTGATTCGGGGCTTGCCTTGAGCGTGCTGCGCCTGGCTGGGCGGCGCCATTGCTGGGGGTTTTGTCGGGTGCTTGTGCGGGGCAAGCCCCCCGCTCCGCTCTTTCCCTGCAGCCCGCGGCCGCGATTCAGGAGTCCTGCATGCGCCTAGGCATCGCCCATGCAGGGCCTCTGAAACCGCTGCACGACCACGCGAATGAACGCAGCAAAACCGCCTGCCGCACGCGGCCCCAGCCTCTTCGGCACGTTGTCAAAAGCGGCCCCCCCTAATCAAACGCCTCCCCCTGGCCCCCCTAAAACCAGGCCAAGAACAAGGCTAGCGAGATGCACACGCACGCCGGCCACGAGCACGAGTCCGCCGCCACGCGCGCCTCGCACGCGTTCGACGAGGCCAAGGCCTCCGCCGGCGCAAAGATGGACGAGGCCAAGCACCGCGCGCAGGCCAACCTCGACAGCGCGCGCGCCTCGTAAGGCGGCGGCCGTGGCGGCGGCGGCCCGCGGCGCGGCGGTGTGCCGCGGGCCGCGGGCGCGTGCGTGGGACTAGTAGCTTTTTGTTTTGCTTTTTGAGGAGCGAGGGCCGGCCCGCCGACGCGCCTTGCCGGCCGGGAGCGGCCGCTCCAGTTGCCTGACTGCTTCTAGGAACAAGCCTGCTGTAACGATGCCACCAGGCGCTGTTCGCCCAGGCTGGAGGTTCGAGCGGTTTCAAACGCGCGCAGAGACGGCGCCCGGTCTGCGCGCAGAGACGGCGCGCGGAGAGGGGCCGGACAGCGCCGCTGCCGACGGTCCGCGCAGATTTTTCCCCCGGGCTTCGACCTTTCAGCAGTGCGGCCGCGGCGAGATACGCTCACTCGCGAGCACTTGGGATTGGGGCGGACTCTCCAAGACTCGAGCTGGACTCGAGCTGGAGCAACCTCGCGCACCTGGTTTTATATCGGCGCAGTCGCCGGCGTTTGAGCAGTCGCCGCAGTCGCCGGCGTCCCAAGCGCGCCGGGCTAGCTAGGAGCTTTGGTCCGCGCGGCTGCCTCTCACCCCGGTCCACGCACGCTGCCCGGCAGGGGCCGCTGCGGACAACGACGGCCTAAGTTAGGAGCGCTTCATAGGAGGGCCGGCCCAGCGGCCAGCTGCCCTGCCAGGAGCAGCGCCGGCAGCGGCGCCCGCAGCGCGCTCTCTGCCGCCGCCGCCTGCCGCCGCCATGGGCGCCGCCACGCCCGCCCTCAAGCGGGCGCGCGCGCTCTTCGCGCTCATGGTGGCGTTGGCGTTCAAATACCAGCTGTTCGGCACGCTGGCGCTGGTGTTCTTCTACGCCGCCCTGCTGCCGCGGGAGCTGCGCCGCGGCGGCGACGGCGCCGCAGCCGGCCCCGGCGCCGCCGCAGCCGCCGCCGCCGCAGCGCCGCGCCGCGCCGTCCAACCCGGCAGCCCCGCCCCTCGCGCCGGCGGCCTCAGCACGGCCCCCCTGCGTCGCCGCACCACCCCTGCAGCCGCCAAAGACGGCGCGGCGCACTCTGTGCGGTTTGCCGAGCCGCCGGCAGCGCCCGCAGAGCCGGCGCACCCGCGGGCGGCTGCGGTGGCGGCGGCCGCCGGTGTCGCGCCAGACGCGGCGCCGGCGGCGCCGCCGGCCGAAGCGGCGGCTGGCTCGCCGGATTCTGAGGGCAGCCGGGAGCAGGAGGCGCCGCGCATCGCGGCCGCCGCCGCCGCCGCAACAGCTGCGGCAGCAGCAGGCCTTTCGGAGCCCACGGCGCCAGCCGCACACGGGGGCGCTGCAGGCGCGCCGCTCAGTGATGGCACCGCACGGCTGAACCACACTGAGAGGTGAGCGCCGCGCTGCATGCACCCCGGGATCAGCGGGGGATGAGGCATTGCGGGGCCGCGTTTGACACTACTACCTGGGCTGCTGTCCTCGCTGCCCTGATCGCTTACCGGTCCTACCCCACCCGCGGCGATCGCAGGCCGGCCGAGCTGGAGGCGGCGTCGGCGACGCCGTTTGGCGCCACCGCTGGCGACCAGAAGCAGCAGCAGGAAGAGCCGGAGGGGCATGTGTTTGCAGCCGCTGCTGAAACCGCTCCAGAGGCTTGCAGCAGCCCCTTTGCAGCGGCCGCCACCGTGCCGCGAGTGACGACGCCCACCGAGGCCGCCACCAGCGCGGCGCCCCGCGCGCCCGCCTCGCCGCCGCCGCTGCCGCTGCCGCTGCCGCTGTCGCCGCAGCCCGCGACGCCGCTGCCGTGCGCGCCGACGGCGCTGCCAGCGGGCGCGACGCCGCAGCCGCTGCCCCCACCCTGCCCAGCGGCGACGCCCCCCGTCCCTGCCCCCGGCTCTGGCCCCTGGCACCCCGCCCTGGCGGTCATCGACCGCGCGCAGTCCGGGCAGTCCGCCGCCTCGGGTTCTTGGAACGACGACGACGTCGCGCGCGCGTTTGACCAGGCCGCGGCAAACGGACCCGCGGCGTGGACCAGCGACGACAGCCTGGCGGCCGCGGCCGGGGCGGCGGCGGCGGGCGGGGCGCAGCAGCAGGAGGGGCCGCTGGCGCAGGCGCAGGCGCTGCAGAAGCAGGAGGCGCAGGCGCAGGCGCAGAGGCCGCCGAGGGTCGCCGCGCGCTCGCGCACGGCCGCGGCGCCCGGCCCCCTCCCCTTGCCGTTGGAGCTGTCGTTCTCAGCAGCAGGCCCCGCGCCGGGCGCGGCCGGCGGACAGGAGTCGCGCGCCTCGGAGCCACCCGCGGCCGCTGCGGCGCCCTCGCCGTCGTCTAGGGCGGAGTGGCACTACATCGCGCCCATGGTGCGCCCCGTGCTCCGCTCCCCGAGCTCCAGCGCCGACGGCGGCGGCGCCGCGCGCGTTCCGCCCGACGGCGGCCGCCCGGCGCCGCCGCCGCTGGCCGGCGCGTCGGGCGTCGTCGCCGCTCGCATCGGCAGCTTCACCGCCACTGCCGCCGCCGCCGCCGCAGCCGCCGCCGCCGCCGCGGCCGCGGAGCAGGACCGGCGCGCCTCGCCGGGCGGCAGCCAGAGCGGGGTCAGCAGCGGCTCGCCGCCGGCGACGCCGGCGGGCGGGGGCAGCCCCGCGTCGTCCGGCGGCGGGCCCTCCTGGGCGCCCGGGGCGGGGCGCTTTGCCGACCCCGTATCTGTGGACTCTCTGTGCATCAAAACGCTGCGCGCAACCCCCTCGTCGGGCGCCGGCGCCTGCGGCGGCAGCCCGCCCAGCGGCGGCGGGCTCAACACGACTACGCGCGCGCACCTGCGCCGCCCGGAGCCCTCGCCGTCGCAGGGCCAGCAGCCGTCGCCGCTGCCGTCGCCGCTCGAGTCGCCGCTCGCGCGGCGGCTGCAGGAGCGCAGCTCCAGCGGGCGGCCAAAGGGGCTGGAGCGGCTCAACGCGCTGCTTGGAGGCTCCCTGACCCCCGGCTCCGGCTCCCCCTCTTCTCAGTCGCCGCGCGCCTCAGGGTCGCCGCCAGCGGGCCCGGGCGCGCGCGCCTCGGACTCGGGCGCACGCGCCTCGGACTCGCCGCCGGCCGCGCGATCGCCGCGGGGCGTCGGGCGCGCGGCGGCGGCGGCGCCGGCGCGGGGGTCGCCGCTCGGGGCGCGGCCGCTGCACGCGCGGCACGCGGCGGGCGGCGCTACGCGCTGAGCGCCGCCGGCGGCCCCTCCCCACTTTTATCCCCCCCCCGCTTCCGTCAGTTTCTGTGCACGCTCCGCCATCGCTTTTCCATGCTTTGCTTTGTTCCCTCGCTCCGATGCATCTGCGGCGGCGCTTCGCACGCGCGCGCGCGCCTGGAAAACTGCCATGTGCCCCCCGCCGCCTTGCCCTCCGCATGCGCGCCTGAACCCCGCCGCGGCCGCGCGCCGCGCCGCCGCGCCGCGCTTGCCTTTCACCGCCCGCCGCGTTGCCGCATGCCGCAGCCGCCGCGATGCGCGACGCGCCCCTAAAAACCGGCCGCCGCGCCGCTGACGGGCGCGGCGCCCGCGAAAGAATTGCTTTTGCCTGGCCCCAGCGGACTCTCCTTGACAACAACAGCACGCGCGCGCGATTTGACCAACCCCTCGCAAACTTGACTGGCCGGTGCTGACCCCCGCCGTCTGCCCACTTTTGGAGGCGTCCGCCGTTTTATGGTCGCGCCCGGCACGCGCTGCACGCGGCGCCGCCGCCGGCGGCGCGCTCTCCTCGACCCGCCTTCCCATGAATGGCCGCACCCCGCGGCCCGGCCGCACGCGCAGGCGCGTGCGCCGGCCGAGCTCTGCTGCTGTAACAGCGGCCCTTTTCAGTTCACGCGAGGAGGGTGGGGTGGAGAACGATTGCGGCAGCGGCAGTGCGGCAGAGCGTGCGCAGCACGCCGTCCGGCTGCCTGCCGGACGGGCCAGCCCCTGCTGCGGGCGCCAGAAGCTTTGAGGCGCCAAAAGATGACAGAAATAGCCTCCAGGTCGCGGAAAACGCCCAGAGGCGCGCCAAAAAGACGCGTCCCGCTCTGATCACCGCCGCCCAGCGCACCTGGGGCGCAATTTCCTAGTTGAAATCCGCTCAAATAGCAATATACTACCTGCTGTCTGGGAGGCTCCACCGTGATCTGTCGTGGGGCGCGCCCTCGAGGCTTTTCCGACCCCGTAGCGCAGCCGAGCAGCAGCAGCATCAGCAAACTCGCGGGTTCGATGGATTGGGAGGGCGCCAGCGGGGGCGGTGCCAGCGGCAGCGGCGGCACGCCCGACGGCGCCGCGGCCGACGTCGACGCCGTGTGCGTCCCCGCCGCCGCCGCCGCCGCGATCGAGTTCCCCGGCTACATCCGCAACCCCGACCGCGCCCTCGCCGCGCTGGGCGGCGCGCCCGCCCCCGCCGCGGCGCTCGACGCGCGCGCGGGCGTGCTCAAGCTGTGGCTGCGCCCGGAGGACCCGCTGTCCCACCCGCTCTTCGGCGAGCGCCGCCGCGCGCGCGCGCTGCTGCTGCGCGTGTCGCGCCGCCGCGGCGACCCGGGCGCGCCGGTCCAGGTCGGCGTGGCGGCGGCAGTCCGGTGCGCGTACAGGTTCACCGGACTGGCGGACTACCAATACCTCCCGGTCGACCCCCGGGCCGGCACCCGCTCGTTTTCCGGACTGCCGGAGCGCAACCGCCCGGAGTCTGCAGAGGTCCACAAGCGGCCGCAGCCCTTCCTGCTCGTGCCGCCGCTGTTCAGCCGCTGCGACGTGCCCACGCAATTTGCGTTTTCGGACGCGGCGGCAGGTGGGTGGGAGGCCGGCCGTTGGGTTCCGCGTGTGCGCGCACGCGCATGGGGAGGGCAGAGTGTGGGGGCGGGTCGAGGAGGCGGGGAGGGGAGGCCGCAGCGCATGCGGGCAACAGCACAGCGCGCATGCGCTGCACGGACGCGCGCGGCGCCCGCCCACTGCCGCACACCCCAAACGAAACCCCCCGCCGCAGACGCCGACGGCGCCGGCGCCGGCGGAGACGAGGAGGTGCGGGTGATCAGCTTTTACAATCCAGAGGTGCCCCTGGCGCGCCGCCTGCGGGCCCCAGAGGCGGCCGCCACCCCGGACGCGGCCGCCACCCCTGAAGCGGCCCCCACCCCAGAGGCGCCCCCCACCCCGGACGCGGGAGAGGCAGAGGCCGGCGCGGGAGAGGCCGAGGCGGAGGCCGGCGGCGACAGCCCCGGGCCCCGCGCCGCGCCGTCGCCGGCGGCGCGGCGCCGCGCTGAGCTGTTTCAGGAGCTGGCCGCCCGGCTGCAGGAGCGGCCGGTGTGGCCGGGGGCCAAGCTGCTGCAGGGGCTGCAGGAGGGCGCGGCGGCGCGGGACGTGCGGCGGGCGGTGGCGGCGATGTGCTACCAATTCAAAACGGGTGCGCGCGTGGATGGGGGGCCTGGGCGGGGGGGGGTCGCCGGCTGGGGGCAAAAGCCGCTCGCCGCGGACTGCACACACACGCCAAACAATAGCCGCGGCACAGCGCAGTGCTGCGCCCCGGCCCAAACCCACACCCCAAACCCCAACCCCTCAACCCCTCAACCCAACCCCCAACCCCCAAACCCCCCAGGCCCCTGGAAAGCGCAGTACATTCGCTGCGGCTACGACCCCCGCACCACCCGCGACTCGCGGCAGTACCAAGCGCTGTCGTACCGCTGCCCCGCAGAGTGGTGCGCGCGGAGGGGTGGGGTTGGGGGAGTGGGGGTAGGGGTGGGGGGCGGGCAGCGGCCGGGCGCCCCAAACAACACCCCAAGCCTGACGACCGCCAACCCCCGAGACCCCCTCCAGGCACGCGCGCGTGAAGCAGGCCCGCGCCGCTGGGCTGGAGCTGCGGGAGCCCTCCTTTGACGAAATACACAGGTGGGGGGGGGGTTTCTTTAGGAGGGGGGTGCGGGGAGGAGGAAAAGGGGTCAAGAAGGGGGGAGGGCGAATTTGGGGGGCCCCGGCATGGCGCCTGGCGCCTGGCGGCGGCGGCGCCGCCTTGCCGCGAGCCATAGCCCTTCAAAACAAACTCAAGCTCCCCACGGCGGGAGAGGCCGACCCTCCGCCACCCCCCAATCCGAATACCACCACCCCCCAAAAAGTTTCGAGGCCATGCCCCTCGAGCGCACCACCCAGATCATCCTCGCCGACGCGGCCGCCTCGGACGAGGCCACGCGGCAGCTGCTCAGCATCGTCGCCGCGCCCGAGGCGGCGGGGGAAGCTTCCGGCTGGTGCTCCCGGCAGGGGCTGGCGCAGCTGGCGGCCAGCGTGGCGGCGCGGTTCGAGCGGCTGCTGGCCTCGGGCCACGAGCCCCGCATCGCAGAGCCCGGCGGCGGCGGCGGCGGCGGCGGCGGGCGTGAGGAGGGCGCGGCGGCGGCGCGGCGCGCCGAGCCGCGGCGCGCGTCCGACGCCGCGCGCGACGGCGGCAGATCGCCCATGGAGGTCGACGGCGCCGCCGGCGCGGCGGCCGAGGCGGCGCGCGCGCGCGCGGCGGCGCCGGGCGCGGGGCTGGTGCGGACCGCGTCGGAGGTGGAGCGGGACGCGGCGGCCTTTCTGCCCGAGGCTCTGCTGGACGGCTTGGTGCGGGACATGGAGGCCGCGCCTGGGGAGGTGCAGGCGTGGCTGTCGGAGCAGCAGCGCCGCGCGGAGGGCGACGCCGACGGCGGCGGCGGTGGGCGGCGGCGGCAAGGCGGGGGCGGCGGCGGCGGCGGCGCGTCGCAGACAGAGGGCAGCGAGACCGATGACGCGTCCGCGTCCGACTGGAGCGAAGGGGAGCTGTAAACGGCAGCGCGGCAAGGTGGCAAGCAGCAGCAGCGGCAGCGCCAGTGGCAGCAGCAGCGCCAGCGCCAGCAGCAGCAAGAGCAGCGGCAGCGACAGCGGCAGCAGCAGCAGCAGCGGTGGCAGCGCCCGCAGCGGTGGCTTGGGGTCCGCCATGCAAACGGGGGGCCGGGGGATGGGGCGCTGTGCGCAGGTGACGGCGAGCTGCCGAGCGGCCGCCATGGTGTGCGATCCGCCGCACCGCCCGCATAGCCCGCTGACCGCGCAGCCGGCGGCAGTTGTCCCCGTGCTGGCCGCGGCTGCGGCGTTCGCAGCTGACTTGAGAGGGCATTCGTTGGGTTACCTAGCGGGGAGGGGGGTTGGGTTGTTTTGGCGCTGGCTGCGGGCAACGGAGGCAGGCAGCCATGCTTGAGGGAAGCGGGGGAGGGGCAAAAGTAAAGGTAAATGCAACCAATGACTGAACCGCTGCGCGGGCAACGTTTATGGGGCGATGCCAAACAAACTGCAAAAAGCGGGCGCGCGGGCGCCTCATCCCCGCTGCACGGGCGGCACATCACCACCACAGCCGCCGCCGCTGCCGCCGCCGCCACCGCCGCCGCTGGCTTGGCGCCACTGCGGGTTGAACAGCCACCGCAGCATGTGGCTGTGCCCCGTCTGCTGCTGAGGGGCGCGGTCCAGCGCCTCGCGGTGCTGCTGCTGCTGCTGCGGCGGCGGCGGCGCAGCTGCCGCCTCGGCGACGCCCCGTAGGTAGGGAGCGCCGTTCTGCCGCTGCCCCGGTCCCTGCGGCGGCCGGCCCGCCCAGCACGCCTCCGCGTTTGGCTGATGCTCGCCCTCCTGCGGCCACCACTGCTGCGGGTACTGCTGCTGCTGCTGCGGCTGCTGCTGCTGCGGCTGCTGCCGCTGCGCCCGCTGCTGCTGCGCCCGCTGCTGCGCCTCCTCTAGCCGCTGCCGCGCGTGCCGCCCCCAGTCCAGCGCGGCCGCGTTGCCCAGGCCCGCCGGCCACGCGGGCTGCGGCCGCGGCTGGCCTTGGTACTGATCCGGGCGCCGATCCGGCCCGTTGCCGTGCCAGGTGGCAGCACCCTGCCAGTCCATGGGCTGCGGCTGCTGGTGCGGCTGCATAGGCAGATGCGGCTGCATGGGCTGCGGCTGCATGTGCGGGTGCAGCTGCATGGGCTGCGGCTGTGGCGGCGGCAGGGGCGGGTGCAGCTGCGGGTGCACGCCGGCGCCAGCTGCGGAGTGGCAGAGGGTGGGGGCCGGCGGCAGGTCCTGCAGCAAGACCGCCTGGCCCGGCTGCTGCTGCTGCCTGCGGCACGTCGGGGGAAACGGGTGCGGCGGGGAGGGTGAGGCGAGAGTGCTGAGGGCGCGCGCAGCGGCGCGAGGCGCCCAGGCCAGCGGCCGCCGCGTTCCGCGGCAGCTGTGGGGCTGCGGGACGCCGCGCCCATCCCCCCTCGCCGCGCGGCACGCGCCTCGGAGCGCAGCCCTGTGCAAAGACGGTGCGCCACGCATGCCGTGACGCACGCAGACTAGTCTGCAAGCAAACACGCAGAAAAAACACGCTGCAGCACACGACCGCGGGGGCGCGCCTGTAGAGAGGCGGGATGCAACCGTACAGCCGCCCCCACGCCGCCCGCAGCGGCGACACGGCCAGCGCCGCGACCGCGCCCCACACCGCGCCGCCCCACTCCCCGCCGACGTGCCGCACAAACAGAAAGGCGTCATAGACCGGCGTCGAGGGGTCCGGCTGGCGGCCGGACTGGATTACGTAAAACGACGGCAGCCGGCCCGCGCAGGCGAAGCCGGCGCGGGAGTAGAGGCGGATGGCGGCGGCGTTGTATGAGATTACGTGGAGGAACACGGCGCGCGCGCTGGGGGGGGTGTGCGGTGGTGGGGGGGTGCAGTGGGCGGGGTGCGGTGGGCGGGGTGCGGTGGGCGGATTGGGAACGGATGCGACGCGTCGAAGCGACTGCAGCAGCGGAAAGGCAGCGGAAAAGCATAGCAGAAGCAGTGCGCAGAGAGGGACCCACCGCGTCGCAGCCGCGTGGGCGCCGACGAGGCCGATGAGCCTCAGCGCCAGCCCCCGCCCCCGCCAGCCGTCCAGCACCCCCAGAGTGAGGATGTAGGCGACGCAGTCGTGGTCCAGGACCAGCGAGGACAAACCCATCAGCGCGCGGTCCTGCGGGGGTGGGGGGGTGAGTTTGGGCCCGCGGCGGGCGCGGCGTCCGTGGGCACGTGCGCGGGGCGGGCGAGGGCGGGCGGAGCGGGGAGGCGAGACGGAGACGGCAAGCGCGGCGCCGCAAACGCCCCGGCGGCGCCGCCGCCGCGGCCCTGGCCCGCGGCGGGCGGCGATGGCAGGAGCCACCGCGCCTTGCCAGGCGCCCTCGGGCGGCCCCTCTGCCCCGTAAAAGCCGCGCCAAAAGGCGCGCGCCCGTTGGCAAGGTTCTCACGTGTGTTTCGCACTCGTGGAGCTTCACCAGGCGCGCGGTGACAAAGCCCACCAGCTCGCCGCCGCCGGGCGCGCCCGGGGACGCGGCAAACGCGCCCCAAGAGAAGATCCTGCCGCGGGGGGATTGGGGGGGAGTATTGGGCTGATTGGGGGCTTGAGCTGGGGAGGGCGCGAGCCTCCAGACAACAGGCACACACTTGCAAACGGCAGCGCTGCAAGGTGGCAAGCGGCAGCAGCGGCAGCGCCAGTGGCAGCGGCAGCGGCAGCGGCAGCAGCAGCGGCAGCAGCAGCAGCAGCAGCGGTGGCAGCGCCCGCAGCGGTGGCAGCGCCCGCAGCGGCAGCGCCAGCGGCGGCGCACCGGTCCAGCCCGCGCACGGCCTTGTTGAAGAATGCGTCATCATAGTCTATCGGAAACAGCGCATTGTGGGCGGCCTGGAAGACGGGCGGGCGGGTTGGCGATACGGGGGTTGGCTTTTGGCGCGCGGTATGGCGGCGGCGCAGGCCAGGAGGCAGGGCGCTGCGGCGCCGGCTGCCGCCCCAATGCCCTCCCGCTCGTCAGGCCGCCGTGTGCCACGTGGCCCCCTCCAAATCCAGTGGGAGCCGAGGAGGGGGGGCGCATCAGGCGCGCGCAGCCAGCGGCGGCGCGGGCGCTGCTTTCCCCATCCCTCCGCCTCACTTTGACACAACCCAGGTCCTCCGGTGCCAGCGGCCGCACGAAAACCTGAGCCTCCAGGGAGCTCGCATGCGCGGCCCCGTCCGCGCCGCCGCCGCCCACCACCGCCGCCGCCGCAGACGCCGTGGCCAGCGCCGCGGCCGCGGCCGCGGCGGCGGCGCCGTCGGCGGCGGCCTGGCAGACGCCTTGCATGCGCCGCCGCGGCGGGCGCGGCTAGGGACCGCGCGCCAGCACGGTGGGTTTTGAGCCGAGCTGCTGAGTCGACGAGGCCGCCGCGGGGGCGACGCTGCCGGCGGGCCCGCAGCGGCGCGCAGCGCGGGCGCCGCCGATCGGCGCCGGTCCTGCTGCTGCGCCGAACAGCGGTCCTGCTGTCTGGTGTGCCAAGACAAATCACTGCAATCGGCTCGACTCAAAGCCCGGGCTGCGGCGAGGAGGAGTGGGTGGCGCGCGGGACGATTCTGCACGGCAGCCGGTTCTGCGGCTTTCAGCGGCTCAATTGCGGCTCTCTGATCTCCTCGTTGAATTTGTGCCCGCCGCCCGGTCGGCACCGCGCACCAGCGCCTGACCAGCGCACCGTCGGCACCGTCAGCGCTCACCACCGGGCCGCCGCATCGCCCGGCCGCGCTCTTGCTCGGTTACCGTACTGCACAAATTTGTTACTGCACAAATGGAATCCCAATGTGATTGTCAGGCGTCGGAGGGCTGGTTGTAAGTTGGCAGGACAGCTGGAAGCAATGGCTGCAGTGCGGGCCGGCCGCAACCGGGAAACGGTTTGGCTTGTGGCCGGCACAAGTAGAGGGCGGCTGCGTGGGAGCCAGCTCCTGCGCTCAAGTCGCAAGTGTTGGGGGCCCCGGCGTGCGTGCCGGCAGAGTGTTTGTTGTTTGAAAGGCGCGCGCACGCGCTTGCCGGCGCAACAGCAGGTGTCGGCGTGTGTGTAGAAATGGCAGCGGTGCGGGGCCGGAACGTTCTGCCTTTGGCTCGGGCCTCTCGATTCAGGATGCCCCTGCCGCCGCCGCGGCGGCCGGGCCGCGCGCGGCAGCCCGTTGGCGTCCAGAGACGCCCCCGCGCTTTCAAGTTTCGACCGCCGAGCCGGGCCTCGCCCAAAACCGCCCGGGCTGTTTCGCCCCGCCCCTCGGCCGCCCCTCGACCGCCCCTCGACCGCCCCTCGACCGGCGGGCCCTCGACCGGCGGGCCCGCGCCCTCGGCGCCTCATTGTGGGCGCCCCCGTCACTTCATCTTAAGCGCCCACGCCGCCACGCCGAGCGCGCCGCCGACCACCACCACGGCGGGCTCGAAGAGCTTGAGCTGGTCCACGGCGGTGAAGGCGAGGACGCCGAGGCAGAGGGACGTTGTGGGGAAGGGGCTGGTCTGCGGGGGGGGGTGTTTTTTGGGGGGGCGGTGTTTGATGGGTGTGTTGGGGGGGTGTTTTCGGGGGGCTTGTTTTGGGGGGATGTTGGTGGGGGGCGTGTTGACCACAAAAGCATGCAGGCGCACATCACGCGCGCACACGCAAGCGCGAGCGCGCACACGGGCGGCGCTGTTGGCACGCGCCTGCATGGCCCCCAGCGTGAGACTGAACACGGATGTGATGATGAGCCCCACGCCCGCAGCGTTGAACCCCGGCAGCGCGCGCTTGTAGACGGGCCAGTTGCGGAACGCGCCCCAAAACGGCATCACCCCGAAGATGATCTGCGGGGTGGGGGGGTGGGGGGTGGGGCGGGGGGTGAGGGGGCGCACAGGGTGGGGGAGCCGTTGGGTGCGGCGCGCGCCGTGCCCCTGGGAGGCTGCCCGTGCACGGGCGGTGCCCCCTGCCGCCGCCATAAACCCCCGCAACCGCCACAGCCGCCGCCGCAGCGGACACCCCTGTCGCATCCACAGCAACCACCGCTTCCGAACCCGCCACAGGCACGGAAACCGCCGTGCCAGCCCCGCCACCCACCAGCACGCCCGGCGCGAACAGCCCAAACCACGCCAGCAGCGACCCGACCACAAACACGTAGCCCGCGTTCATGGCCATGATGGCTCCCAGGTAGCTCGAAAAGTTGAACAGGGGGCCTGGCAGCGCCTGCACGACTCCCAGCCCCGCGTAGAACTGCTTGCTCGTCACCCAGGTGCCGGGCGCGTCGACGCAGGCGCCGGCGGCGTCGCAGGTCTGCTGGACAACCTCGGTGTACAGCATGGGCAGCACGACCTGAGGTTTTGGGGGGGGGGGAGGACGGGTTTTGATTGGGGGCCGACCCCGACCCCGACCCCGACCCCGACCCCGACCCCGACCCCGACCCCCACCCCCACCCCCACCCCCACCCCCACCCACCCACCTGCCCGCCGCCGTAGATGATGCTGCCAATGCGGTAGAACGCCTCCCACCACCGCAGCAGCAGCGGCGCCGGCTTGAGCGCGTTGACCAGGACGATGCACACCACGAGCACGGAGATCCACAGCAGCAGCAGGAGGGCGCCCCAAACGCGGTTCACGCCGTGGCTGCGGATGCTCTCGTCGCTCGTCTGGGAGGGGGAGGGTGTGGGGTGTGGCGGGGATGGGAGGGGTGAATGGGAGGCGAGGGGTGGAAGGGGGTTGGGGTGGGAGGGGATGGTGAGAGGGGCTTCAAAGGTTGGGCTCCCCGGGGGCCCTTGGGCCGTGCGCGCCGCCGCGCCGCCGCTGCATCGCGCAGGCAAAAATGCCGCCGCGCCCACGCCCCAAGCGCCCCCTGTTGCCCGGGCTGCGGGGCGGGTCCCCCAAACCCCTCCCCCTCCACCGACCCCCAACCCCTTACAGTGGACTGCGGCACCGGCTCCTTCCGAATCCAGGACCACAACAGCGTCGCCAGCCCGCCGGCTGCGATGAGCGCGGGGAAGGTGTAGGCCTGGGGGGGGGGGAGGGGAGGTTTGGGGGGGGAGGTGGGGCGGGATGCGCGATGCTTGGCGGCGCGGGCGCTTGGGCGTTGCCGCAGACTCTGAAACACATTTTCACAAACGTTGGTCCGAAGAGCCAAACGCGCATGCTGCACACAGCTCACGTCACATGCACAGGCACGCGCGCAGCACACAGCACAGCACACGGCACGCGCCTCACGCGCCGACCCGCAACCCCACACGCCCACCTGGGGCCAGTAGTATGCCACGATCACGGCCACCGTGCAGATGGAGGCGCGCAGCCAGCCCGCGCAGAGCTTGCCGGCCATGGCCTTGGCCGCGGAAGCCACCATGGCAACACCGACGGCAGAGACGCCTGGGGTGCGCGGGGTGAGAGGGGGGTGTTGAACTAGCTTCGCGGGGTGGGGACCACATGCCAGCAGGGGCTGAGGACTGGACCGCCACCCAAGTTTGGAAATGCTGCGCGCCGGCATTCACGGCGCGGCGCGGCCAGCGCAGAGCACGCGCAGCACAAAGCGCGGCCCGGCGCGAGCGCGGCGACCTCAGTCCCCCCTTGTCTGCGCGCGCCTAGGCACCTGCTGTGAGGCCGTTGAGCCAGCCCTGGGGGTTTGCCAGGAACTCCGCAGCCAGCACCCCCACCGCCGCCATGATGAATGCTCCGGGGTACTGGAACAGCACGCCGCTGAGCAGGCCGCCCGAGGCGCCCTTTTTGATGATGCCGCAGGCGAAGGAGACCTGGGGGGGGCAAAAGAGGGCGAGGCCAAACGCGCGGGCGGCGGCGGGTCGGCGGCGAGGGTTGCAGGGCGGGGTTGCAACGGGGGCGCGGGGCCGGCGCGGCAGGGTTGCAAAGGCGTCGCCGTTGCCGGTGGAGCAACAAAACCCCCTCTGCCCTCCCTGGCCACGGCTTTGGCCACACCCGAAGTCGCCCAAACATCAGCCGCGGCCGGCAGTCGAAGCAGCCCGGCGCGCGCGTGCGTCTGCGCGCGCACCTGGGTTGACGCGGGCCCAGGCATGCACTGCGCCAGCGCAAACAGCTCGGCGTAGACCTCTGTGCTCATCCAGTGCAGCTTGTCCACCAGGCGCTGGGGGTTTTGGGCGTCGTCGGGGCGCGGTCGGTTGGATGTTTGGGGTTTGGGGGCTTGTGTTGGGTTTGGGGATTGCGGTTTTGGGTGCGGTTGGTGGCTTCCAATGGCAAAACAGTCGGTGACTGTTAGGCATTGCACCGTACACTCAGCACACAGGCACACACGTAAACGCGCCACGCCACAAAGCGCACGCGGCATGCAAACGCGCGCACGCGGAAAATGCCCTGCCCGCGCGCTCGCACCTTCTGCATGATGCCAATGTGCGCCGCGGGCCCGCCAAACGCGGTCCAGCCCAGCAGGGAAAACTGCTTGGCGATTTCGGCGTACGTCACGTGCTCCACGAGCGCGCCGGTGCCGGGCTCGGCCTCGTCGTGGCCCGTGCCGCCGGCGGCGGCGGCGGCGGCGACGGCCACCGGCGCGGCCGTGTCCTTGCCCGGCGCCGCCGTGCCGTTGGAGCCGCGGGGTGCCGGCGTCTCAACATCGAACGTGGCCCCCTGCTGGCCCTGAGGGGCGCCTCCCTGGCCGCGGTGGTGGAGACCGGAGCCCGTCAAGGCCGCCTCTGACTCGCCGGACGCTCCGGCGCCGTTGCCGGCTGGCGTATCCTTTTTCCCAGCCATCGGATTGTCCGATGGAGGGGCGCACGCAGATTCCCGTGCCGGCGGGCTGTGTGCGATCGCCGATCCCCACGGAAGAACGGACGCGCAGCACACCGGGGCGCAATGAGGGCTCGAGGGGCGCGGAATACGGCTTCGGCAATCGCCAGGAAACGATCGTGGGCCGGCCCTGCCTCACCACGTCTGCGGCGCGCGGCGGCACTCGACAAACGCGCCGCCTCACCACATGTTGGAGAAAGTCGGCGGGGACCCCTCCCTACGGCGGGAGCGCGCATCGCCACAGGCCAGCGCAGGGCGCATGGCGCATGCGCATTGGCTTGCCGCTGAGGGGGGGCACGCGCGGCGCCTGCTTCGCACACACCCCAAAGCCAGCAGGCCGGTCAACACCCGCGCGGCGGTCAAGGCGCAAAACACCACGCGCCCCAGACGCCCGGCCCGCCTGCAAGTTACAAGCGCGGCGCAAACCCCAGCTCGTGCGGGGGGGGGGGCTCATGTTTCAGAGCCCGGCGGCCGCGGCGGCCGCGGCAAAGGGTCGGCGAAACCCGGCTCCCCGCTGATGACTCAGCTGCCTAATCGTGTTTGACCTCTCACATTGGGGGCATCCACCGCAGCGTGTACGGTCCAAGTTCAAGCACAGCCGAACCAGCTTCAAGCCTCCGTAGACGATAGCAGTGGGAAAAGGATAGCCATTGCACAGAGCAAACAACACGGCAGCAGCACAAACGAAAGGCCAGTCAAAGAACGGAGCGAGCGTGCGCAGTGGGCCGGCGCCCGTCGCAGTTGGCTGCAAGCGCGGCAGTTGGTAAACAGTAGCAATCAAGAAAGCAGCCGCCCCGGGCAACGCGGCCGCGCGTCGCGGCCGGGGGGCGCGATTCGGGAATTGGAACGCCAGCCGCCGCGGCGGGCTTTGGGGTTGCGAGGGGCCCTGGCCCCGCCGCGCGCGCCCGGCAAGCGCCGCCGGTGCAAAGCCTTGCGAGCCGCCAAAGAGCCTTGAGCCTTGCGAGCCAAAGAGCCACACAGCCGGCTCGGTTTGGCGGGCTGGCGCGCTCCCCAGGCAGCCCCCGGCACCGCCGCCCCGCACCTGGAGCTTTGGGCAGAGGTTGAACACGTTTGATGAGGAGCCGGCCAGGGCAAAGGCCGACAGGTTCTCCACCCCCCAGTAGTAAGGCGGCACCTGCAGCGCAAACAGGACCTGCGGCGCGAGGGGGCGGGGAGGGGGCAAGGGGTTGGGGCCGGGGACGCGCCGGCAGCGGCCGGCTGCACCAGGGTGGGCAGGGCGTGTGTTTGATGATGGCGCATCCCCTGGGAGCCGCCTCGAGTGCCTGCGCGTTGCAACTGTGTACCCGTGCGCAATCGTGTGGCCAGCGCCGTCCTCGGGTATGCCAGCGCCCCTGCACAACCACCCGCCACACCTGCCCGGGCGGCAGCGCTCTCCCCCCCGGGCCAGCACCCCAAGTCCCCAACCCATTCCACGCACACCCATGCACGCACGCTGCTGCACCTGCACCCACACACACAACCCACGCACCTGCGGCGTGACCAGGTCGGCGGCCGCCACGTAAACGTCAAAGCTGCCCTGGCCCTTGTAGTACTCGCAGTCCAGGTTTTTGGAGTGCATGTCGACGCGCGACATCACCAGCAGCGCGCGCCGCTCGGGCTTGAACGCGTCCGCGCATGCGGAGGGAACCGCGTCCATGCGCGGCACGGCGACGTCCGCGGTGGAGGCGACGAACACCGAGCCGGGCCCGCCGCCGAGCGCGCTTTTCAGGCCCGCCGCCTCGAACAGGCGCGCGATCAGGATGATCTGGGCGTAGTAAACCTCCACGGCCGCGCCGGACTCCTTTTGGTAGGCCTCCAGGTCGGCCGCCCACCCCGCCTCGGACACGATGAAGCGGTGCAGGCCGCAGGGGTTGGCGCGCAGCGACGCGCGCAGCGCGGTCGCGAGCTCCTCGTTGCGCTCCGCCAGCGCGGAGACGAAGAACTCGCGCGCAAACACGATCGGGGGGTCGGGGCAGGCGTCGGCGGCTGAGGTGCGCGGCCAGGCGGCGAGGCGCTCCAGCGGGGGGCCGCCCGCCGCGAACGCGGCGGCGGGCGGCGCGCCCGCGGGCGCGGCGGCGGCGGCGCTGCTGCTGCCGCTGCGGGCGACGGCGGCACTGGCGCTGCTGCCGGCCCCCGCAGCGGCGGAGGGCAGGCTGAGCACGTGCTTGTGGCTCTCCCTGCACGAGCGCAGCATCGCGGTGCAGACCAGCAGCGCTGCAAAACTCGTCGCTGCCACCGTGGCCCACGTCCGCGCCGTCATGGTCAGCCGCTGCGGCGATTTCCCCCTCATCATGAATCTCCGCTGCCGATGAGCCGGCGCGAGCCCGCCTCGGGGGCTCGCAGAGGCCGGGGGAACGAGATCAGGGTCCTTGGCGCGGATTGCGGGCCTGCTGCGCTCGCGGCAGTGGACATCCGGATGGAGGCGCGGGTGACAAAGAACGGCGGGCACCCAAGGAACGATTGTGTGCCAGCGAGGGGGGCGCGAGCCCCTGTTGCAACACGCTGGCAGCGGCAGTCCGGCGGCGTGCACTGCAGCGGCTGGTGTGTGGGGGCGAACGCCTTTGGGTGCCGTCAACCCTCAGGCTTTGAGGGGATCGCCCGGCTCGCTGTTGAGCGTGTGCGGACTGGGCATGTTGGTGTAGGGGGGTGAGCTGGCTGGGGAGGGACGAGCGTCTGGGGGCGCGTGTGCGCTTTGACTGCCGCGCGGGTGTTGACCGGCCGGCCTGCTATGGGGGTGTGCGAAGCAAGCGCCGCGCGTGCCCCCCCTCAGCGGCAAGCCAATGCGCCCGCCCCATGCGCCCTGCGCTGGCCTGTGGCGATGCGCGCTCCCGCCATAGGGAGGGGTCCCCGCCGACTTTCTCCAACATGTGGTGAGGCGGCGCGTTTGTCGAGTGCCGCCGCGCGCCGCAGACGTGGTGAGGCAGGGCACGCCGGGCCCCCGATCGTCCCCTGGCGATTGCCGAAGCCGGACCCTCGCCCAGGTTGACCGCGAGTGCAGGCGCCGCCCGGCTGCCCGCCCGCCGCGCCGCCGTCACGGGGTCTTTCCAGCCAGGGCCTGCGCTGGAGCGCATTGTTGTCACTGCAACGCATCACCCTCAACAAAGGGGAACCCTCGCGGCGGCCGTCCCACACAGAGGAAGGATGATCTGCGCGCCGCGGCTGCTGGCGTTGCAGCGTGCCCCTGCGGGCGTGCTCAACGGTGAGCATCCGCCAGTGGCAAATGCGACCTGCCGCGTGCCGCGATTCGCAGCGTCCGCGCCGGCGCCTGCGCGCCAACGCGCCAAGCGCACAGCGCTGCATGCAGACGCGCCGCCGCGCCGCCGCCCTCCACCCCCCACTCGCAGCCTGGCAGCAGCAGCAGACGTTCGAGGCGGCCGCTTGCAGTTCCAGCGGTAGTGACCGGGCCTCAGTGCAGCAGCGGCAGCAGCAGCCGCACCAGCAGCAGCAGCGGGGGCTAAGCAGCAGCGCCGCCGCGGCAGCAGCAGCAGACGGCGGCGACGCCAGCAGCAGCAGCAGCGCGCCCGCCGGCCCCAGCGGCGCCGCCCCTCCCGCCGGCTGGGAGGCGTTCTTCGAGCGCCGCGGGCGCAAAAAGGCGCGCCCCGGCGCGTGGCGCGAGCGCATGCCGGGGCGCGGAGCGGAGGGCGGCCGCTACGGCGTGCTCCTGCGCGAGCGCGACCCGGAGCTCTTCGAGCGCATGCGGCTGGTGCTCGGCTACTACGAGCAGCCCGAGAACGCGCACCTGCCGCGGCCCGCGGCGCCCAGGACGGCGCACGTGAACAACCTGCAGACCCTGTTCTTCACGCGCGACATAGACCCCTACTACAAGTGGGTCCGCCCCCTTCGCTGACTCGGCTGCGGCCCGGCACCCGCCGCCGTCCCCGCACGGGGCGGCGGGGTCGTTGTCCCGCCCCCTTGCTCGCTTGCCATGGCTTGCGCCTGTGCTGCGCGCGCAGGCGACGGCGCAGCGCCGATGCGGATGCACACCACAACACAGCACACGTGTCGGCGAGCGACGCGCCTCGCTGCACCCAGTCAGGCCCACCCACCCGAAATCCAAACACGCACCCCCCCCCAGGCTGTCCCTGCTAAGCTACCGCTGCAAGCAGACCAACCGCGACCTGCTGACGGGCCCGCTGCAGCGCACCGCGGCGGCGCTCGACCGTTTGGAGGCCCAGGCGGCGGCCTACGCGCCAGAGCTGCCGGATGCGAGCGACGCGGGGGCCGGCGGCGGCAGCGCGGAGGGCGGCGCGCAGGGCGGCAGCGGGGGCGGGGCCGGCGGGGGCCAGTGAGCGAAGCTGTGGCCGCCCGCGCGCGGTGCGTGCGCGCTCAACGCTGTAAACGCGCGGCCTGCGCCCGGAGGTTTTGGCGGTGCAGCTGTGCCGCGGGCACAGCGTTGGCACTTGGCAGTCGCAGGGGGGCTGGCTTTTGCACCTGCAGTAAACTCTGCTGAGTCCTATTGAACATGCGTTGAGCATGCTGGATGTGCATCAGCTGGCAACTGCTGCAGCGCTGTTGCATGCCGGCACAGGGCTGGCAAGTGGCAACTCATCGCTGCGCGCCGTGCGCGCCGACGGCGCCGTGGTGCCGGCGCCTGGCGGTGCTGGGCGGTGCCTGGGCGGTGCTGGGCTGCTGGCACTGGCACCTCATCGAGCCTCCCCACCCTTCCGAACCTTCATTGAAGTTGCCCGTTTGCTCAGTCGGAACCAGTGCAACCAATTCGTGCTATGTTGCACGACAGCTAGCCGCCCAGGGGGCCAAAGCCGCTCGCTACGGCCCGAAATCACTAAATAAAATCACTAAACAAGCCATGGATCCCCGGGAGTCGGCGTGGAGCAACTTGCAGGCGCAGGTGGGTTGGGACGAGGGCCGCGCCATCGGCCGCTGCAGTCAACCACGGCCGCGGCCCCTCAAACAAGCCCCTCGCCGCCCGCAGATCGCCGCGAGGACAGAAATGTTGTATTTGGGCCCCCCCCCCTCCTGGGCGGGGGCGCAGTCGCCGCACAGGCCTCAGGTGTGTGGGGCGGCTGGCGTGCGCGCCTGCTGCTGCTGCTGCCGCCGCTGCTGCTTGCTGGCACTCGTGAAGCCCGCGCCGCCGAGCCCGGCCCCCGGCCTCGACAACAACCCGCTTCGCGCGCCCGCAGGCACAGGCGTCGCCCGACCCCAGGGACCGCCTCCAGCGCCTCGTCGACGCCGCCGAGGCGCGCCTCCTCGACCGCATCCACCGCTCCCTCGCCGCCGCCGACCCCGCCCCGCCGCCGCCGCCGCGCGCCGCCGCGCTCGACGAGCTGTGCGGCCGCGTGGACGACGTGGCGCGCCGCCAGCGGCGCGTTGAGAGGCAGCTCGACGCGGCGGCGGCGCTGGCGGGCGACGACCGGCTCGAGCTCGCGGCGCGCATCGAGGACCTGGAGGACCGCGCCGCCGAGGCGCTGAGCAGCGTCGAGGCGCGCCTGCGCGCGCTCGAGGCGGCGGCTGCGGCGGCAACGCCGCCGGAGCGGCGCGGCGGGGCCGCCGCGCCGCGGCCGGCGTCGCGGCCGGCGTCGGCGGCGGGGGGCGACGCGCCGCCGCGGGGGTCGCCGCTGCGCGCGGTGGACGCTTTTGGGGAGCGGCTCAACGCGCTCGTCGCGCGCCTCGACGCGGACGCAGACGCGGCCACGCCCCGGCCGGCGTCCCGCGCCGAGCGGCCGCCCTCCGCTGCGGGGTCTGCCGGGTGCGGGAGCTCCGTCAAAGGGCCCCCCGAGCAGGCGGCGCGCACGGCGGCGGAGGACGACGCGCCGCCCGCCGCCGCTGCAGAAGCGGCACCGGCCCCGGATGCCGCGCCGGCTTCTGCTTCTGCGGAGGAGGTGGCCGCCTTGGCAGGGCGGCTGGCCGCTCTAGAGGCCGCGGTGGAAAGGCTCCGGGCCGGCAGCGCCGCCGATCAGGCCGCTGAGGTGGCGCAAGAGGCTGCTGAGGCGCCCCCGGCAGCGGCAGCGGAACAGGCGGCGCAGCGCGATGCCACCCCGCAGCGGGCGGGCGCGGAGGCCGCCGCGCCCTCGCCGGCGGCCAAGCCGGCGGCCTCGACGCCCGTGGCGGCCGCCGCGCCGTCGCTATCGATGGCCGCTGCGGCGACGCCAAAGACGGGCGGCACCCCCAGCCGGCCCGGCGGCCCCTCGGCCAGGCCCCGCGCCACGCCGCGCAGCGCGGCGGCCGCGTCGGCCGCGGGCGGCGGCGTCGCGGCGCTGCGGGCGCAGGTGGATCAGCAGGTGGAGGCCCTCTCCCACCGGATCGACCTGCTGCAGCAGGCGCACCAGAGGGAGCAGGCCGCCCGGCAGCGGATGCAGCAGCAGCGGCGCGGCGCGGCGACGCCGCCCAAGCCCAGCAGCGGTGCCGCCGACGCCGCCGGCGGCGCCTTTACCGCCGCCGCCGCGCCGGCGGAGCCTTTGGCGCAGCAGCTGCAGGGGGAGGTGGCGGATACGGCGGCGCGCATCGAGGAGCTGGCAGCGGAAGCCGCGGCCGCGCGCGCCGCGGCCGACGCCAGCGCCGCCGACGCCGCCGCGGCGCGCGCCGCCGCGGACGCGGGCGCGGCCGTGGCGGGCGGCGCGGCGGCGACCGCGACGGCGGCGCTGTCGAGGGCGGACGCCGCAGCGGGTGCGGCCGGGGAGCTTGCCGGCGCGCTGTCGTCCCTAGACGACCGCGTGCGCACGCTCGAGGGCGCCGGCCCCGGCCTTGCGGCCGCCCCCGACGCGCACGACGCCACGCCCCAGGGCCAGCTCTTCCGCCCGCTGTTCGGCACGGCGCCGCGGCTCGCGCCCACAGCGTCCGGCGGGCGGCCGTCGCGGGGCAGCGTGGACGGGCTGGAGTCGCCGTCGTTTGCGCTGCACCGCGCCGGCGCCCTGGATTACTACGGCCCCGCCGCCCCCGCCGCGCCGGCCGGCGGCGACGACGACTGTGACGGCGGCGGCGGCGGCGAGGGCGGTGGCAGCGGGGAGGACGGAGGCGGCGCGGCGAGCGCGGGGCCGGCCGGGCCTGCGGCGCGCGCCGCCGAGCTGCGCAGTGCGTACGACAACACACTCTTCCAGCACGGCTGCGACAGCGGCGACGGCGGCGCCGCCACCTCCGCAGCGGAGGCAGCGGCGACGCAGCCAGATGCAGAGGCGGACGACGCAGCCAGCGGCGCGCCGCGCGCCGACGCGGCTGCGGCGACGCGTGCCGCCGAAGCCGGGGCTGCCGCCGGCTCGGGTGCGGGCGCCGCCCCGCTGGCCGACGCGCCGCAGCCCCCTGCCCGCTCCAGCCCCCTGCGCGGGCGGGCGAGGGCTGCGGGCGGGCGCGACCAGCTGCCGCCCCGGGCCGCGGCCGAGCCCGCAGCCGCGGCCGCCCCTGCCGCCGCCGACGCACGGGGCTCCACGCCGCCGCCGCGAGCCGCCGCGGCCGCCTCCGCCGCGGCCGCGAGCCCGCCGGACGCGGCGAGCCCCGCCTCTGGCCGCCGCGGCTCGGTCTTCAGCCGCCTCGGCCCCGGCGGCGGCGCCGCCGAGGCGCAGTCGCCCTGCTCCCCCGCGAAGCTCGAGGCCTCGGCGTCGGCCGCAGACTCCCCCGGCCGCGTCCGGCGGCTCGCGGTGCGGCTTGAAAGCGCGCTCACGGCCGCGGCCGGCGCTCTCTCCGGCAGCCCCGCGCGCCGCCGCGCGGCCGGCGCGTCCCCCGGGGGCCCCTCGCCGGCGCTGGCGCCGGCGTCGGCGTCGGCGTCGCCCGTCGTGACGGCGCTGAGGGCGTCGCCGCCGGCGGGCATATTCGAGCTGCGCGCCTTGGCGGCATGGAGTGATGGCGGGCTCGACCTCGTGCCCGCCTGCCTCGGGGAGGACCCGCCCGCCCCAGCCCCCGCCTCGGCCACCGCCTCGGCCGCCGCGTCGCCATCGCCGCGCAAGGCGACGGCCGCTACCGGCGCTGCCGACGACGCCGGGCACGCGGGCCGGGACGTGGGCTGCTTCGCGTCCGAGGCAGAGGACGACGACGGCGGCGGCATGCTCCGGCTTCGAGGCGGCGCGTCGCGCGGCGACGAGAGCGACGACGACTGGGCCTGCGAGGGCGCCGGCCAGGGGGCGTCGGCGTGGCGCAGGGTGGGGAACCGCGCGCCCCGCGCGCGCAGCCAGGCGGATATGGAAGAGCTTGCGGCGATGGACGCTTGGCTTGGCGGCCGCGGCGCGTCCTCATCGGCGGCGGCGGCAGCGCCGGCCGCCGGCCCGCCGGCCGGCGGCGGCAAGCCGGCCGGCGCCGTCAAGCCGGCCGCTGCGCCGGCCCCGCGCCCGCGCGGCGCGAGCGTGGGGGGTTCCGGCAGCGTTTCCGGCGGCGTGGCGGCGGTGGCGCGGCTGGCGGTCAGCGAGCCGGGGC
Organism: Raphidocelis subcapitata; assembly: GCA_003203535.1. Lineage (NCBI taxonomy): Eukaryota > Viridiplantae > Chlorophyta > Chlorophyceae > Sphaeropleales > Selenastraceae > Raphidocelis > Raphidocelis subcapitata. The sequence goes on along the minus strand of BDRX01000052.1, from coordinate 218,373 downwards.
CCGCGGCGGGGCGGCGCGAAATCAGGGCACACCCCCTGACCCTGGAAGACCTGCAGTCATCCTCCCCCCGCGCCAGCGACGCCGGTGCGGCGCCCGCGGCCGCGCACCCGCGCGCGGCGGCGCCGGGGCCGGCGCGGTGGCGGCGGCCCGTGGCCGGCGCGCGGCTCCTGCAGCAGGGCGGCCGGCAGGCGGTGGTGCGGCTCGTGCCGTTGGCCGCGTCCAGCGTGCGTGGCAGCGAGGACGGCGGCGGCAGCGGCGGCGGCGGCAGCGGCGGCGGCAGGAGCGGCGGCGGCAGGGGCGGCGGCGGCGTCGCCGTGCGGCGGAAGAAGAGCGTGCGGTTTCAGCGGTATGCTCAGCAGGTCGAGTTCCACGTTGAGAGGTCGAGTGACGAAGGCGGCGGGCTGTGCCTGATGGACGCCACTGCCGCAGCGCCCTCCCCCTCCCGCCGCCGCCCCGCCGAGCGCGGCGGCGACGGTCGCGGCGGCGGCGGCGCGAGCAGCAGCGAAGACGGCGGCAGCAGCAGCGACGAGGCCGCGGGGCGGGCGGCCGCGCCGGCGCCGCACTGCGCCAAGGGCCAGCACGCCCTTCACCGCGCCCTCCACCACCAGCAGCAGCAGCACCCGGAGGCCCTCTCAGAGTACCGGCTAACGTTCGTCACAGCAGACCGCCTGTCCGCCGGCCTGGGCCCCTCCCAGCGCGTTTGGGTCGCGCTGCACGGCGCCGGCGGCCGCGGCGTGACGCACGCGCTGCCGCGCGCGCCCGGGTCGTTCGCGCGGGGCCGGGCGGACGCGTTCAAGCTGTCGGGCGACTGCCTCGGCGCGGTGACGGGGGCGCGGGTTTGGACGGAGCCCGGGGGGCTGGCGCCGTCGACGGGGTGGGCCCTTGAAAGGGTGGAACTGGAGGAGCTGGGCACGGGTGGGTGGGCGGCGCGCCTTTGGGGGGCGGGCTTTTGGCGGCGCGCTTTGCGGGGATGGGCTGTTGGGGGTGGGCTTTGGACGCTGATGGGGTCGGCTGCTTTGGGAGTGGGCTGTGGCTGTGTTCTGGCGCCCAAAACTTTGGTTCCTGGATGCACCGGCTTTTCGTCACGACAAAGCTCTGTTAGGTCAGCTGCCTCACAGGCAGCCCCGCACCCGTCCGCCAACATTGTCCCCCTCCCCCACCCGCCCATGAAAACCCAAAAAGGCCTGACGTACGTCTTCCACGCCGGCCCCAAGGCGCGCCTGCGCCGCGGCCGCCGCAACGGGCTGTCGCTCTGCCCCGTGGTCGGCCGCGCGTCCCCGGCCCCCGCCTGCGGCGCCACGGGCTGCGGCGGCCGCACGTGCGGCGCGGCGGGCTGCGGCGGCGCGGCCGAGGCAGCTCGCTGAAGCGTTGGCAAGGGAGGGTCCCTCCCAGGGGACCCCCCGCTGCCTGCCGTCATCGCATATTGAGAGCAGCCCTTGCTTTTCTTCTCTGCCCTGGCATGCTTTTGCCTGGCTTCGCCGCTTCGTGCCTTCTTGGGGCGCAGCTGACTGTGCTGTTGCTCCTGGCGCTCCCAGTGTTTGACCGGGCCTGCCCGACTTTGACCGGCACTCCCTGACTTGACCAGCGCTGCTCGCATTTCAGCCCGCACTGCGAGCCATCATCGCCGCGACTCGCGGCCCGCGTTGTGTGTGCCGCCCTGCCTGCCAAAACGCGCACAGCGCTCGCGCCATGTTACCCGTTGCGAAATGCCGCCCCGCCCCGGCTGCACAGGCGCGCTGCAAGGGGCGCGCCCGGCCAGCCCGGCGGCGCCAGAATTGGTCGCTCCGGAAAAGCACAGGGGTAAAAAGGGCCGGAATTCGGCAAACGCAGATAGCAACTGCGGGGGGCTGTGGTGCTGTGGTGGAGGAAGCGGGGTTGGGGGACGGTGCGCCGAAAGATGGAGAAACAAAAAAGCGGCGGCTGCGTGCGTGCGCAGCACGGCGGCCGAGTGCGAACGCAGCCACCCAAGACAAGCCATGTGTGCGGGGTCTCGCGGGGGCGCGTATGCAGCCCGCCCTGGTGGCCACGCACAGTCCAAACGAGGCAGCGCAGTCAGCCTGAGCCGGCGGCACGGCTGGGCGGCTCCAGCCGCGGTCTGACCGGCCCGCCAAGGCGGTGCGGTCAGGGCTCGGCTCACGCGGCCATGGGGGCAGTCCGCTCACGCCGCTGTGGGCAGTCCGCTGCAGCCCGCTCACGCCGTAGTGGGCAGTCCGCTGCAGTCCGCTCACGCCGCGGTGGGCAGCCCGACCTCCTTTGCATTCACGATGCTCGGCGCCGCGCGCGGCAGCGAGGGGATGGGCCCGTCGAGGAAGGGGGTGATGTCGTTGGGCTTGGCCCAAGCGCCAAAGCCCTGGATGACGCCGGCCACGTTGGCGGCCGCGAGGGTGGCCTGGGGGAGGGGTTTGTTTGGAGTGCGGGGGGGGGGGGGGGGGGGGGGGGGGGGGGGGGGGGTGGGGGGGGGGGGGGGGGGGGGGGGGGGGGTGTGAATCCTATCCTGTTCGATCCTTTTGGGATGCGTCTTGGTAAGAGGAATAGGGTGCGAGCGACCGGCAACGGACGGGAGCGCATGCACGGGTTTTGAGCGGGGCTTTGGGGCCGCAACGGGCCGCAGCCGACCGAACGGGCTCTTCTGTGCGCAAAAAAAAGCGCCGCGAGCCAGCGAAAAGCGCCCGCACCATGCCGCTGCGCGTCCAGAGGCTTGCGCTGGCGATGTGGGGCACGATGACCGCGTTGGGCAGGTCCGCCAGGCCCGGGGCCATGGCGGGCTCGTGCTCAAACACGTCCAGGCCTTTGGGGGTTTGGGGGTTTGGGGGGGGGGGGGGGGGGGGTTGGGGGTTGGGGTGGGGGGGGGGGTTTTGAAGGGGGTGCCAAGTTCAGGCCGCTGCCGCAAGGGCCCAGCTGGTCATTCCGCAAAGCCCACAGCCAAAGCGCGGTCAAAGCGCGGTCAACGCCCCCCCCCCCCCCACCTGCGCGGAAGTCCGGGTGCTTCTTCATGTGCGCCACCAGCGCGGCCTCGTCGATGCACGGCCCCCTCGCGGCGTTGACCAGCACTGCGTTTGGCTTCATCATGCGCAGCCGCTCCGCGTTGATGAGGTGGCGGGTGGTGTCGTCCAGGTTGCAGTGCAGGGACACCACCTGCGTTTGGGGGGGAGGGGTGTTGGGGGCGGTTTGTTTGGGGGGCGCAGGGGCGGTGTGGTTGGGGGGAGGGACGGCGCGGGGGCTCGCGTGAGGGGGGTTTCCCCATTTTTGCATACGGTAGTCCTGCCAACGCCTCGAAAGCAAACTAGAAGGCGACCTCTGCCAAAACCACGCAGGCAAACGCACAAACAATAAAACCCGCGCTTAAAAACAACCCGAAACCGCCCGAAACGCCCGTAAACCGCAAAAAAACCGTCCAAAACCGCTCACGTCCGCCTCCTTGAGCACCTCCTCCACCGTCTCGACGCGCCGCACCGCCACCGGCGCCTCCCCGCTGTGGCGCAGCAGCTCGCCGTACTTGCTGCGGGGAGGTTTTGGGGGGGGGGGCGGTCTTTCGGCAGGGGGCTTGGGGTTGGTGCGCCGCTCGGGAGCGCCAGCACTGCAAAGAGAGGCTTGCCCGCCTTTTGGGGCGGCCTTTTGACCCCTGACACTTGAATGCATCCCGGGCTGCACAGTCCCCTAAACACCACCCCCACCCCCCAAAGCAAAGCCCCCACCCCCCCCCACCGGATGTACTCCTCCAGCCCCTTGTTGGGGTAGGGGTCGTAGTAAACCAGGTTCATCTTGTGCCCCTCGACCATCATGCGCGCGTAGGCGGCGCCGATGCGGCCCGCGCCGACGATGCCGACGGTTTTGTTTTGGAGGAGCGCGCCCACAAACAGGTCGGGGAGCCAGCCCTTGTACCTTGGGGTGTGGGGTGTGGGTGTTTCGAGGTGTGGGTGTGGGTGTGGATGTGTGGGTGGGACGATAGCGGAACTGTGATGGTGTGTGCAGGTGTGCAGTGGTTTCTGTGGGTGGGCGTATTACGTCTGTGCATTTAAATGCCTATGCTTGACAAGGCAAAGCTCCCTGCCCCTGAGGCGCTAGAAAGCCGATCAGGCAAAGCGTGCCCCCACTCACTTGCCGGCGCGCATGAACACATCCGCCTCGGGCACGCGGCGCGCGGCGGCCAGCGTCAGCGCGGCCGCCAGCTCAGCGGTGGTCTCGGTCAGGACGCCTGGAGGAGGGGGTGGGGGAGGGGGTGGGGGAGGGGATTGGATGGGAAGGGCCGTTTTGGGGGACGGTTCGACAGGCAGCCCCCCCCCCCCGCGGCGCCGCAGCCCGGGCTGCAGAGGCGGGCGGCAGGCGCTGCACACTTTGCGTCGCAGGCGCCGGCAAGCCCGGGCAAGCGGGCCGACACGAAACCAATTTTGGCTTTGCCGCAACTAAAAACCAAGGACTCACCGGGCGTGTTGCCCACCGGGATGCCGCGCTTGCTTGCCTCTGGCACCTTGACGTTGTTGTAGCCCACAGCATAGTTGCTGTAGGCGCGGCCACCCGCGGCCTTGAGGGCCTCGAAGAGCTCCGCACCCCAGTCCTGGCGGTTTTATGTTTTGATGGGCTTTTTGGGGGGGGTGCTTTGGGAACGGAACAGCACACACACCGGGCCCATGCGCGCCAACGCCCCTCCTGAACATGCACCTCCCTGCCCCCACATAAACACACCCCCACACCGACCCCCACCCCACCCCCACACACGCACCCAAAGCCTGCACAAACACCCCTCCCCACCCACACTCACGCACCCAAAAACCCCACAAACACCGACCCCCTGAAAAGCCCCCCACCTCTGTGAGCTGCCCGATGACGCCGTCACACCTGCTGCCGATGAGCTTCTTGACAGTGGCCACGTCCTGGCTGATGTCGGGGCACTGACTCACCTGGGGGGATTAGTCATTGGTGGGTGGTGGATGGTCAGTGAGGCGAGCGTCGCAGCCGGCCGCGGCCGCGCGAGCGGGGCGCGCGGGGGGGGCGTTGCGGCGCGGGTGACCCGGGGGGAAAAGCGCACCTCCACGCGGCAGCCCGCGGCGGTGAGGATCTGCAGCCAGCGGTCGCCGGGCAGGGGCTTGGTCACCACCACGCGCGCGGCGCCAGAGGGGTTGTGGACCTGGCACAGGGGGGGTGAGGTGTTTTTTTTGGGGGGGGGGGCGCGGCGGCGCGTTGGATTGCGGGGCAGCCTTCTGGGTGTTGCAGGGTTTGTCAAGGATCTGTGGGGGCCTCGTGTGTGTGTTGCAATCCGAGCGCGGAGCGCAGCGGGGGCCCCACCTCGACGGGCACGCCGTTGGCGCTGGCAGTGGACGCGGCGCGCGCGCCGTTGGGCGCCGCGGCGGCGCCGAAGGGCTGCAGGCCGCGCAGCAGGCGCGCCCCGGAGTTCCTGAGGGCCATGGCGGCGGCAATGGGCTATGGGGCTCGCCGAGAGGGGGTTTGGCACGCGATCGGGGGTGGGGGCAGGGGGCGCGGGGCCGGCCTGGGCCTTGCTGGCTGCGCTGCGGGCTATCAAAAGCTTAATATCGAATCTAATTGATCGCCGGAGCTGAGGGGGCCGGGGAAGGGGCGGGGAGCCAGCGCGCCGGGTGTGCGCGGGTGTGCGAGGGCTTCCCTTTGAGACCCCGAGCCTTTGAAACCGGCACAGCGCAATCCGGCCGACGCAACACGTTCCGGGAATTCAGCTTGGACCAAACGCGCGGCCGCGAAGGATGTACGCTGATCAGAAGGCCTCCGCACTGCAGCAGCCCCGCGAAATGGCAAAGCAGCAGCCGTCGTCCGCGGGCGCGCCGAAATCCAGCGCGCTGCAGCTTGCAAAGGACGTTTTCGCGGGCACCTGCGGTGAGGGCCCAGCGCGCCGCGCGCCGGGGGGCGTGTTAGGGAGTCTCCCCCGCGCGCTGCGCCGCTGCTCCCCGCCCGCCGCGCGCGAGGCGCGCGCGCCCGGCCCACGCCCCGCGCGCCCCACGCCCGCCCCGCCCGCCCCGCCCGCCCCCGCAGGCGGCATCTCCGTTACGCTGGTGGGCCACCCCTTTGACACCCTGAAGGTCCGCCTCCAGACGCAGCCCATGGACAAGCCCATCTACTGTGAGGGGGGCCGCGCTGAAGGGGGGGCCGCGGGGCCGACTCTCGCACGCGCGCTGAACACGCATGCCACGCGCATGCGCATGCGCCGTGCACGCACATATGTGCCCGTGCGCGCGCATGCATGCCTGCTCAAGACCTGCGCTAGGGGCGCACCGGCGACGGGGCAAGGCGCGCCGCGCGCCCAAACCTACGCGCACCCCAACCCCCGCGCGCCCGCTGCCTCAATCCGCCGCCGCTTCCGCCGCGCCCCGACCGCAGCCGGCGTTATAGACTGCGCGCGCAAAACCGTGCAGTGGGAGGGCCTCGGCGGGCTGTATAAGGTGGGTGTTGTGGGGGTTGGGGGTTGTCGCGCTTTGATGTCGTTTTGACGCTTTTGTGCGTTTGTGCACGTGTTTTTCTTTGCTGGCTAGTGTTGCTGCCATCAAACAGGTTCCCCGCTTCTGTCGTCACTTGCCTCGGTCGTCCCTATAAGCCACCTGCACAGCTCGCCAAGTGCACCTGCACGGCCGCCCCCCAACCGCAGCCACCTGAACCCTCCACACCCCCACCCCACCGCAGGGCGTCGCCTCCCCCCTGGCGGGCCAAATGTTCTTCCGCGCCTCCCTCTTCGGCGCGTTTGGCAGCAGCAAGCGGTGGCTGGCCACCAACGCGGACGGCTCGGCGCGGCCGCTGCAGACGGCGGATTTTTACAAAGCCGGCGCGATGACCGGTTTTGTGGCGGCGTTCACAGAGGGGCCCATCGACTTTTACAAGTCGCAGATCCAGGTGCGGGCGCGGGGGCCAGGGGCTTGCTGTTACGTAATACGCATGCCGCCGGCGGTTTCGGATCGTCTGCCAGCGCACCCGGCCTCCGGCGCGACCCGCTCGAGTGGCCGCGCCCACCTCGGCATTCGGCACCCCAAACCCCACATCCAAAACAAGCAAGCCAACCGAACAAACCAAACCCTTCGCCCCCGCAGGTCCAGATCATTCGTTCCAAGACCAACCCGGACTACAAGGCCCCCTACACCACCGTCTCCGCCTGCGTGCGCGCGACGCTGCGCGAGAACGGCGCGCGCGGCCCCTTCCAGGGCCTCGGCGCCACGCTGCTCCGCAACACCCCCGCCAACGCGGTCTACCTGGGGACCTTTGAGGTGCTGAAGCGCGCCGCGGCGGAGCGGATGGGGACGGCGCCGACGGAGCTGCCGGCGTGGGCGGTGCTGTCGTCCGCGGGGCTGGGCGGGATCGCTTACTGGGTGGTGATCTTCCCTGTCGACTGCATCAAGTCTGCGATGCAGACGGACACCATCACGCGCAGCCAGCGCAAGTACACAGACATCCCCACCACCGCCAAGGTGGGGGCCGGCGGGGGAAGGGGCTGGGGTTGGGACTCGGGGGCTGGGGCTGGGGGGCTTGGGCACCGGTTGGATCGGGGACTGAGTCGTGCTGCGTGCGCGGCAGTTGAGTGGTTGACAGCCCCCCAAAAGGCTCCCAAACCCAGCCAGCCACCCACCCACCCCCCCCCCCAAACCCACCCACCCGCAGCTGCTCTGGGCCGAGGGCGGCGTGCGGCGCTTCTACAAGGGCTTCACGCCCTGCATCATCCGCGCCGCGCCCGCCAACGCGGCCATGCTCTTCACCGTCGACCGCGTCACTGCGGCGCTGTCCTCGAAGTGAGGCGGGCGCGCGCACACATGCGCGCGCGCGCGCTGACGGGACCGGGCCTGCAGGCCCCGGGCCGCCGCGGCGGCGCCGCCGCCGCCGGCCCTCTTTCGCGGGTGCCCGCCCCCACTAGGTTTTAGCAATACACACACCGCCGCCGCCGCCGCCAATGGCCAAGCCACGTGCCCGCGCGCCCGCCTCGCGGGCGCGGCCGGCGGCAAAACGCCGTCCGGGCGCTGTGTGACGGCGCGCCGCACCCCAAATTGGCATGTCTCTACTGCTTGTGTGCTGGTCCCCTTTTGCAGTGTGAACCGGAGCGACGGGCCCGCCTCTTACCTCCCTCCCACCCCCCTCGGTCGGCTCGCTGCACGAGCCGCGCCCGCCCGCGCCGCACACCCCCTTTTCCAACCGGAGCCCCGGGCTGCCGCCCGCGTCAGCGGGCCCGCCCCCTTTTTCCCCGGCGCGCGCGCGCCAATGACTGTTGCGCCGTTGCCCCCTCGCGCCTGATGCGCCCTTTCTCGCGCCACCCCGTCGGGCGCCGCGGCGGGCCCCTTTCGCTCGCCGCGCGCCCCGGCCGCCCCGCCCCCCGCCTGCCTGCGCAGCACCCACAGTGCGCAGCACCCACGGCTCAAAATTTTTCGGCGGCGGGGCGGCCGCAAGCTTGTGAGAGTGTGCACACACGCGGGGCTGTCCCCGCCCCCGTCAGCCCCCCCCCCGACACAGCGTTTGACCGGCCCCATCTGCCCTGAGAGAGCGATGCGAGTGAAAGCCAACGAATGCAGACTCATCAGCCTCGACGTCTGGACGGTAGCGCGGGCAAACTGGGAGGTGGGGGGCAAAGTCGGGAAGCCGCAAGCGCTCATCTGAGGCACTCATCTGAGGCCGAGCAAGCACGCGCCGCCTACCGTGTTGGCTGCCATCCCTCCCAAAGCAAAGCAACGCAGCCATGCGCCCCAAGCAGCGCCTAAACCCCAGCAGACGGTCATGTGGGGGGCCGCTTACAAGGGAGCAGAGCGCGCACGGCGCGATGCCCCGCTCACAGCTTTGACCGGGGCCGCTGATCGCCGCCGTCCGCTGCGGCAGCAGCGGCGGCGGCCTGCCCCTGCAGCCACGTCACCAGGCGCGGTTTGGAGACCACGTTGTGGCTGGCCACCACCGCTGACTGGGCATCCGCCAGCCACGCGGCGGCCTGCCGAGGCGGCGCGCGCGCCAGCAGCGCGCCGGCCTGGGCGAGCGCGGCGGGCAGCTGCCGTTGGTCAAAGGCCAGAAGCGCCTGCATCAGAAGCGCAAACAGCCGGCCCGCTGCCTCAGCGGGGTCGTCTGGCTGCTGCTGCTGCTGCTGCTGCTGTTGATGGTGGTGGGGATAGGTGCAGCGTACTGTTAGAACATCCGCTCTAACAGCTGGCAGGCAGCACACATACAGCCCGTAAACGGGAGCCCATTACAGGCTTTACTAGTGTGCAGGCTGCCGCCTGGTCTCTAGAGAGATCTCTAGAGATGAGGCCGCTGGTGCCGCCAGGGTGGTCACAGCCAACCGCGCCGCTGCAAGCAGCAGGACGGGGTGTCGGCAGTACTTTGAGCACACCGTGCCCACATGTGGCCCCCTGGCTCGCACCCTTGGCCATGGCAGACAGCCAGCGGTCTCATCTCGCCTATCCCTAAGGCGCCCCGGGGAAACCGGGCTTAGGACAAGAACACACTAGCGACATGCCTGTCCGCGCTCTGGCTGCAGGGGTGGCACGGCTGCAGATCACGGGCGGGAAAGCGCGCAAGATCGTACCCCTGTTTGCCATCGCAACGAACTAGTGACCAGGAAGGTCCAGGATGTGTTGGGAGTGCAGCGCACAGCTGTGCGAAGCACGGGAGAGGCAAAGGCGCAAGCGTAACCAATGAAAGTAACCCCTCTTACCTGGTCTGGGCGGCCAGCCAGGAGCTGCTGCTGCTGCTGCTGCTGCTGCTGCTGCTGCTCCAATTGGGGCTGCTGCTGGCCCTCCGCTTCCCGCTGCTGCGCCTGCTCCGCAAGCTGCGCCACCCGCTCGCAGATCCGCGCAAACACGAGCAGCGCGGCGCCGCCGCCGGCGGGCAGCTCGCGCCAGAGGAAGTGGAGCCCTGTAGACAGGCCCTCGTAGCTGCCCGCCCCCGGGAACGCCTGCAGGCTGAGCCGCGCGTACGCCGGCGCGGCGCGCTCGATCGCGCCGCCCTCGCCGCGCTCTCCGCAGGCGGCGGCGATGGACGCGAACGCCGCGTGCGCGGCGGCCGCGACGGCGGGGGCGGGGTGCGACACGGCGAGCAGCGCGAGGGGCAGGGCCGAGTCCAATGCGGACGCGTCCGCCCGCGGCGCGGCGCGCACGGCGACGGGCAGCAGCGGCAGCAGGAACAGCAGGCTCGCGGCGGCGACGCCGTCGCGCTCCCAACTGGCGCCGCCACCGCCGCCGCCATCGCCGCCGCCGCCGCCATCACCCCCGCTGCCGCTGCTGCTGCTGGGGCTGCCGGGCGCCTCAGCCGTCCCCGGCGCGACCAGTCGCGCGTGGAAGCGCGCCGCATACGCCAGTAGCGCCTTCGCCGCCGCCGCGCTGGCCGCCACCTCCCCAACCAGGGAGGCTACGAGCTCGGTGTATTGCGGCAGCCCCAGCCGGCAAAACTGGAGCCGGCTCAGCGCCGCCAGCAGCTGCGCCGCGAGCGCGGCGCGCGCCGCGGCATCCGCCACAGGCGGCTGCGTCGGCGGCTGCGCCGGCGGCGCGGCGGGCAGCCAGAGGGCCCGCATGACCGCGGTGTGGACGGCAAACGTGCGGTCGAGCACGTTTTTGACCGCCGCCGCGCGCCGCCCCGCCAGCGCGCCCGGCGGCGCCGCGGCGGCGTATCGGCGGTAGGCGTCCGCCGCGCGCCGCGCGGCGACGTGGAGGCGGCAGCCGACGCGGAGGCGCCCGTCGGGCGCCAGGCGGGCGCAGCCGTCGGCCGCCCAGCGGGCGATGCTGCCAGCCTCTTGCTCCAGGAGCGACGGCGGCGCGTCCACGGGCGCGGGCGCGCCGGCCGCCTCCCCAGCTCCCGCTGCCGCTGCTGCTGCTGGTGTCCCTCGGCCGCCGGCGCCGCCTGCGGCGGCCAGCGCGCCCCCCAGGTAAAGCTCTGCAGGGCAAAGCCCGTGGTCCAAGGCGGCGACGATCCCACAGATAAGCCCCGCCGGCGCCGGCTGCGCGGGCAGCAGCCCCGCGTGTGCGCGCAGGAGGGAGGCATAGGCGTGCCCGCAGACGGCCGCGGCGGTCGACGCGGCGGCGCGCGCGGCGGCGGCCGCGGCGGCGGGCGCGCCGCGCGCGGGCGGCCGGGCCTCGACCGCCGCGGCGGCGCGGGAGCACGCCCGCGCGAGGCCGGCAAACAGGCGCGCCGCGCCGGCCGCGAGCGGGTGCGAGGGCGGCAGGCCGAGCAGCGCGGCCGCCGCGGCGCCGGGGCCGGCGACGGCGGCGTCGGCTCGGCCGCGGGCGGTGCCGGCCAGCACGCCGTCAACCACGCCGCCAGCCACGGATGCATAGAGCGCTGTCATTAGCACACCGCCGTCACTGGCATCGCCGCCGATGCCGCCGCCGTGCTCGTCGGCACAGCCTGCCGCCAGCAGTGACATGAGCCGCTGCAGCCGCGCCGGCGCCGGCGGCAGCTGCCGACGCGCAACCCCGGCCGCCGCGGGCCGCAGCAGCGCCGCCGAGCCAAGGCGCCGGCCGGCGGCGTAGAAGGAGCAGAGCCGGCTTGACTGGGCAGAGGCCTCCGCGGCCAGCGCCTGAAGCTGCACAAACCGCAGCGCCTCGGCCGACAGGGGCGACCCGCCATGGCCATGGCCGTGGCCGTCGCCGTGGCCGAAACGCTGCTGCGCGGCGGCGAGGCGGGCCGGCAGCTGCTCTGCGGCCAGGCGCAGCAGCGTGAGCAGCGGCCAGCCGGCGTCGGTGCCGTCGTCTGCGCCTGGGACGGTGACAAGTGCGGGCGGCGGGATTGAGTAAGGGGCCAAAGAGGTTTGCCTGGGCAAGCCAAACATCCACTCAAGCCCTTGCAGGCGCTTGCTTTCTCGGGCCGCCTACGAGCAAGCAGAGTACTCAGGTACTGCTGTTTCGAAGCAACCGCCCCGCGCGCACCTGCCCCGTCGCCGCCCGGCGCCAGCATCAGCGCCTCCTGCAGCTGCAAAACACCCGGCAGCGTGTCAGCATCCAAGAGGCGCGGCCCCAGCCGCTCGAGCGCCTCTGACGCGGCGGCCGCCGCTGCGGCGGGCGCGGGGCCGTCGGGCGGGCCTGTGCGCGCGCGGGCGACCGGCGGGGAGGGGTACTTGGGGTGGGGCACGCAGGAAGGGCCCTTTTGTCACAAAGGCATGCGCTGATGCGCCAAAGCATTCGGTCGAGCCTTTGCCCTGCCGGCGCACGCACCGCTTGCGAGGGCGGCCGCGGCCCCAAGCCCCTCGCTCCCGCCCCCACCTGCGGCGCACGCCGCCCCAAGGAACCCCAGAGCAGGCCCGACCGCGGCGTCAGGGCAGGCGCGCCGCTGCAGCGACCGCAGCACGACGTCTGCCGCAGCCGCCAGGGGCGAGGGCTCCGCCTGGGGCGGCGCCGCCGCGCCACCGGGGCCGGCGCCAGCGCCGCGCGCGGGGTTTGCCGCCCAGCGGGCCAGCAGGGCCAGCCCAGCGGGCCAGCCCGCGGCCGCCGCGGCGGGTCCCGCCGCTTCGAGCCGCTGCAGGGACTCCACCAGCAGCGCGGCGCGCGCGCCCGGCACATCGCCGAGGCGCGTGCGGGCGGCGTGCAGCGCGGCGAGCCGCTGGAGGACGCCGGGCGCGGCGGCGTCCAGCGCGCCGCGCCGCTCGGCGGCGAGCGCGGCCTCGAGCCCGCGCCAGAGCTCCTCCACCGCGGCCGCGTTGGCCTGCATCCCCCTCGGCGGAGGCAGGACCGCGTGGTGCGCGCTGCGAGGGGTCAGACGTAGCTGGGCGGGGTGTCGGCACTCGCGGTCTTTTGACGAGCTTTATCAATCTTCAACAAAACGGGCAACACGGGCTTGTATCACCCACCGATGACACACCCGACCGCCCGCCGCCGGCCGCCACCTGGTTGCGTCGCCCGCCGGCCGCCGCCGCTGCGGGCACGCCTCGAAACGGCACACGGCGCCGACCCATGCCCTGCGATAAGCGTTTTACAAGTTGACACGCTCTCCTATCCGTCGCCGCGCCGCCGCTTCTTGTGCTTCTTGCTGCTCTTCTTGCTCTTGTGCGACGACGATTTCTTGCGCTCTCTGCTCCGGCTGCGGCTGCGGCTGCGCTTTCGCCGCTTGCGCGCCTTTTCGGCGCTGCCAGACGAAAGCCCCGAGCTCAGGCCGCCGCCGCCGCCGCCCTCCGCGCTGCGCCCGCTCGAGCTCGCTCCGCCGCCGCCGAGGGGCAGCCAGCCAGGTCGCGCGGGGCCGAGGGCGTGCCTGCCGCCCTCCTCGCCCCCGCCGCCGCCGCCATCGCCGCCGCCGTCGCCGCGCTCGCCGTCGGGCGGGGGTAGGTGGGGCCCGGTCTCTTGGCCCGACCGCGGCCCGATTTCGCCGCGGCCGCGCACGCGGCGGCTGGCTGCGAGCCAGGCCAAAAACTCCTCGTCGCGCGCCGCGCCTTCGCTGCCGTCGCTGCCGCCGTCGGCATCGCCGGGACGCGGGCCGCCGCCGCTGCTCGGCCGTGCCCCCTCGCGGCCGCCGGCGCCCTGGCGCGCGGCGCCGGCCGCCGCTGCCGGCGCCTCCTCCGCGGCCGGTGACGGGGAGCGGCCGCGGCCGCGGGAAGGGCTGCCGCTGCTGCGGCGCGGGGAGCGGCTGCGCCCGTCGCCGCGGCGTTGGCGGGGGCTGCGCGAAGGGCTCGCGCTGCTGCGGCGGCCCCTGCTGCGGCTCCTGCCCCTGCGATCCATCGGGCTGCCGGCCCTGCGCCCGCTGCGTTCTCTGCTCCGGCTGCAGCTCGGGCTGCGGCTGCGGCCTCTGCTGCGGCCACGGCTGCGGCTGCGGCTGCGCCCGCTACCGCCGCGGCCCTCGCTGCCGCTGCGCGGCCGCACCTTCTCCCAGGCCGCCCACATTTGCCGCTCCTGCGCGCGCCGGTTTGTCGACGCCACGCCGCGCAGCGTGTTTGCGAGGAACCGCTCGTTCAGCCGCTCCCGCTGGACGGGGCGCCCGCAAAACGCGGTGGCGCCGTCCGTCGCGGCGCGCTCCTCAAGCTGCTGCGCCTGCGCTATCAGAAGCGCCGCGATGCGCCGCTGCGCCTCGGGCCCCGTGAGCGGGGCGCCGCCGGCGCGGCCGGGCCCCGCGCCGCCTTGGCGCGACGCCATTTGTAGCGCTGCAAAGGGATCGACGGCCGGCGGCTGCGGCCGCGGCCCCCTCCCCGCTTGTCCCGCCGCCGGCGTTCACCGCGCCGCCCCGCCGCCGGCAGCTGCCGCGCGTACGCCGCCGTTGACTGTGCCGGCCCCCTCCTCCAGCAAAATCTGCATGCTAAGCACCCCCTCCAGCGCCACCGCCTGAACCGGCACCGCCGCGACCGGCGGCGACAGCGCCGCCGCCTCGGTGGCGGCCTCCTCGGCCCAAAACGCGGGGTCGGCGCCGGCGCGGGAGGTCGCAAGTGCTAGGAGCTCGAAAGTCGCGCCCGCCGGCAGCGGCGCGGCGAGGTTGTCAATGAACTGCAGCCGCAGCAGCGCGGAGCGGAGGGCGCCCTCCAGCGCCTCGGGGTCTAGGTCGATCAGCGTGGGGGCGAGGCCCTGGACCAGGGAGGCGGGGAGCCGGGGGGGGGGGGCGGTTTCGGTTGGGGCGTTTGGTTTGGGCGGGGCTTGGGCGGGGCTCGTCGTTGGGCGGGCAGGGTGCTGGTGCTCGAGTGCACATGGGGGAGGCACGGGCCGGGACGCAGGCCGCAGGCGAGCCGCGCAGGAGCTGGGCCCAAAGCAGCTGCTGGTCAAAGCTGGGTCAACGCACGGGCTCGCGGCGAGTTGCAGGGTGCGCATCCGCCCGCCCCACCTGCAGCAGGAACGATACTTTGGAGAGCGGCTCGCCATCGGGCCCGAAGAAAGCAACGGCGAGCTCCTGGAGGGATTCTGAAGCCAGCAGCGGCTGCGGACGGGGGGGCGAATGGGGGGGAGAGGGACCGCGGCAGGAAGCGATGAGGGCGCTGCGGCGGCGGCGGGTGCGGCAGCGGGGCGCGCCGCTGCTGCCCGTCCGCCCTCCGGGCCGGCCGCGCCGCCAGCTGCCTGCCTCGGGCCGCATCGGGCGCGTGCAAACCGCGTGGAAACCCCTACCCCCGCTTGCCGCACCTTTACGTTGTCGATTACGGATGCTATGTAGGAGCAGACCTCGGGGTGGCGCGCGCGCGCCACCGCCACGCCGTACAGCCGCGCCCGCTCGAAGAGCTCTGGCGGGTACGGCCCCCGCGCGCGCAGCACGGTGTGCACCGCGGCCTCCAGGAACTCGCAGAGGGCGTCGATGAGGGCGCCGTGGGGCGCGCCGCTCATGCACGCGCGCGGCGGCGCGGCGGCGGCAGCGGCGGCGCGGCGCGCGTGCTGCGCGTCGGCGGGCCGGCGCCGGGGGCGGGTATGCCGACGCGCGCGCTGATCCAGGGAATCCTTTGCCTGCTACGCGCCTTTATCCGGCCATCTGGTGGTGCCAGGCGGAGGGGCGAGTGCTCCCCGCGCGATCTGGGGGCGGCTCACTGCGTTGCAGGGGTCGCTAAACGGGCAATCGCTTTTTGCACTGCGCTCAGCGCCTGCCGCGGGGAAAAGGACGGCCGCACCTGCACCCTGGACGCCGGGCAGGCGCTGAGCGCAGTGACCGAAACTGGAACCAGCCCGGAACAACCGCCGGGGGCAGCCCTCCCGGCCCCCCAAACCCAAACCGTCACGGCCACACTCACCAGCCGCACCGAGCAGCATTCGCGCCATGCCCACGGCGGCGCCGCGGCGCCGCGGGTGGCGCGCCGGTACGGCACGGGCAGCGGCGGCGGCGCCGCTGCTGCTGCTGCTGGCGCCCCTGATTGCGGCCCCGCGCCCCGCCGCCGCGGCCGGGGAAGTGGACGCCATTGTCATCGGCGCCGGCGTGGCGGGCCTCAAGGCGGCGTTGGACCTCGCCACCGGGGGCAACTCGGTGACCGTGCTCGAGGCGCGCCCCCGCACCGGCGGGCGCATCCACACGCTCAACGACCCCCGCTGGGGGGCGGTGGAGCTGGGGGCGCAGTGGATCCACGGCCAGCCAAACGTGCTCACGTGAGGCCCCCCACCTCCGCAGCCGCGGCCGCGGGGCGCGGCGCTCCGCGCCTGCGAGCCCCAGCACAGGCTGCGGGCGCGCCGCCCCGGATGGAGGCCCGACTTTACACCGTACGTCGGGCCGCGCGGCCTGCAGGCCGCAACCCGCAGGCTGACCACCCGCCGCCCCAACTGCCGACCGCTTTTCCCCCCAAAACAGGGACCTCTGCAAAGAGCGCGGCTGGAAGCGGCTCCCCTCAGACCTGGTGGGGGGCGTGGGCTACGAGGCCACGTCGCAGACGACCGCCAAAGAGATCACCGACGCGCAATGGGTGCGTCCCTTGCTATTCCGCGCCCGCCGGCCGCACCCGCCGGCCGCGCGGGGCGGGGGGCCAATTGTCGAGCCAGGCCGCACGCGCGCGCGCGCGCGCGGCCTCCTCCTCGCACCTGCCGTCGGCCTCTCGCGCGCCACCGTGGCACACCGCTCACCCGGCCAGCACGCCGCACGGAGCAGTTCGACACCACACACGCACACAAACACACACCACCCCAACCCCATCCCCACCCTACCTTGCGCAGACCGCCTGGGAGAAGCTATTTTCCGACCTGGAGGAGCGGATTGAGGTGCTGCAGGAGGAGTCGAGCGACGGCAAGAACCTGGCGTGGGGCGTCAAAAAGTTCATCAGGCGCGCCTGGGGTTTGGATTGCGGCCCGCCAACGCCCCAGTTGTGGGGTTTTCGCTGTTGCGGGGCTGCTGCTGGGGCTGCTCTTGTGTGGGGCGGCTTCTGTGCAGTTTGGCTGGGCTGGTGCTACGAAGCACGCGTATGCAAGCCCAACGCACACTCGCCGCACACCGCGCGTGCGTGCGTGTGCGCGAATACGCAAGCACGCGCACAAGCGGCATAACACCACCCCCAAAAAACAACGCGGCGTGCAGGGAGGAGGATCTGACAGACTCCCAGATCAAGGGGGTTGACTTTATGGTCAATCAGGAGTGGGTGCAGGAGTACGCAGCAAGGCAAGTTGGGGGCCTGCGCCAGGTCATACCCTGAACCGCTTTCCTTGACAGATCAGCCCCAGCTTGCGCCTCCAAGCGCAGCACGCTACGGCCCAGTTATGCCCCTGCCGGCTGTCCCCCCAACCCCAATTGGCCAACCCCGCCCCGCCCCAAACAACGCTGCCCCTCCCCCAGCTCCAAGCGCCTGTCCCTAACAACACCGCCCTCCCCCAAACAACACCACCCTCCCCCAAACAACGCGGCCCTACCCCAAACAACGCCGCCCCTCCCCCCACCCACGCAGCACCAAGCGCCTGTCCCTAAACTGGTTTGACAACGACGCGGAGGACCTCGGCGGCGACTCCATAATCGAGCGCGGCTACAGCGCTGTGCCCGATGACCTGCTGTCGCAGGCGCGGGCAAAGGGCGTCAAGGTGCTGCTCAACCAGACGGTGGCCGAGGTTGACTACAGCGAGGGGGACTCTGTCGTGGTGGGGTGCTTTGGGGAGCGGGGAATTTAGGAGGGGTGCTTTCGGGAGGGCGTTTGGGGGAGGGGGGGCTTTTGGGGGGTGTTTTGGGGGCCGTTTGCCGGGCTGCTCAGGGGGGGCTGGCGTGTTGGGCTGAGGCTGGCGTCTTGGGCTCGGGGGGTCTTTGCCCATGCAAGCGCAGCAGCCCAAAACCCGGCAGCAACCCCCAACAAAACCGCCGCCCCCACAACCGCCGCCCCCACAACCGTCAAACGCCGCCCCCACAACCGCCGCCCCCACAACCGCCGCCCCCACAACCGCAGGTCACGACCACCGACGGGCAGGCCTACACCGCGAGCTTCGCGGTGGTCACCCTCCCCCTCGGCGTGCTGCAGGCCAAGAAGAGGGATGGCGGGGTTGCCTTCAGCCCAAGGCTGCCGAGCACGAAGCGGCGCGCCATCAAAAACCTCAAAATGGGCGTCCTGAACAAGGTCATTTTGGGCTTCCCAGACTCTGCCAAGTGGACGCAGTACAACTGGGTCGACCGCATCCCGCTGCCGACCGACGCCGGCCGCTGGCGCGAGTTCTTCTCGCTGCGCAACATAACGGGAAAGCCGCTCATCGTGGCGTTCAACGCGGGGGACGCGGCGCTGTACGGCGACGACCCCTCGGACGAGACCCTCGTCGCCGACGCCGTTTCCGCGCTGCGTGCCATGTTTGGCGCGGACAACATCCCCGACCCCGACTACAGCCTCGTCACCCGGTGGCACCAGGACCCTTACACTTTTGGAAGCTACAGCGTGGTGGCGGCCGGCGCCAAGGGCACGGAGCGCAAGGACCTGGCGGCGCCCGTTGGGAAGCTGCTCTACTTTGCCGGGGAGGCGGCCGACGTTGACTACCCCTCCACCGTCCAAGGCGCCTGGCTGTCGGGCGCGGCCGCGGCCAAGGCGGCTGTGCTGGACCACCCTTGAGCTCCGCGCGGCCGCCGGCGCCGTCTTCGCACGCGGCGCCGCGGGGCGGGGGCGCGCCCCTTTGCGGCGCGCCCCGCCGGCGGCACCCCTTTCGTCGATTGATCCCTCTGCGCAGCGCGGCGCGGCGCGGCGCGGCCGGCCGCCCTTTGGCCCACGCCATATTTTTATCTCAGCTGAACCTGCATCCCTCCCTCAAAAGCACAGCACACGCACGCGAATGCGCATGCACGCGCCAACACCCCTTCATGTGTCTTAATCCCTGAAGCGCGAATCCATCAGTGCCGCGCCTGCCCTGCTGCCTGGTGGTGCGCCGTGCATGCAGGTTGCTACCGCAGTCCCATTGTCAAGCCAATGGTCTGCACGCATTGCATTGGCACGAGTTACGCGGTGGCAAGCCCCGCTTCTGGCCAATCAACAAGGAATGGCTTGGCTTGGCTTGGCTTGGCTTGGCTGTTTAATGGTTCTGCATTCACAGCGGGGGCAGCACTGCACTGCCCCTGCAGCTTGATCCTGCCTGCTTGATTCGATCAACATCGGGGCGGCGCCCGCCCTCGCGGCGCGGCGCCTCGGAGCGGCCGGCCGTGGGCCGCGCTCGCCCGCACATGCAATACCCCCCCCCCCGCTCTGAACACTTTTCTCACAAACGCACTGCGATTTGTGGATGGAACGCAAGTAAATGCGGCCGCCGACGCGCCCAAAGTGTGACACTGAAGCGCCAGCCCAGCGGCGGGTGACGGCGGCCAGCCGGGCAGGGCATGGCTGACATGCCACCGGTTCAGGCCGGACAGTTCGACTTCGAATAGTGCGACGAATCCATCGCACCCGCGAAAGGGCCGACCAAGCCACGCGCAGAGCGGGCGGACGTGGTGCGTTTGCCCAGCTCCCGAACGCCATGCAACTCCCACGTTTCACTCTGGCGGCCGCGATGGCAGCGCTGATGCTGGTCGCACAGCCGGAGCCCGCCGCCGCCGGCTCCGGCGCGGCGCTGGTCGTCGGCGCGGGGGTGTCCGGCCTGAAGGCGGCCCTGGACCTCGCGACCAAGGTGCGCCCGCCAGTGCACCACTGCCCGCTTGCCGCGCATCTGGCGCCACCGCCGAAACCGTGTGCCTGCGCCACAGCCCGGCCATCCAGCGCCGGCCCCGCCGCGGCCCGGCATCGGCCTCACCCGCCTGGCTGCGCTGCGCCGCTGCCGCCGCGCCGCGCGCCGCAGGGTTTCACCGTGACCGTGCTCGAGGCGCGCGACGGCGTGGGCGGGCGCATTCAAACCGAGTCGACCCCTTTCGGTCCCCTGGAGCTGGGGGCGCAGTGGGTGCGACGGGTTTTGGGGGGAGGGCAGGCGGGTTGGGGCGTTGAGGAATCCGCATGTGAGCATTTGCCTGCATTGCTGCAAAGGATCAGCTGCGACAGCATTGCTGACCGCCAAACCTTCCCTCCTCGCCGCTACAATTGCCCCAGATTCATGGCACGGACAACCCCATCTGGTGCGCCCAACTTGGGGAACTGCCTAGAGCAAAAGCTTCACCTCCGCAGCCGCTTTGGCCTGCGCTGAGCCGACCGATGCGCCCAGCCCGGCACGCAAAGCCGCCCAACACCCTTGCGGCTGCCGCCAGCGCATGCCAGCGCGTCAAACCCCGCTCACCCTGCCGCGCGCACCCCCGCTCCCAGGACCCTCGCCGGCTCCCGCTCGTGGAAGCTGCTGCCCTCAAACTCTGAAAGCGGCGCGGAGCTCGAGGCGACGGCGACGGGGGCCAAGGCCGTCACCGACGCCGAGGCGGTGCGTTTCATCATCTTGCTTGCTTTTGCTTTGGGGGGCCCGCCTGCTTTCGGTGCCGCCTTGCTTTTCCTTGCCGCTTCTTCGGGCGCAGTTGTTTCGGTGCGCTTATCAGATCGACCGATCTTGACCGTGCACGTGACCCGCTGAACCCCCCCCCCCCAACCAACAGGCCGCCTGGGATACCCAGTTTGCCAAGCTGGAGACTTACATCGCAAACCTCCAGGCCAACGCCGAGAACAGCGAAACCCTGCAGTCCGGGGTCGACAAGTTCGTCAGCACCCGCGGCATCGCGGGGCGCAAGAAGATCGGCCTGGATGCGCGCATCGAGTCCAACTGGGTGCAGGAGTACGCAGCAAGGTGCGGGCGCAATGAGGAGGGGGGCCTGGGACGGCCGCGTGCGTGCGCTGGCCCGGGGCCGCTGCACATGCTCCTTGCGTGCACTCGGCCCAACCACGCTCGGCGCGCGGCCTGCGGTCCGCCGCTGCCGACCGACCCCCAACACCCGCGCCTCCCGACCGCCGCGCAACAACCCAAAACCTAAACCTCCAGCCCGTCCAAGCTGAGCCTCAACTGGTTTGACAACGAGCCCGAAATCACGGGGGAGGACTCCATCCTCGCTGCCGGCTACACCGCCACCCTCATCCACTACCTCGAAAGTGCGCTCAAGGCAAAGGGCGGCAAAATCGTGCTGAACGCGCCGGTGACAAATATTGCATACGGCACCTCTGCCGGCGTTACGGTGGGCCGGGGGGGTGGTGGTGGGGGGCGAGCATGTGTTTGCGTGCGCAAGGGTTGTGTGCGCTGGTGGGTGTGGATTGTGGCACTTCCAGCTTTGTAACCCCACAACCAAGCTCAAAGCACGCATTTCCCCTTGCGTGGCGCACGTCCCACACCGCACCCCGACACCCCCCGCCCCACGCACACACCAAACCCAGATCACCGCCGGCGGCGCCAAGTACACCGGCAAGTTTGCCGTGATCACGCTGCCCGTCGGCGTGCTGCAGTCCGGATCCGTCACCTTCCAGCCCGCCCTGCCCAGCGCCAAGGCGGCGGCCATCAAGTACCTCGGAATGGGCGTCCTGAACAAGGTCATCTTGGGCTTCCCAGACTCGGCCAAGTGGGCGACGGGCAACTGGATCGAACGCATCCCTCTGCTCACCGACGCCGGCCGCTGGCGCGAGTTCTTCTCGCTGCGCGGCATAACCGGCAAGCCGGTGATCGTCGCGTTCACTGCGGGGGAGGCGGCAAAGTACCCGGCCGGCACCACCGACGACGAGCTCGTCAGCGGCGCCGTCTCCGCGCTGCGCGGCATGTTTGGCGCCGCCAACATCCCCGACCCCACTTACTCGTACGTGACCCGCTGGCACGAGGACCCCTACAGCCTCGGAAGCTACAGCGTGGTCGCGCCCGGCGCCAAGGGCACGGAGCGCACCGCGCTGGCCGCGACGCTCAACCGGCTGCTCTACTTTGCCGGGGAGGCCACCAGCAAGACCTGGCCGTCGACGGTGCCGGGCGCGTGGCAGAGCGGCATTGACGCCGCCACCAAGGCGGCCAGGGACTGGGCCTGATGTGATGGCACGGCGGGCCTCGATGGCCCAACCCCGCACCCGAGCGTGGTGCGCTTCGCTTTTCAACGCCCAATCCGATTGCCCCGGCGGCGCTTGGTTATCAACTCAAAGCCTCTTGCATTTGCCGCGCAGACAAGCAGCTCGTGCATATTGGTACTAATCGATGTCATCAGACGCAATGCCCCGATTCCAAAAGCCACCAGCCCTCCCTCTGCTCTGAATGGTTTATTGGGCGGGCGCTTGACTTAGCGCCGCGCCGCACCCCTGCCCCTGTGGCTTTGGCTGTCCGCTCCAAAATCCATTTTTGAGCAGCGCCGCGATGCTTACCAAACACCCCATTTGCTCGATTCAACCCCTGCACCGGCTTGCGAATGCGCACCCTTCCTGGTCTGGAACGCGGCGCCCATTGCCTTTTTGCATTTGTCGGCACGCGCGCCGAGACTTGCCGCGGCCGCTTCCAAAGGCGGCCTTGCACAAAGCGGCGTGCACGGCCCTTTGTGACCTCAGTAAAAACACGAACTGCCAGCATTGCGCGCTAAGCAAAGCGAGCCCAAGCCGTCGCCTGTGTGTCACCAGCCATGCGTCAGTGCCCCAAAAACGCGCCGCGAGCCGCGGAGGCCGCCGGCGCCGCCGCCGCTGCACCAGCGGCCCTGGCCTCCTGCGCGGCACCTGCGGCCCCCACAGCGCTCGAGTCGAGCACGCCCGTTGCGGGCCCCTTCTGCTTGGCAAGCAGCTGCAGGTACCTGCCGGCGTCCAAGGCGGGATAGCCCTTTGCCTTGGACGCCAGCGCCCCCGCCTCGGACGCCGCGCGCCGGCTGCTCGAGGCGCCGCTGTCGGGGCCCCGCGCGCTGCCGCGCTCGGACGGCGACGCGCACGCGGCGGGGCTGGCGCCGCCCGCGCCCGCGGGGGCGCTCGCGGCGGGGGGGGAGGGGGCCCCGGCGGGGTCGGAATCGGGCGGCCCCTCGTCATCGCTGCCGCTGCTGCCGGGCCTGCGGCAAGTCGGAGTTGGGTAGAGTCAGTTTGGGGGGTGCTGAGCGGGCTCGGCAGGCGGTCTGGAGCAACGGCAGTGAACGGTCAACCAAGGGCAACTGGAGCAAGTCTGGAGGCAAGGGGTTGGCGCCGGCACCGACGGCCCTAGACCCCTGGGTCTTCCTAGCCCCCAATGGCAGCCTCACCATTCGCCACCGGCCCCCAGCATGGGAAGCGCCGCCGCCAGCCCGGCGTCCGCCTTGGCGCGGTGGGCCCGCAGCACCTCCGCATTGCCCCAGCTCTTCTTGACGCGCTTGCGCCCCTTCTTGCCCTTGCCGCCTTTGCCGTGCTTGCCACGGCCTGCGGGTGCGGCGACGTCGTCGGCCGTGCCACCGCCATCCTTTGGGCACGGCGCCCCTCCTCCCGCGTCCACGCCACCGCTGGCGCCCTCGCTGTCGCCGCTGCTGAAAAAGAACTGCAGCAGCTCGAGGGCGAGCGGCGCCGGCAGGCCGTGCTGCAGCGCAGCCGCGTGTGCGGCGGCTGCGCCGGGGCCGCTGGTGGGGCCCGCCGCTACGAGAGGCGCGGCGAGGCTGCCCCCGGCACCGGGCGCGTAGACCCTGCCTGCCCGAAGCACGAGCTGCAGCAGCTGCGCCTCGATGGCACTTTGCGCCTGCCGCTCAGCCGCCTGCGCAGGCGGCTGCCCCGCCGACCGCACCGCACCCAGCTGCACAGCAGCTGCTGCTGTTGTCGCTGCTGCTTGCGCAGGCGCCGGCGAGGCCGATGCCGATGCGAGGCCCCCCGCAGTTGCTGCTGCGCCGCCACCTCCACCGCTGCTGTGTGCTGCTGCTGCACTGCTGGTCGCAGGCGCCGCGCCGGCCAGTGCATTCGAGGGCTGAGGCACCACGCAGCCACCAAGGGGGCCCGCCGTCGCACGCGGCGGCAGTTGCGCACCCACTGCTTTAACGTATTCTGAGTAAGCCGCCGCCAACTGTTCGGCCGCCGCGCGGACCGCCGCACCGCGAGGTGCAGAGCCGAACTGTGCGGCACCCGCCGACTCAGCCCCGCGGCTGTCGGCGCCTGGCCTGGCTTCCAAGCTGCCACTGGGCGCTGCACTGCCGGCACGGCTGTTGGCGTTAGTAACGCTGGCGCCCGGCTCGCTGCCGCCGCCGCCGCCACCACCGCCGCCGCCACCGCCGCCTCCGATGCCGCTGCTGTCCGCCGCTCCCCAAACCAGCGCCGCGGCGGTCCGCGCAATCTCAGCAGCAACGTCCGGCCCCGAAGGCCCTGCTGCCGCCAACGCCATCGCGACGGCCGCAATGCTTTGAACACCCGCGCCCCTCCACGCCGGCGCGCGGGGCGCGGCCCGCGCCGTCGCGCGCGCCGCGGCGCGCCGCTCCGCCTCCTCTGACGACTCGTCGTCGCTGTCCGTCGCGGCGCCGTCGCCGCCGCTGCCGCTGCCGCCCTCCCACTCCTCCTCGCTGCCGGCGCCGCCCTCCTCCTCGCCAATTGGCACCAGCTCCAGGCCCGCCACGGTCTGCGGTGTGATTGCCGGCGTGCGGCATGTTGGTTCAGCTGGGGGGGTGCGGCGCATTACCGAGCATTACTGCTGCATTCCCTTGGCTCCCAAAAGCGCCGGCGCGACGAGGCGGCGCGCATGACCCACCTGCACCAGACGAGCCTCTGGCGGCCGCCCGTCCGCGGGCGACGCGCTGTCGAGGGCGGCGACCAGCTCGGCGGCGCCGCTGGAGCCCTCTGGCGCCCAGTAGTCGCAGAGCGTGCGCACCTGGTCGCGGCACGGTGCAAAAGGGGCGGCGTGCTTCGTGTTCTGGTGCACCGCGCTACTGACCCACCTTCAACCCCACCTGCACCCCCCCACGCCCCCAGACCCCATCCTCAAACCCACCAGCGCCGCCCCCATCTCTTCAAGGTCCCCGGCGTTGAAGTGCGCCCTCGGCGCCGGCCCCGTCGCCGGCCCCGCGAACGACGCCTCGAGCGTGAAGGCGTTGGCGAGGCCGAGCTCTCGGAACGCCACGACGCGGCCGGTCCCCGCCTTGGACTTTTGCACCTGGGGGCGGCGAAGGCAGGAGACAGCGGGTCAGGACAGCAGTCCGAGGCGGCGGGATCGAGGGGGGGAACAAGCTCTGGTGGGTCCGGCGGGCTTCACATGAACGCATACAGTCTGCACAGCCCGGTCAAACGCCGGTCAAAGTTGGTCAGCGACGGCAAAACGGCAGCGGGTGCAAGCTTAACGGCCTGGGCGGGAGGGCGGATGCGGCAAGCACACCGCAAAGTTGCAGCCGCGGAAGGAAAAGAGGTCCGGCGCGTTGAGGGCCAGCATCAGGGGAAACAGCCTTGCCGCGTGCGCCGTCGGCACGCCCGGCAGCCCGCCCAGCGAGCCCGGCGGCGGCCAGCCGGGCCCGGCGGGCGCGGCGTCGCGGGCGGTGCGGTCGCAGCCGTATGCGAAAACGCCCAGCTTTCGGGAGTGGCCGTGCAGGTCGCAGACCAGCACCACCTGGCGTAATTGGGATGATTAGGCACATGTGTCATGAGCACTGCTGGAGGGGCGGAAGGGAGCTGGTGTAGTGTAGCCAAGGAGCGGCAATCGATGGCGGCAAATAGAACAGCCCTCCAGCCACCCCGGCCCCTGCGCCTGCCCTGCTCGCCTCCCGCTCCCGCGCAAACGCGCGCGCCGCCTCCTTGAGCGCCCGTATGGCGGGCGCGTGCGGGCCCGGCTCCCGGTACTCCCTGTTCAGGTCGAGGCCCGCCAGGCCGCAGCGGTAGTTGCCAACCACCACGCCGTCCGGGTTCAGCATCGGCACGGCCTGGGGTGGGTTTTGGGCTCGCATGTGGGGATGGCGTGGTCCTCGCGCGGTGGTTTGGTGTTCTGAGCCTCGGAAAGCTGCCTGAGGCAGAAGCAGAGAAAAGACAGCGTAAGAAGCCGTCCGTCATGGCTCCCACGCCCGCGCGCCGCCTCGGCAAGTGCATCGCGGTTGCGCCCCCACCCCTGCCGGCTCGCCTTGAACACATACGCGCCGCGCAGCGCGGCCGCCTCGGGGCTGGGCCCCAGTAGAAAGTCGAGGGCCCCCTTCATCATCCACGAGGCGTTGGTCTCCCCGGGGTGGACGCGGGCTTGGAGCCCAAATGGCGGGGGTTTTGGTGGGGCGCGGTTACGGTGAATGAAGGCAGGGAGGGAGAGGGCATGCAGCAGACTGCGGGCAGCCGTCCGGCGCGGTGCGGGCGCGCGCGCGCACCCGTCAGCAGCACGCCTCGCCGGTGCTCCATCGGCGCCGCGCCCGCGTCCCCCGGCGCAGCGGTGATCGTGAGCAGGTCAACCGTGTTGCCCGCCAGCGACGCGCACAGCGCCTCCCTCGCGAGCCGCGGCGCCGCGGGCGGCTGGGCGGCCGCGAGCGAGGCGAGGTGGCGCTGCAGGTCTGTGTAGGTGAAAGGGTAGCAGTGGGCCACGTGCAGCAGGTCCCAGCTGTGCGGCGCCGTGAGCGAGAAGGACAGCGTCGCGTAGTGGCCGCCGCGGCGACGGACGCTGTTGGGGAAGTAGCACACGCCGCGGCCGCTGCGCACCCAGCCGATGCCCTGGGAATGAGTCGTACGCGCATTTTGAGGGCGCGGTGAGCAAACTCAATCGCACATCGCCACCTATCAATCGGCCGCTGGGAATTAAATGAGGCAGTGGTCAAAGCCCGGTCAAAGGGCAGCAGCGGATGCAGGTGGAGGGCGGTCACCCGCCACAGCGTGCGCATCGCACCTCCTCCCCCAGCCGCCGCTCCGAGTGCACAAGCGGCAGCATGCCATGGCTGTACAAGCTGTCGTCCTTCAGCAAGTTTATGAGGTTGAAGCGGTACGACTGGCCGGCGCGCGTGTTGGACACGGCAAAGAAGAACCTGGCGCGCAAGCAGAAGCGGCGGAGGGAGGCGGCACATTCGGCGGTGTAAAGCTCGCAAATGGCCTGGGCCTTTATTGTGCTGCGGGCCTCGGGCCTTGGCACACAGGTCAGCAGGGAGGCCCTGCCCCCAGCGGGCCGGAGCGGCGGTGCGGGGCATTGAGCGGGCCGAGGCGGCGCGCTCACCACTGCGTGTGGCCGCGGGTGTTGATGTCGGGCTGCAGCACCAGATCGTACTCGTACTGCTGGACCTGTTTTTCAAACAACAGGTATGTTGAATGGTGAGCCGGCAGTCGTGCAAGTGGAGGGGACCAGGCTGATCCTGCGGTGGCGATTGCCCACAGGCCCTCGCCCCATCCCCCCGCGACCTCAGCCGCCGGCCCAACCCCGCCCGCCCGCACCTGGATGGCCCGCCGCAGGTTGCCGGACTCAAAGCGGCTCTCAAACACGAGCGTGGTGTCCCCGGCGCCGTCGGGGACGTACCAGGGCGGCAGCTCGGGCGCGTACGCCCACCCGCCGGCCCCGCCGCCCGGCGGCGCGCCGGCTGCGGCAGGGCTCGCCGGGACCGCCCTCGGCGCCGCGCCCTGCGGCTGTCCGCCGGCGGCGCCGCTTTGGTCTGGTGGGACGAGGCTGTCGTACACGAGGCGGCCGACCAGCGCCTCGGGCTGCACCACGCGCTGCGCGTCCCGCTGCGCCGCCTCGGCCCGCGCCTCGTCCGTCGCCGGCATCAGCGGCTCCCGGAACGGCGGCGGCACGCAGCTGCGCGGCTGCGTGCGCGGCGGCGGCAGCGCGCGGCCCAGGCCGCTGGCGGGCGGAAGGTTGGGGATATCCGAGTCGGCCACTCCGGGCGGGCGCGGCAGCAGGCCGGGCACGCGGCCAGGGCCAAAGTCTGCGGAGCCCGCGCCGCCCGGCGGCCGGCTGCGCAGCGCCAGCAGCGGCCGGCCGCTGGGCGGCGGCAGCGGGGACGCGCCGGCCACGGCGCGCGCGGCGGCCGCGGCGGTCGCTGCTGCGGCCGCCTTCTCGCCCAGGGGCGCGGCGCTGCTGGTGTCGATGGCCCACCACTGCCGCTTGTAGGCTGCCAGCGCTGCCACGCCCGGTGACAGCGGCGAGGAGCCCACGCGGTCCGCTTCGGAGCCGCCTGCGCATGCCTCCGCTCCGCCTCGGCCGCTGCTGCCGCCGCCTCGGTCGGCCGAGGCGATGACGGTGCCGATCCGGTCCATCAGCGCATGCCGCCCTGCCGCAGCCGCCCCGCCGCCGCCGCCGCCGCCGCCGCCGCCGCCGCTGCCGTCGCCGCCGCTGCTGCTGGCAACGCCGCTGCCGCCGCCGCCGCGGCCGGTGGCTGGCGAGCCGGGCGTCCGGGGCCGCACCGAGTAGGGCGCGTCGAGCAGCAGGGGATCCTGCGGCGGCGGCTCGCCGGCGCCGGCGGCGGACCGAGCGCTGTCGCAGCCTTTGAGCCCGCCAAAGCTGCGTGCGGATCGCGTGCCCTGGCGCTCGAGCAGCTCCTCCACCTCCCGCTGCAGGCGATAGCGGGGTCGGGCGGGCGGAGCGTCAGGGATGGGGTGGCGGCGCCACCGGCAGGGCGGCGGCGGCGGCGGCGGCGGCGGCGCGCTCGGCGCGTCTGCGTGCCGCAGCGCCGTGCGCTGCCCCGCGTCGCTTCGGGTGTTCCGTGCCGCATCCTGCGCTCACCATGAGGTCCGCCATGCCCGGGATCACGCCCACCCCAAAGTCAAATCGGGTCAGCGACAGATCGAGCTGCTTTTGAAGGCCTGCCGAGCGGGCTTTGTTGTACCTCAATACTTCCGTGAGATCTCGGCTGAGAAGGTTCCAAAAGCCGGAAAAACGCGATCAAACCCACGCAACAAAACACCTTGGGGCCGCGTTCGCGAGCTTGGGCCCCTACCAACGCGCAAACGGGGGCAGAGACGAGATGAGCGGCCACAAACATCGCTATAGCTGGCGGGAGCAGCGCCCCGGCAGCCATGAAAGCCGCGCAAGCAGGCTTGTGCCGACGCACGCGCGGCGCGCCGGTGGCCGGCATGGACGCCCCCCTGGCGCGCGGCGCGCAGCTCCTGCTGTTGCCGCTGGTCCTGCTTTGCGCGTGTGCGGGCGCGGCCCAGCTGCCGCTGCCGCTGCCGCTGCCCGCCGCCGCCGAGCAGCCCGCCGGCGAGCGCGTTGCCGGGCGGCGCGCGCTGCTGGGGGCTGACGAGGAGGCGCCGCTCATCGTTTTGCTCCGGGTGAGTGGGCGCTTGCCCTGTGCTGCTGCAGCTGCTTTGGGGGCTTGCAAAGCGGCGCATGGGCTGTGCAGTGCAGAAATAGAGCAGCCCTGGAAGGACTGGGTGGGGTGCTGTCTGCATTCGAGGAGCTGAGGAGTTGACCAGCCCCCCACACATCCGGCCGCAGGAGGCGCGGCATGCAAGCGCCCTGCAGCCGGGCGGCCCCTGCGCCGCGTGGCCCCTCGGCCGCCGCCGCCGCGTCTTTGGCGCCGCGCTCGCCGCCGTGGCGGGGCGCTTCACCGGCGGCGACCTGGCGGCGCTGCGCGGCTGCCTGCCGGACGGCGCGGTGGTGGCCGCAGAGCAGGACGGCAGGGTGAGCACAGACGTGCGGGGCGCGTTCGGCAGGCTTTTGGCGCTGCAAAGCTCAGGGAGGAGCGGGCGCCGGCAAAGAGGGGCTGCTGCAGCTGGCATGCCCCTGGGCCCCTTCCCCCCTTCAACCTGTGGGCCACAACCCCTTTCCCCGCACAGGTCTTCAAGGCAGAGGGCCCCGGCCACTCCGCCGCCGCTGCCGCACCGCCGCCGCCGCTGCCGCGCGTCCGCGTCGCCGAGGGCGGCGGCGCCGCCCCCCCGCCCGTCGCCGCGCCAAGCCACAGCGGCAGCCGCGAGACGCCGCCGGCCGACATCGAGGCCGCGTCGGCGGCGGCGGACGCGGCGCTGGCTGCGGTGTACAACGTCACCGGAGCGTCTCCCGGTGCCGCGCGCGCCTCGGCGCGAGTGCTGTGGAACCTTGACCGCCTTGACCAGCGGGGCCTGCCCCTGGACGGGGCCTTCAGCGCGCCCGCGGCGGGGCGCGGCGTCACCATCTACGCCCTCGACAGCGGGCTCAACACGGCGCATCGCGAGTTTGGCCGCTGGGGGGGCGACGGCGGGCGCGGCAGCCGCGCGTCGCTGGGGGCGGACTTTTTGGGCGGGAAGACGGGGGATCTGGGGGTGGCCAACGACTGCGACGGCCACGGTGCGTGCGCGCGGGCTGCGGAGCGCCCCTTTCTGGGCCCGGCCAGGGGCGTGGGTGCAGGTTGAGCGCGCGTTTGCGTGCGCGCACGCGGGTGCGCGGATGTCGTGGGGCGCGTGCCTGACGGGCTGTGTGCTGCTCACGCCCACACCTTGCGCCATTTCCGCGACCACTCTCCCCCCTCCCACGCCGCGCAGGCAGCCACGTCGCGTCCACCGCCGTGGGCCGCGCCGTCGGCGTCGCGCCCGGCGCCGAGGTGGTTTCCCTAAAGGTCCTGGACTGCGACGGCAGCGGCTCCATCAGCGACGTCGTGGCGGGTGGGAGGGGCGCCCCGCGCCTGGCGCTTCGTGTCGCGGAGCGCAGTGGGCTTGGCACGCGCCTGCGCGCCGTCTCGTGTCCAGTCCTTAACTGCCCCCCTCTGCCCCCACCTCGCTGGCCGCCCCGCGCTCCCGCAGCCGCCCCAACCCAGCCCAACCCAACCGCCCGCCCTCCCCACCGCGCGCAGCCCTGGACTGGGTGGCGGCCAACGCGCGCAGGCCCGCGGTGGTGACGCTGTCGCTGGGCGTGCCCGCGGGCGAGTGGTCGGCGGCTATGGAGCACGCGGTGCGATCGGTGGTGGTCAACAGGTGGGCGGCGCCGCGCCGGGGCCCCGCCCCCGCCCGTACTTGCTGCGCCCGGCTGCTGGGCCCTCAGTTGGGCCTGCGGCTGCTCTGCAGCTGCGGCGGCGGGATGGCGCGCGCCTTTGCTTGGCGCCCAGCATCCTCGCAGCGGAGGCTGGGCCCAATCGGCGCAACTGACCGCGCGCCGGCTGCCGAAACCCAATACGCAGCGGCATCTTGGTCGTCGTCGCCGCCGGCAACGACCGCGCCGACGCGTGCGGCGTCGCGCCGGCCAGCGTGGAAGAGGCGCTGACCGTCGCAGCCTCCAACGACCCGGGCAAGTGGCGGCTGGGGCGCATCCTCGGCGGCGGCGGCGGCGGCGACGGCGACGGCGACACGCTGTACAGCTGGGGCAACGCGGGGCCCTGTGTGGACATGCTGGCGCCTGGCGTCGACATTTGGGGGGCCTGCGCGAGCGACGCGCGCTGCGGGCACGCCACCGACGCCGCTTACACCTGGGCCAGCGGCACGAGCATGGCGGTGGGCGGTCGGCGCGCGTTTGGGGGGTGAATGGCATCCTCAAAAGGCTGGTGGGCGCAGCCGCCGCAAGGTTGCTGCAATGCTGGAGGCAATGTTGCTGTCCATGCCAGCCTGCGGCGGCAGGCGGGTTTGCTTGTGATCCAAGCAGTAGGGCCCTGTTTCCGCAGGGGGCGTTGAGAGCGGCCTTGACCGGCCCCGCCCCCGGCAACGTCCCTCCTCCCTCGCAGGTGCCTCACGTCGCCGGCGCCGCCGCGCTCTACCTGGAGCGCAACCCGCGCGCGTCGCCGGCGGATGTGAAGGCCGCGCTGATCGCCGCGGCGACCGAGGGGGCGGTGTCGCTCGAGTCCGCCGCCGCGCAGGGCACGCCAAACCGGCTGCTGTACGTGTGAGGGCAAGATGCGGGGTTTGGTGTACTGCGAAAGTAAAACGTGCCGTGGTTGGAGCACTGCGAAAGTAAAGCACACCTGGGGGAGACCGTCGGCGCTGGGCGTGCTGCGCGCGCTGCCAGAGCGGCACCCGTTCGGCGGCACTTGCAGCCAGGGCACCAGCGCTGCGCGCCTTCACCCCGGCGCCGCTGTGCGGCCTGCCTGCATCATACGGCAGCTGCACCACGCCACGAAGCCCGTACGCCAGCGCCCCATTTTGATCCAGTTACCCCGGCAGCTGCCGATCTCATCCGCCCCGCGGCCTGGATAGCCGCCCAATCGCCAATAGCCGGGGGAAGTCATGCTCTGAGCCGTGCCGGCGGCGGTTCGGACTCGTGGCGGGACCTCGGGGCGCTGCAGGACCGGTCGCCCCCGGAGCTTGAGGCGCTCCGGCGCCTGCAGCAGCGGCAGGCATGGCCAGCAAGCTCGGCAAGGGCCGCCCCGGCATCCACAATAGCCGGCTGCTGCAGCTGCTGCGCAAGCACGGCTTCGCCGACGACCTGCCGCCGTCGACGGTGTCGTGGCTGGACTCGCGCCCCGTGTTCCGCTGGCTGGCAGAGCACCTGGACGACGAAAACTTTGTCGAACAGGAGACGCAGCGGCTGTATGAGAGCATACAGCTGCAGGCAGGCGGCGGCGGCAGGGCCGGCGGCGGCGCGAGCGCGGCGGCGGCGCAGCTCATGAGCGCCATGGGCATCGCTTCGGACACCAGCAGCGGCGAGAACAGCGGCGGCAGCGGCGAGGGGCGCGGCGGCAACGAGGACGACGGCTGGGGCCAGCCCAGCAGCGTCGAGGAGCTGGAGGCGGCAATCGAGGTGAGCACTCGCGGCGGGGCAGGGGGTTGGCGCCGCTCTCCATGCTTGTTGGTCGACTGCAGCGCTGCCGCGCTCCCGCCCCGGCCCTGCAATAAAGCTGCTGCAGCCAGCGTGAAGGCGCAAATGCACCCCAAAACTTGAAACCGGAAACCGCGCAGGCGCAGCAGGCCCACATGGAGCTCCTGCAGCGCCAGCTGGCGTCTGTCGGCGCCGAGTCCCGCCGCCTCGCGTCAGCGGCCTCCGCCGGCCCCGGCGGAGCCGCGCAGCAGCGGCGCGCGCTGCTGTCCTCGCTGCGCGCCGCGCAGCTGCGGGCCGCGGCGGCGGGCGCAGCGGAGGCGGGGAGGGAGCTTGATGGGGAGCTGGCGGCGCTCGCCTCGGAGGCCGCCGAGTGGGGCGCGCGCGCGGAGGGGGCTGACCGCGCCACCGGCGACTGGCTGCTGTGCACCGCCGACGCGTCGGCCTATGCGGCGCGGGACGCCGAGGCTCAGGAGCTCATCAGCAGGTGGGTGTCGTGGGGGCGGGGGCGACGGGGGGCCGTCGGCGTGTGCTGGGTTGGTGCTCACCGCGCGTCGGGGTTGTGCGCAGCGATGAAGGGGGCCGTTTGCTTTGCTTCCCAGGCACTCTCAGTGCGGCGCAGGAGAGAGGCAGACCGGAGCCGCCGCGCGCCGCGCGC
Organism: Raphidocelis subcapitata; assembly: GCA_003203535.1. Lineage (NCBI taxonomy): Eukaryota > Viridiplantae > Chlorophyta > Chlorophyceae > Sphaeropleales > Selenastraceae > Raphidocelis > Raphidocelis subcapitata. Next base: position 185,529 of record BDRX01000052.1, on the reverse strand, counting down.
AACCGCAGGGGCATGCAGCTCGTCAACGCGGCCGCGGGCGTCGCGCCGCCCCCGGGCGCGGAGGACTCTGACGATTTCGAGGAAGACGGGGCAGCTGACACGGCCGCCGCCGGCGCCGCGTCGTGGGCGCCGGGCGCGCGGCGCGGCGACGCGCGGCGGTGGCGCGACCAGGAGCGGCGCAACGAGGGGCTGAGGGCCGAGCTTTCGAGGCAGCGCGCGGCGTTCAAGGCCGCGTACGACGCCCACATGGCGGCGACGGCCAAGCGCGCGGGCGCCGAAGGCGCGCTCGCCGCCGTCGAGGCGCTGCTCGAGGCGGAGCGGCGGCGCGGCGGCGGCGGCGGCGGCGCGCGGGCGGCGGCGGCGGGGGGCGCAGAGGGAGTGGAAGCTGTGCTGCAGCAGGTGCAGGGCGCCTCGTCATGTGGGGGAACAGGGGAAGACGGTATCGCCGCTTGTGTCGACACAAATGCGTTTACCAGTGCCGTGCATCCACGTGCCGCATGAACTGGAGCCTAATGGGGCGCTCAGCCCTGCAAGCACGCCCCTGAACCGCCCCACCTCCCTCCAAACCGCAGGCGCCCCAGCTGCGGCGCGAGGCGGAGGCGCTGGAGCGGGAGCGGCTGCTGCTGCAGGAGGCGCAGCTGCCCGCGCTGCATGCTGAGCTGGCGCGCCTCAACGACACCCACGTCCTGAGGGGTGACTACGAGCGCCAGCTCAGGAAGATGGCCGTCGCGCACGACCGCAAGCGCGCGCTGATCGACGCGCTGCTGGACGCCGCCGCGCGCGCCGCCGCGCTGCAGGAGCTGCGCGCCGGCGAGCTGCGGTGGCTGCGCGGGCTGGGGGCGCAGGTCGACGGCGTGCGCGCGCTGCTGGACGCGCTGGCCCGCGCTGCGGCGGCGCGGCAGGGCGCTTACGCCGCAGCGGGCGCCGCCGCGGCCGCGGCGGCGGCGCGCAGCAGCTTGGCTGCCGAGGACGTGTTCGCGTCGCGCGTGCAGCAGCTGCTGCAGCCGGGCTCGGCGGACTGGGCCGCAGTCCGGGCCGGCGGCGACGGCTTCGGGGCGGCGGCCGGCGCGCCGCAGCAGCAGCAGCAGCAGCCGCGGCCGGGTGGCGGCATGCGCGGCCTGATTACGCCCCCGCACGGCGGCGGCTCCTCCGGCCAGTCGCCGCACCTCACGCCTCGCAGGTGCGTTGGGCTGGCGCAACACCTGGCGGGCCGGCACCATTTTTGCATGGGCTGCAGGCGGTCCGCGCCTGGCTTGCACGCACGCACCTCCCAGGAGCCAACCCCCCTGCCGCCTGCCCTCCAAACCCCCCACCCCACCCCTGAGCAGCGCGCGCGCGGCGCCGAGCGGCTTTGCATCGATCCGCGACCTCGCCGGCGGCCTCTCCTCCCTCGCCGCCTCCCTGGCGTCCTGCGAGGCCTCAATTTCGGGCGGCCTCTTCTCCGAGCTGCCGCGGCGGATGGGGGAGCTGCCGTCAGCGGAGCGCCGCCTGCGCGCGCTGGCGTTCCCGGGCGGCGCGGGGGGGTGCGCGGGCGCGGGCGCGGGCGCGCCGCCCGCGCCGGTGCTGACGGCGCCGCCGCTGGCGGACGCGATGCGCGCGCTCGAGGCGCTGAACCAGTCGGTGGGCGCGTCCATCAACCGGCTGCTGCAGCAGCAGCAGGATTGGGTCACCATCCAAAAGCAGCACGCGCGCGAGCAGTCGCTGGAGCGGCGGGTGATGGCGCTCGCGCACGCCGACCCGCAGCGGCTGGCCGCCGAGGTGCGGGCGCTGCGCGAGCGCGTGCGCGCGCTCGAGGCGGCGGGCGGCGGCGCGGGGGGCGGCGCTGCTCCGTGAGCGCGCGCGCGCGCATGCAGGGCGGGGCGATCTTCAATACCCCTCTGCTCATTCCCGCTTGTCAAGTGCTGCCTTCCTTGCCCTGTCACGATGCCCCCTGGCCTTGTGATGATGCTCTGGCCAATGAACAAAGCAGGATTGGCGCGACCGAAGTAAACGTTTGCAGACTTTTTACACCCGCATCAGGCCACCATTTGCGGGCGGCGCGCCGGGACAAAGGCGCAGATTGCGGTGGGGTTGGCCCACGACCGCGGGGGGGCGGGCAGCTGCTCTGGCTGCTCTGGCAGCTGCGGCGGCGGCAGATCAATTGTGGGCAGTGGGGGGAAAGCAGATATGGACGGCTCGCTGCCGGGGTCGTCCACCGGCTGCTGCTGCTGCCCCTTCACAACAGCACCACTCCTGGGGCAGCCGCGGCCCTCGCCGCCACGGCAGCCGCGCCGAAACTTCTTCTTGGCGGCCGGCGGGGTGGCCTCGGCGCCCGGCACCTCAGCACCCTGGGCTATGGCAGGCTCGGGATGGTTCACGCTATCACAGGCCTCGGCCTATTGGTTTTGAGGGTGGGGGGTGGGGCAAGTTCAGTTTGTGTCAGGGGAAGGGCTCTGCGCACTTCATGCAGCGTGAGGCTGCTTCTGCGTTGACCGAGTGCCCCGGCCCGCGCACCTCGTATTCCGGATCGACCTCGCACTCCTGGTGGGAGCGTGCGTCGGTGTTGGCCGGCGGCGACGCCGTGGCCTGCGCCGCCGCCAAAGCCGCCGCCGCAGCTGCTGCGACCTGCGTTTTGCGAGAGGAGGGCGTCATTGGGTGGGCAATCGCTTTGCACTGTTTTCTAAATAGCCGATGCTGGGGATTGTTTATTTTGGGCTGCCAGCTCCGCCCCTTTCAGCGCAACCAAACAACGCAACCCACCTGCTCGTTGAGCTCCGCGGCGCGCCGCTCCAGCTCCTCCCGCTGCGACTGGATGGCGGCCCGCCGCGCCTCCAACTCCTGAGCAGCGGGTGTTTGCAAAGGCGGGAGAGGGTGAGCATATTGAAGCGCTCCTGTCATCTGTCCGCACGCCGGTGTGCCAGGCAAGAGGGCGCGCCTTAATAACCCCGACAAGCAAGCCCTCCGCGCCCACCTCATCAGCCTTCTGCTGCCGCTGGCGCGCCGCCTCTGTTTCGGCGGCAAGCGCCTGTGGGGAAAGTGTGCGTGTGTGCTGGCTTTGAGTCCAGGGGCCAGCCAGCGGCTTTGGCAAGGCGAGCTCGATCAAGCGAGGCTGGTCAATCCCAACAAACCCAGCGCCGTAACCCAAGCAAACCCCCCAACAAGGTAGGCCCCCCACACACCTCGCGGTTAGCGTGCAGCCCGGCACGGTCCCGCGCCAGCGCCTCGGCAGCGGCCAGCGCGGCCGCCTCGCGCGCCTCGACCGCCGCCTCCTTGGCCTCCACCTCGGCCCTCCGGTCTTCCAGCCGCGTGCGCGCGCTGCCCACCTCGGCGGAGGCCTTCTCGGCGGCCCTGGCCTTTGCCGCGGTCTCTTCCCCCAGCAGGGCGGACGCCGCCCACGCCTTGGCCGCGGCCTTTTTTTCCAAGGGGGAGTTTGCCGGCGGGTGATATGCTTGTGTGGGAGGGCGAGGGGGAGGGGTTGTCGTGCGCTTCAAGCACGCTGATGTGAGTGCAAGCGGCAGCGCAGTAATCAGGGCCCACCCGCAACCCACCTCCTGAGAGGCCTTGGCCTCGTCCGTAACCGCCGCAGCGGCGCGCTCCTTCTGCTGCGCAGCCGCCACCTGCGCGGCGGCGCGGCGCTCCGCCTCTGCGGCGGCTCGAGCCTTGGCCACGGCAGCGCACTGCGTCTGCATTGCGGCCGCCGACCTGGCGGCTGCCGCCCGCTCCTGTTGCTCTGCTGCCGCCGTGCGCGCGGCGGCGCGGTCCTCTGCCTCTGCGGCCGCCGCGGCCTTTGCCAGGGCGGTGCGCTCTGCCTCCGCGGCCGCCGCGGCCTTTGCCAGTGCAGCGCGCTCCAGCTCTTCAGCGGCCGCTGCCCTCGCGGCGGCGGCACGCGTCGCCGCCAGCGCCGCCGCCGCCTGCGCGGCGGCGCGGGCCCCTGCCTCCGCGACCGCCGCCTCCCTCTCGAGCAGCTCGGCTGCCGTCTGCTGCCGGGCCCTCTGGACAGCCTGCAAACAATTGGGGGGAGGGTTGCGCAGGTTTGCAATGGGCAAATCCTACAAGCGCATGCAGAAGCCAGAATGGCGCCAAAGCGGGACAGCTCCCGAATCAAGTCCACTCCCCCCAGCCCACAACCCCACCCGCCTGGGCGGTCGCGCTCAGCCGCCGCGCAAACTGTTGGTGCGGGTTTGGGGCGTACAAACACGGGTTAAGGCGGGTGCATGATGAGGGCTTGGGCATGGCCTGCCTTCAGGCATTTATTTGGGGTCGGCTGGGGCCGAGGCCGGGCGCGCAGCGCTGCACACCGCCTTTGCAGCTCCCCGTCCCTGCACGCCCCAGCGCGCGCGTCCCGCACCCGCCCGCGCACCTCCTCAAATTCGTTCGCAACCTCGTCGTCCTGAGGGGCGCCGTCATCATGATCTTCATCTTCCGCCTCGGCATCTTCCTCAGATGCCCGCTCCGAGATCGCCTCCAGGGGCCCGCCGACGCTGCAGGCCGGCGCCGTCACCGGCGCGGGGGCAGCCACATCGCGCCGCGCGCCCGGCTCGGGGCTCTGCCGCCGCGGCGGCTCCGGCGAGGGCAACCGGGACGACTTGGGCGACGAGCCGTCGGCCGCCGCGGCGAGCATCAGCGGCGAGGGGGAGCGCGGCGGCGCCTGCGGGCGGAGAGGCCGCGGCGGCATCGGGCTCGTCGCGCGAGAAGTTGCGGGCGACGGCTGCCGCGAGTCGGCAACCGACCCCGTGTCTGGGGGCGACGCGGGGCCGTCCTCCGCATCTACGCCAACAGCCTGCGTGGGATTGGGGTTTTGGGGGTTTTGTGCGGGTTGCGCCGGGGCTTGGTCGGTTATCTTAGCAGTGCATGGCTGCCGGGCGCACAGCAGCGGGTCAAACAGGCTACCCCTCCGAGGCCGGCGCTCACCGTTTGGCGGGGGCTCAATGGAACATCGGCGTCCTGCGGCTGCGGGGTCGGGGCCATCAGCAGCGGAGGCCACGGCTCGGCACTGAGGCTGGCTGCCGATGACGATGACTGCCGCCGCCGCGCAGCCCGCTCGCGCGCGCGCCCCTGGCGGCTCTGCTCGTTGGGCGTTTTGAGGGGGGCGGGGGCCGTGGCACAGCGCGCGTCAGGCATTGAGCATGGGTCGCGAACGGCAGTGGCTGACCAGCACAGCTAAACCGAACACCGAGTCAATGGTGGCGCGGGGCAGCGGCGGCGCGCTGCATGGGTTGTGTGTGCGCCCCCTGGCGCGCCCGCAGCGCCTGACTCACCCTGCACCGGTCGACGAGCCGGTCACACGTCAGCGCCAGGCGGTTCATCAGGCTGGCCTGCTCATCAGCGGCGGCGGGCGCGCCGAAGCACGCCGTCAGCGCCGCCGCCATCCCGCCGCGGCCGCTGCCGCTCGCGCGGCGCTGCGGTGCGGCGCGCTGCGGTGCGGGGGGCAGATGCGCTCTGCAGGCTGCCGCGGCCGTCGCGGGCGTGGCGGATGCACAGCGGGTCGTCTCAGAACTTGCTTATCCGCTCAAAGGCTCTTTTGGCACCTGTCGGGGTTGCAAAGGGGCGGGGCGTGCGAGCCGAGCGCGGTCAACCAAGTCCGTGCCAAGCAAGAGGGGTCCCCCCGGGCTGCCTGCGATTGCTCGCGCGCAAACGCTGAAGCCGCGCTCACCTTCAAGCGATTGTGAAGCCACAGGAAAGCGAGGGCGCGCGGGAAAGCGGGTTTGTGCGGCAGTCGGCTGCAGGGTCACAAACCGCTGGCTTGCCGCGCGTGCAGTGCAGTGTCACTTGCAGCGCGTTGAGGCAGAAGAAGATGGAGGCCGAACTTAGGCAGCTCTTCAAACGGGGCTTCCGTGGCAGGGGTCGGCGGCGACGACTGGCGCTCGTTCCGCAGACCGCACCAGTGACCGACCAGCTACGCTGCGATATGTGCCTTTGGTACGCTGGCCCATTGGCCGTGCTAGCTTGCCGCGCACCTGCCTCAAACAATCCGCTGCTGCTAGCTCGCCTGCGCGGGCGGTCGATCGTGTGTGATCCTCATCGGTCCAGCACCGGACTGGCACAGCGTCCCTGGCCGCGCTGCGCCGCGGCTGCGATCTGCAGCAACTAACGACCCGCACCAGCGCAGCTGTGCGACCAGCCAGCTGGGAGCTGGGATTGGGGAGGCGCACGGGGGGCGGCAGCTGCTCTTGCCTCGCAGCGCAGCGCCGCATTCTTCGCGCCGCGCCGCCGTCCCCCTGGTCCAGAACCCTTCCCCCGCCCGCCAGGGCGTACCCTGACAGCTTGAACGTCGAATAGGAAGCGATCGCACCGCCCTCTGCCCCCCAGGGGCCGCGGCCAGGGCAGGAGCGAGCGCTATGTCCTTCTTTTCGAGCATCAGCAAGTTCGTGGGGGGCGGCCCGGCGCTCAATTACAACGTCGACGAGGTGCCCTATCCGCAGGCGTGGGGCTGCTGGACGCACCACCCCGCGACGTCGCGGGAGGATGGCAGCCCGGCCTCGGTGTTCAAGCTCAGCGTCGCCGATCCCAATGACCGCAAGCTCGCAGCTGCGAGGAACGGCGTCCGGCGCCTCAAGATGGTGCGCGCGTGCCCCCACGGAGAGCTCGCGCAAGCCGCGCGCCGCGAGCCGCAGCGATGCGCGCTGCAGCGCTGCGCGCTGCCGCTGCCGCAGCAACAGCCGTGCCCGCGGCCGCCCCGCTCACGGCGCGCCCCCCGCCGCCGCCGCCGTCCCCCCCTCCCTGCAGCTGCGCCACCCCAACATCCTGACCTACAAGGACAGCCTGGAGCTGCCTGAGAGGGGCGGCGTCACCCTGTACCTGGTGACTGAGGCCGTCAAGCCGCTCGCCAAGGCGCTCGAGGAGCTCGCGCTCTCGGGGCAGCACAGGTGCGGCGGCGGCCTGGCGCATGCGTTCGTGATAAGTGCGCATGCATGCGCGTGATTGTGTGCGGATTGGATGCGCCGGCGGGAGGCGGTTGCGAGCGCGGCGTGCGGTTGGGGGCGCCGAGCGCGTGCGTTTGCGGGCCGGCGCGGCCCACCGGCGAGGTGCAGCAGCGTTCGAGTGGCGAGGCAGCAGCGTCCGCAGCAGCTGTGCCCCCGGCAGAGGCGAGCGGTGGGCAGCATGCACGTGTTTGGGCTCCGTTTGCTGCTTACTGAGCGCTTGGACCCGCTCCAAACGGCATCCCATCAAAGGGACGAGTACCTGGCTACCGGCATCCTGCACATGACCAATGCAGTCAGCTTCCTCAACAACGACTGCAAAATGGTGGGCGCGCGCGGGCACGGGCTGTGCGTGCATTGCGTGGGCGTGCGTGTGGGCATCGGCATGCGCGTCGGCGCGCGGAGCGCGGCAGGGGACGCGCCAGGCGCGGGTGACCCCTTTCCCCGCAGCATCGCAGCCCCCCGCGGCCCCACGGCCCTGACCAAAGGTGCGCGCCCGCTTCGCCCGCGCACCACGCCAACCCCGCGCCCCACCCCCAACCTCGGCGCCAGATCCACGGCAACGTGTGCATGGCAGCCATCGTAGTCAACGACACACTCGACTGGAAGCTGCACGGCTTTGACCTGCTGTCGGAAGCTGCCCTTACGGGGGACCCCGCCCTGCAGCACGCGTCGTGGATGGTGGCGCAGCAGTACAAATGCGCCGAGGTGGCGCGCGGCGATTGGGGGGCGGTGTCGCAGGGGCCGTCGTGGGCGGTGGACGCTTGGGGGCTGGGCTGCACGATCCAGGTGCGAAGCGGGGGAGGAGGGCTGCCCTCACGTGTCCGACGCCGCTCCTTTTTTTGGGGAGTGGCAGCGAGTGGGAGGGAAGGTCGTTGCACACCAAGCAGAGGGGGCGAGCCTGCAAAGCCCTCTCGAGGCGGCTCCTCAGGGCCTTGCCCCACTCACTCGCACGGCCACACCCCACCTCCCTGCCGCCTCACCACCCGCCCCGGCGCAATCACGCCCCCTCCGCAGGAGGTTTTCAGCGGCGAGCCCCTCCGCGCGGTCGAGCAGCTGCGCAACACGCAGCCCATCCCGCCCGCGCTGCTGGAGGACTACCAGAAGCTGCTGTCCTCCACCCCGGCGCGCCGGCTCAACCCGGCGCAGGTCGCCGAGTCAAAGTTTTTGAACAACAAGCTGGTCAAGGTGGCGGCGTTCATGGAGAACATATCGGGTGGGCGCGCCGCTGCCGCGTTGGGACGGTTTCGGCTGGTTTGCCCGGCTGGCGCGGCTGCCCATGCCGTTGCTGCTGCAGGGAGCGCGCTGTCCCGTGGGCTGTTGCGGGTGTGTGCCTCGTGCCAAGCGCGAGCACGTGCCTGCATGCATCCTGCCCCCCACCAATCGCACACATCCACCAACCCCTCACCCGACCCCATCCAAACGCGCCCCCCCGCAACGCGACCCAACCCTCGCACAGTCAAGGACAGCGCCGAAAAGGACGCCTTCTTCAAGCGCCTCCCCTCCCTCCTCCCCGCCATCCCCGCCGCCGTCGCGGCGCGCAAGGTGCTGCCCCTCCTCGCCAACGCGCTCGAGTTTGGCGGCGCGCCGGCGTCGGCCGTGGGCTCGCTGCTGCAGATTGGCAAGCCCCTGCCCGCCGAGGAGTTCCAGCGGCGCGTGGTGCCGAGCCTGGCGCGGCTGTTTGCGTCGAGCGACAGGGCGCTGAGGAGGAACCTGCTAGAGGCGGTGGACGTCTGGGGGCCGCACGTCACCCAGGTGATGGGGGTGACGGGGTGGCGGCGCTGCAGGGTTTGGCACGCGGCTGGCTTCCGGACAGCCGCACGGCTCAAACGGCTGCCGCACCTCCAACTTGCCACCGCATCCGAACTCGGATTGTGCCAACTGGACCTCGTCCATCAACCCTCAACCCTCAACCCTCAACCCTCAACCCTCAACCCTCAACCCTCACAACCCTCACAACCCTCACAACCCTCAACCCCCACCCCCACAAACAAAAATCCCAGTCCGTGCTTGAGGAGCGCATCTTCCCTCAGCTCCAGTCGGGCTTCTCCGATGAGAACGCCTACATCAGGGAGCTGACCCTCAAGGCCACCCTCAGCATCGCGCCCACGCTCAAGCAGGCCACGCTCACGGGTGGGCGGTTGGGGGCGGGGGGCTTGGGGGTTTGCTGTGGGTGGAGTGCGAGGGAGTGTTGGTCCAGGAGCCCCAAGAAATGCGCCACAAGATGTGCAAATGGGCGGCAAGAGGGAGCGGGAAAGAGCGGGTGTGCGTGAGGCCCCCCCGCCCAAACCTCACCCCTCGCCAAGCCCCCAAAGCACCAACCGCCCCCCTACCCCCCCCACCCCCCCCCGCGCCGTGCAGGCAATGTGCTGCGCCACCTCAACCGCCTCCAGATGGACCCCGAGCCCTCCATCCGCGCCAACACCACCGTGCTGCTGGGCAACATTGCAGACCTGCTGGGGGACGCATACTGCAAAAAGGTAGGGGCTTTGTCGGTTTTGTGCCAACCCCCAGAGCTCTGGTGTTTTGGTATGTTTTGGCTCCCACCCCAAAGAACATGCCTGACCCTCAAGCAAACTCCGCCTCAAAATGAAACCCCACCCCCAACCCCCCCTTGCCAGGTGCTCCTCAACGCCTTTGGCCGCGCCCTCAAGGACCCCTTCCCCCCCGCCCGCGTCGCCGCGCTGCGCGCGCTGGCGGCCACCCAAAGGCACTACGCGCCGGAGGAGGCCGCCTGCCGCGCGCTGCCGGCGGTGGCGCCGCTGACGGTGGACGCCATCGGCGGTGCGCGGGGCACTGGGCTTGGGTTTGCGCGTCGGTGCTCGGTGCTGGGGCCGGGGTTGGGGCTGTGGGGCCGATTTGGCTGGTGCTGTGGGGCGCGGAGAAGGGACCCAGATGTGGGGCCCCGGCATGCAAGGGCCGGCGGGCCTTGCGCGGCCAACCGTTGATGCAATGATGCGCCGCCTCACCCCGCCGCCCCAAACCCCGCCCCAAACCCCGCCCGCAGAGGTGCGCTCAGCGGCGCTGGCGTGCCTCGAAGCGTTCGGCAAGCTGCTGCGGGACCACGACTCGAAGCTCACCGCCGCCGCCGCCGCGGCCGCCGCCGCGGGCGGCGGCGCCGGCGCGGGCGCCGCGCCGCAGGGCAGCGCGCTCGCGAGCGCGGCGGGCGGCATGCTGGGGTGGGCGATGAGCTCTCTGGTGGGCGGCGCGCCCACCGCGTCTGCGCCCACACCGGCCGGCGGCGGCGGCAGCGGCGGCGGCGGCGGCGCGACGGCGGGGCGGATCCAGGGCATCGGGTCTGGCAGCGCGCCTCCGGCCGCCGCGGGGGGCTATGGCGGCGGCAGCAGCGGCGGCGGCGGCGGGTTTGGCGCGTCGCCGGCGGCCGCGGTCGCGCCGGCGGCGGCGGCGGCGGCGGCGGGCGCTTGGGAGGGCGACGACGATGACTTTGAGGGGATGGAGGAGGAGCTGCAGGCGCGCAGCAGGCTCAGCGGGCTCAGCATGAGCCGGGCCGGCGGCCCTGCGGGCAGCAGCGGCCGCCCCTCGGGCGGCGCGGCGGCGGCGGCGCCCGCCGTGCCGCGGACGACGGGGGGGCACCTGCTGCCCCCGAACCAGCGGCCGAGGGCGGGGAGCAGCGGCGGCGGCGGCGCGGGCAGCGGCGGCGGCGGCGGCGCGGCGGCGGCCAGCAGTGGGTGGGATGACCTCGAAGACGGCGACGGCTGGGAGTCTCTGGGCAGTGCGGCGCCCTCAGCCGCGCCCGCAGCCGCTGCCGGGGGCGGTGGCGCAGCCGCAGGCGCCGGATCCGGCGTCCGGCCGCGGCCGCTTGGCGCCCGGCCGGCGGGCGCGGCCGGCGCGGGCCGGGGCGCCGCCGGCGGGCGGGGCGCGATGAAGCTTGGGGCCAGCAAGCTGGGGGCTCAGAAGCTCGATGACTTTGACTTTTGAGGTTTGACTGACTTATGAAGGTTTGACCGACCCCTGACCTGATGGTTGACCAAACCTTTGACCGGTCTGCTTTACCTACGGCCAGAAGCTTCCGGCCCCCTGCCTGTTTGCTGTGACTGATCTTCACCCCACCCGACCCCCGACCTGCCAGCATTGACAGCGCCCATCACCGCGCGCCCCTGCCACCCGCTTTGCCCGAGCAAGCCAAGCGCGCCGCTGCACCCCTCGGGCTCCCCGCGCTCTGACCTACCGCCGCTCAAACAACCGAGCCCGCCCACCCTGACAATCCGGCACAGCCCACCCAGCGCTTCCTGGTGCGGTATTCCAAACCTTTGGCTAGCCGTGTAATCGGGCGCAGCCTTTTTACTCTGTTGTCTGCCGGCTTTTTCAGCGGGGGCAGCTGCAGCGATGGGGGTTGGCAATGCAGACGGCAAGGGCTAAGAGCAACGCAGCAAAAAAAAAGACCAGCAGGGCGCCAAGGGGGGAGAGGAATGCGGGCCAAGGCACCGCACGGGGACAGCTGGGGGAGCGCCGCGCGGCCCCTCCTCCCCCCCAGGCGCGCGCCCCCGTCACACCCATTTGAGTATGCTGCCGAACAGAAAGTGCTGCATTATCGGGAACTTGCCGAGCACCTCCGCTTGGTACATTTTGAGCATTCCCGCGTTGACCTTTGACCAGGAGGGCACCCCCGAAACGTCGTTCAGCATGGGGCTGGTCTCAAACAGGGGGCCCTTCTTGACCTAAAGGGGGGGTGTTTGTGCCGCGTTTGCGGTTGCGGTTGCGCGCTTTGGATTTGGAGCAGGCAGATGGGCGTTGGGCGCTGCCGCAAACGGCGGCCTGTTTCACAAGCGCCGTGCCCCCAACAGCGCGGACGCAACCAGATCGCAACCAAACGAGGCGCCGCCCCCTTCCCACCTGCTTGACGAATGCCACGCACCCCAGGAGTGCACTCGCAGCAATTCACAAAGGCAACCCCCTAAACGAAGCGCAACCACCACGACCAGGTTTCACCCCCCACCTGCTTGAAGGCCACGCACAGCACAAAAGCAACAGAATCCCCCCCCAAACGCCCCCCTCCCACCTGCTTGACGAAGGCCACGCACCCGAGGTAGCTGTAGTCCCCCGCAAACGCCTCTAGCGCGTCGGCGTTGTGGATGGAGGAGGGGCGCAGGACGGGGTGGGACACCAGCTGCGCGCTGCCCCTGCGGGGTGGGTTGTTTCATTTTTCAAGGGGGGGTTGTTTTGTGTTCGCTTGTGCGGGAGCGGGGGCGTCTGCTTGTGGTCGCGTTGCGAGCCGCTTGCCGCAAGCTTAGTAGCTGCCCGCGAAAAGCGGAGAGGCGGCGCCGCCAACCCAACAGGCGGCGAGCAGCCGCCAGCCCGAGAAAGGCCCCCCCACCAGACAAAGGGAAGGAACTGGTAGTCATCCAGCCCCCAGACCCCGTGGCTCCCCGCGGGCTCCAGCCAATAGGTGGTCTGGATGTGCCGCATCAGCCGGAGGTACCTGCGGGCAGGCGCATTCGTTTTTCGGGGGTGGGCCAAGTTCCGCGCGGCGCTGCCCGCGGTGCGAATGCGGCCGCGCCAACTCGGCGCCCCACATGCGAGCCCTGCCGAAAAGCGCCCGCCGCCGCCCGCTCGCCCAGCCATCGCGGCCCCTCCCCTGACCCAAGCCACATCCACCAAGCGCCCCGGCGAAAGCGGCCCCCCCAACCCCCCCCCCCCCGGCCCTCACTTTTCAAACACCACGTTGACCAGTGCCACGCGGTCGTCGTCCCCCACCACCCCCAGCGCCGCGAGGCAGTACAGCAGCGCCGCAAACGTGGTCTCGTGGCCGGTGCCGTAGTCGATGCGTGTCGCGTTGCCGAATGAGTCAACCAGGTACGGCGTCAGCTCGACGACGGCGCCGTGAAGCTCGGGGGGCAGTACGTCCCGCATCAGGCCCGGCGCGGCCGCCGCCATCCGCGCGAACCATGTGCGGTACGCCGGGTTGCCGTACCGCAGGGACTGCTGAGTCGGCGGGATCTCGTCCACCCAGGCGCGCAGCGCGTCGAGGGCGGAGACCAGGGCGGCCAGGGGGCGGGACAGCTGCACGGGGGTGGACAGGGCCTTGCCTGCGGGTTGGGTTGGGTTCGGTTCGGGAGGGTTTTGGGCCCGGCGGCAGTCTCCCGTGTCCACCCTATCCGCCAAAAGCTCCTCACACCACTCGCGGGGCCACACGCGTACGCGCGCGCTGCGCACGGTGCCGGCGGCCGGCCGCTCCACCCACCCGTGACTGCTTGGTTGAGTGACAGGACGAACGCCACAAAGTCCTTTGCTGTCCCCCCCTCGAGGAACCTTTTGAGGTCTTCCTCAGATGAGATGCGCTTGGCCGGCACCTCAAACGCCGCGGGCGGCGCCGCGCGCGGCATGCTCGGCTGCGCCTCTACGAGCGGCGCGGCCCCGCGGCCGGCGCCGCCGCCGCCGCCGCCGCCGGGCCGCCGCAGCGGCGCGGCCGAGGCGCGCGGCGCGGCGGCGGCGGGCGCCGCGCCGCCGAGCGCCCAGGGCGCGGCGGTTGGCGACATGGTGTCGTGAGTGTCGCCCGTAATGGCGGCGCCGCCGGGCAGCGGGCGCGCGAGCTGCGGGAAGTGGCTGCCCGCCGCCGGCGACACGCTGCGCACGCTGCCGCTGCCCGCGCTGCCGCCGCTGGGCGAGGTGGCCAGCGGGCTGGCCGCCGCGCCGCCGACGCTGATGCTAGGCAGCGCCCACGGCGCGCGCGTCGGGGGCGGCGGCATGTCGGTCCGGGCGCTGGGCGAGGTGGCCGCTGCTGATGCGGGGGAGGGCGCCGCCGCGGCGGGTGCAGACGCAGGCGCGCGGACCCCCGCTGCCGCCGCGCTGGCGGTGCGCCCGCTGGCGGTGCTGCCGCGATCCCCGTTTTCTAGCGGGTTGCCCCCATCGCTCTTGCCCCCCTCTGCCGCTGCCTGTGCGTCGCTCGCGCTGGCGGGAGGGTCCCGCGTGAGTGTGTCCATTTCTTCGGCGCGTTCGCAGCTTGAGCAGATATATTTGATGCGTTTGAATGTCGGGGATCGGGGCCGGGACGGGGCCACGCCCTCTGCAGCGCGGAGGAAGCTGCAGATGATCTGGCACCAGCACGCCGCTCTCGCTGGACACGCGCAGCGGGTCAAGGAGAGCGCCCTGATGGCCTTGCCTGTCCGCTCTAGGCCGTGCACATGCGCCTGGCGCAGCTGGACTGCGCGAGGCGGCAGCCGGACTGCGCCGCCGATGTTTACACACAGCATGTGCCGCGCGCTGTGCACCACGCGCTAGGCACGCGCCCATCCTGTTTGTAAACCTCGAGGTTGTAAAATGCAACGTTTCTACTAGGTGTAGAGGAACTCCTTGTGCGACAGCGCCGCGGCCGCGCCCCGGCGCTCCTCCTCCAACTCGGCCTCCCGCTCCTTGCGCGCCTCGTAGGCATGGTCGTCTGTGGGGAGCCTTTTGTTTGGAGGGCGCGAGGGGCGGCGAGGGGCGGTGGGTGCGTGCATAAGCGGCCCAGATGGACCTGGCAGCTGGATATAAAACGGCGTGCACTGCCTTGGGGATCTCATGTTTGCATTTGCTTGGAGGGGTTTTGACAGTGCCGCCCAACCTTGCACCACGCAATGACAGCCCCCCTCCCCTCCCCCCAAAACGCACTCGTGACGGCAGACGGCGCACGAGTTGTGCTGCGACAGCCCTGTGCGGGTGGCGCGATCAGGGGGGGGAGGCTGCGTGAGATGCTGCGCCTCGGCGCGCGCGAAAGCGGCCGCGCGCCCCGCCACGACCCCTTCGACCCTCACATGGCGCGTTGCAGGCGGGGTGGAACGCGTGGCCGCAAGGCAGCTTCTGCTGGTCGTCGCCCGCCTGCCACTCGCAGCAGCAGACCGGGCACTTGTCGCCGGCCGCGGCCGCCGCCGCCGCGGCCGCCGCATCGACGCGCACGAGCGGCAGCGACGCGACGACGCGGCGGGAGGCGGGGGGGCGCGACGGCTGCGGCTGGCCCGCCTCTGATGCGATCCTGCGAGCGAGCGCGGGTGGGGGAGCGGGTTGGCGTCGGCGCGCGCGGCCTAGTGGCCCCCATTTTGTCCGCGAGCCCGCCGTTGCAGCCAAGTCGCCGATACAAGCTGAGCCCCTGGCCTCACGTGGCCACCAGCCACCAAAAAGCGCCGGTCGGCACACCCCCCTCACGTGGCCATCATTATTTCGAGCTCCTCCAAAACCGCCTCGGCGCTCATGCTGCCCAGCCCAGCAGCCGCCGCCGCCGCAGCCGCGTCGCCGGCGCCCTCGCCGCCGGCGCCCCCCTCGCCGCCGGCGCCGCCCTCGCCGCCCTCGCCGGCGGCGGCCGAGTGGCGCGCGAGCAGCTGGGCGAGCAGGGCCTGCAGGCCAGCCAAATCCGAGAGCTCGGGCAGCGCGCCAATGCGCTCCTGACCCTGCTCCTGACCCTCCTGCTGCTGCTGCTGCTGCTGCGGCTCGGCCCTCCGCTGCCCCTGCTGCCGCTGGTCCTGCCGCTCCTGCGTTGGCCCTGTGCCCTCCTGCCCCTCTGCAGGGTCACCGGCCTCATCCTGCTGGGCTGTGGCAGCCCCAAGCAGCCTCAGCAGCTCGGCAGCGCCGCCGAGGCCGCCGCCGGCCGCAGGAGCCCCCCCTGCGCCCGGGCCGTCCAGCACCAGGCCGGCGTCTGAGAGGTGGCTGGGGGCCTTCGATTTGGCGCGTTTTGAGGGGGAGGGAGCCTGTTTGAGCAGCCGCATCGTGCCGCGACGCGGGTGCCCGACTGCCCGGCGCATGCGAGGCGTGCCGACTGCAGCACGCGTGCCCCGCGGCGCTTCCGGCGCGGACCCACCTGCGGCTGCGCAAACCCCAGCATCTCCCCCAGCGTCTGCTCCCGCCTCGGCTGCGTCTGAGGGCCGGCGCCGTCGGGGGCGCCCTCGTCCTCCTCCCCCAGCAGCGCCCTGAGCTCCCCGAGGCTGCCCTCCAGCTTGGCGCGCTGCGCCGCCTCGAGTCCCTCCGCCGCCAGCAGCGCCGAGAGCAGGCGCGCGCCGAGGCGCAGCCAGGAGGGGTTGCTGTAGCGCGCCTTGAGCAGCGCGTGCGCGCGCGCGGCGGCGGGCAGCAGCGCCGAGGGGGGCGCGGCGCGGCCCGACGCCAGCTGCAGCAGCCCGGAGAGGCCCGCCTCAAAGGTCGCCTGCGCGGCGGGCGGACGGGCGTCATGGGGCGGCTGTGCCTCGCATGCGTGTGCCATGCACCGCTCAGGCGCCCGCAAACCTGCTTGCATGCGCGGCCGCTGGGTCGCCGTGCTGCGGGCGCCAGCGGCGCGGCGCGCGCGACGTCCGCCCGCCGGCCCCCGCCGCGGCGCTGCTTCCCAGCCCAGCCCGACCCAGCCAGGCGAGGCAGCGAGCCACGAACCTTCTTCTCCAGCTGGGATTTCAGCGCGTCGACTTGCTCGCTTTGCGCCATCGCGTTGTGCCTCGCAACCGAACGCAGCCTCGCTAGCAAAGGTTTTTAGTGTGCTGCACTCGCTCAGTCAGCAGTCTGCTTGTCGGGATTTCCCGCATGAAGCCTGGGCTTGCACACTTGCGCTGGCGTCACCGGCTCTCTCACCGCTGTGGAGCCGCTCACCCTGGCTGCGGCCGCCACCCAGCAGGCACGTGTCCTGCTGGGTCGCCCCCAGGTGCCGCATGCGGTGAGTGCGTGTGCGGGGATTGCATGCGCGGGGACGCGGGCACTGGCGGGCGCGCAGGCCGTCGGCTGCAGCGCAGCGGCAGTCCGCCCCGTTGGCACACCCCGCCGCGTGGGCGGGGCTCCTGGCAGGACCCCTCCAGCACCTGGGCTCATCGGCGGCGACCCCCTGCTTGTACTCAGCCTGGCCGCAGGTTTGTGAGGGCGGCGAACCGCGAGCACACCGGGCAAATCTCGGCGCGGCGCGCGCGGCGTGCGCAGCCCGCACATTGGTCGCCCCAGCCCGCCGCGGCTGGATGGGATGGCAGAAAAGTGCACACCCGCGCACATACAGGGGCGCAGAGCGGAGGGCCGTGAAATCCGGAGCCAAGGCGCGGCTGCAAGACTGCTGTCGAGGGGGCCAATCGGTGTTTCCCCCGGCCCCATCGTGTTCAGTACCAAAACTGGGCTGCATCCACACAAAACAGCGCCCTCAGCCGCGTGTATTCAAGCACCAAAGCCCCCAGCTTCCCGGTCCCGGGCTGCTGCCCCGCGCCCCTGGCACCCCGCCGCCCGCGCGGAGGCCAAGAGAGGCGCCAATCAGCATGCTCTTTTGATTGGGACAGTGCCAGCTGCAGGCTCGGCCGGAGCGAGGAAAAAATGGACCACGCCCAGCCGAGAGGACCCAGGGCGGCCTCCGCGCTGCTGCTCGGCCTGCTTCTAGCGGTGAGACCTGACCCGGGATGGTCCTGCGCTCGCAGCGTGCCGGGAGGAGCCTGCCTGCGGGGACGCGGGCCAGCACCGACTCCCGCGGCTCCCCATCCCTCGCGCAGGCCTGCGTCCTCCCCGCTGCATGCAGAGGAGGCCTCTCGGAGGCGGCCCTCAGGTGCGCGGGCGCGTGGGGTGCGGCTCACGGCGCCGCCGCCTCCCCCACCCGCTGGGCGCCGGCGCGGACGCGGCGCCGCGCCGTTGCTGCTCAGGCGCGGTCCCCGGACGTCGTCGAACTGCATTCGGCGTGTCGATTGGCGATTGGGGGCACCGCAGCCGCAGCCGCAGCCGCAGCCGCAGCCGCAGCCGCAAGCCGCAAGCGCCTGCTGGCCAGCGCCGCGCCGGCCTCATGCCCCCCGTCCCGCTCCCCCCCCGCCCGCAGCCGCCCCCCCGCCCGCCGCCTCCTCGCTGACGACACCGAGCTCGTCCGCCAGTGCGACTGGGCGCCCGGCAGCACCTGCACGCTCGGCGCGGAGTTTGCGTCGCGCACGCTGGTCGCGGCGCCGGAGTCGGACGCCGTCGCGCGGTTCGTGGCGCAGTCCCTGCAGTGCGCGCGCGCCACGAGCGCGGCGGCCTGCGGCGCGGACGCCGCGTGCGCGTGGGACCCCGCCTTTCCGGACGGCCAGCAGGGCTGCTTCCTGTCGCAGGCGCAGGAGCTGGCGCTGCAGCAGCAGTGCGCGCAGCCCCGCTACGCGCGCGCGCTGGGCGCGCTGCAGGCCTGCGCCGCCGCGCGGCGCAGCTGCCAGTGCTCCGACGCCGCGGCCTGCGCCGCCGTCGCCGCGGCGGGCGCGTGCCAGCCGCTGCTCGGCTGCTGGCTGTCGAAGCTCCAGGGCGCGCCGTACGATGTGCTGGCCCTCGCGCAGGCGCAGCTGCTGCGCGTGGGCCCGCTGCTGGGGACGCTGACGCCAAACGCGACCGCCACGGGCCTCGCGACCGCCGCGCCCGTCGCGGGCGCGCGCCGGCGGCTGCTGCAGCCGACGGGCCTCAACGCGCCCGTGTTTGACGACCCCGCCGCCAAGAAGAAGCCCGCCGCCGCGGCCTCGTCCTCCTCTGCGGTGTCTGCCGCCGCGGTGGAGCAGGAGGGCGGCCAGAACCAGCCCATCCTGTCGGACGTCGCCGCGCGCGCCATGGCGCGCAGCTCCGCCGGCACCGGCGGCGAGCTGGGCAACCTCGAGAGCGCGCCGGCGTTTGACGCGGGCCTCATCCAGGCCGGCATCATCCAGCCCGAGACGACGGTCGCGACGCCCACCAACCCGGTCGCGGCCGGCCCCTCGGACGGCGACGGCGAGGCGCTCACCTACGCCCCCCCCTCGTTTTGGAAGTGCGTCGCCGACGCGGCGGTCGCCGTCGACGGCGGCGCCAAGTGGGGCGGCGTGGACTACAACAGCAAGAAGCTCACCCTGGAGACGTGGCTGGGATCCATGGCGCGCCTGGTGAGGGGGGCTCGCCGGGGGCGGCCGCTGCCGGGCTTGTTGCGCGCTGCCTCCTGTTGTTTGCTCCTAGCAAACCTTTGTGCAACGCTGATGTGCGGCGCCCGCGCTGCCACCGCTGCTGGCACGTACTCCCATCGCTCACTCCACGACCACACGAAACCCAAACCGCAGCCGCTTCTGGAGTGGGGCTCCAAGGCCGTCGACTGCTTCAAGGTGCAGGCCCTCACCGCCGCCGCCGGCGGCGTGGGCGCGGTGCCGGACGGCCAGCCGGGTGACTCTTATGAGTACGCCCTGGTGACGCTGTTGCGCGCCTTTGGGTTGATGCACGACCAGTTCGAGTCGGTCGCGGCCGCGGCGCCCGGCGCGCCGCAGGCCGCGGCCGCGGTGGCGGCGATGGGCGCGCTCACCAGCGGCGCGCTGCCCGACGCCATCGGCGCGCTGCGGCGGCAGTACAACAGCAGCGCGGCGTACGGCGGCGATGCGCTGCTGCAGGCGCGCGCGCTGCTCGCCGACGCGCAGTGGTTTGTGTCCGAGGCGGCGGCCGTCGCCGAGTCCACCGGCCAGCCGGCGGCCGCCTTTGACGGCGTCGTGGGCTACGCCGCCGAGCAGATGCGCCACCTCCTGCGCTGGCTGTTCAGCGAGCAGTTTGGTGGGCCGCGCGCCTACCGGCCCACGATGCCGGCCACGACGCCCGCGGGCATCGCCGCCGGCCAGGCGCTCGCGACGCTGGGCGCCGCGGCGCTGCCGCCGGCCGGCGTCGGGCTCGGCGAGCCGCGCTGGCTGCAGGCGCGCGCCATGGGAACGCACGCGCTGCTGTCGGTCGCGCTCGAGGCCGCCGCGCTGCCGACGGGCGCCGCGACCAATGCAACGCGCAGCGCGGCCGCCGTCGTCGCCGCGATGGCGGGCGCGCACGTCGCAGACTTTTGGGGCGCGCGCATCGAGGCCGCGCGCGCCGCCTCGGACGCGCGCATGCGGGACCTCGCGCTGGACGACCGCGCCTCGGCGCGCGGCTGGCGCGACGGCGCGCTGGGCCTCGCGGGCGCGCTGTCGGGGCTGCGCGCGCAGGTCGCCGCGCTCAACGGCGACGACGCGGCCGCCGCGACCAAGCCTGCGGCGCGCGCGCGGGACGGCCTCGCGCAGCTGCTCGGCGGCGTCGCCGTCGCCGCCAACAAGGACCTGCCCGCGTCCGCGGCGGGCGCCGCAGCAGCCGCCGTGTCGCGCGCCGCGGCGCTGGGCGAGGCCGCGCTGGCCTGCCATGGCGCCGCCGCCGCCGCGGGCGGCGCGGCGCACGCCGCGGCCTGCTCGACGCTGAACAACGCCACGGCGGATCTGGTGAAGGCCTCGCTGGGCGCCGAGCTGGGCGCCTCGGACGCGCTGGCCGCGGCCGCGGCCGCAGACGTCGCGCTGCAGTGGCGCTGCGCCGCGCGCTCGCCGTCGGAGTGCGGCGCGCTGGCCGGCTGCGCGCGCGGCGTGCTCGCCGCGCCGCCGACGCCAGGCAACTACCCCCTCGTTGCGCCCCTGCCGCTCCCGGGGGAGGCGCCCTCCTGCCAGGTCGACGACGCCCGGGTGACGCTGCGCGGCGCGGACAACGCCACCAAGGCCGCCGTGGCGGTGACGCCCGCGTGCGCCGCGTTCCTGCAGACGCCGCCCTGCGACGCGCTGACCGCCGGCGGCGCGGCGGGCTGCGGCAAGTTTGCGGCCTGCCGCTGGCAGGCGCGCGGCACACGCTTTCTCCTGCAGACGTCCGCCGGCGCGGCGCCCGCGCCCGAAGGCGCCGCCGCGGGTGTGTGCGTGCCCTACTGGCCGGCGCTGCTCGGCGGCGTGGCCACCCAGAAGCTGCGCGGCTCCCTGTCGACCGCGACGGACGCGTGCGCCGCGCAAAAGGGCTCCGACGGCTGCGGCGGCGTCATGGGTGAGGTGCCCAAGCTGGCCGCCTCGCGCTCCTCGAGCGCCGCCGCCACGGCGCGCATCGTCGCGCCCGCCGTCGCCGCCGCCGCCGCCGTTGCCGCGGCCGGCGCCGGCTTTGCCTTTGTGCACGCGCGCCGCCGCGCGTCCCGTTCCGCCGCCGCGGCGGCCGCCGCGGACGACACCCCCAGCGGCTCGGGCGGCAGCGGCAGCCGCAGCTCTCGGAAGCGCAAGGTGGACAAGAAGCGGCTGTTCAAGCGCAAGATCAAGCGCGCCGAGCCGGGGGAGTACAAGCCCGACCTCATGCGGGACTCATTCACAGACTACCTCGCCCGCCCCGCGTTCCGCGCGGGCGTGGCGATCGCGTCGGCCAACATCGCCGCCGGCCCCGGCGGCGCCGGCGGCGCCGCCGGCGGCGCGACGTATGAGAACCCGCTGGTGGCGCTGCGGGACGAGGTGGGCGGCAGCGGGCGGCTGCTGCTCGAGCCGACGCTGGCCTTCATAAGCGGCGCCGGCCGCCGCAGCACCGGCCCCAGCGGCGACGGCGGCGGCGCGGTGACGGGGTCGCTGATTGATCTGGGCAGCGGCGAGGTCGGCAGCGACGACGCGCTCGCGAGCCGCCGGGACGGCGCGCGTGGGCCGGAGGTCGTGCCCGAGCCGGAAGGCGAGCAGCCGGCGGCGGCGCTGGAGCCCCGGTTCTCGTACAACCCTTTCCAGCCGGCGCTGAGCGTTTACAGCGGCCGCTCCAGCCGGCTCGGCCGCGGGGCGCGGCGCGCGCGGCTGTCTGGCGGCGGCGGCGGCAGCGTGCTGTCGCCGCGGAGCAGCGTAATGGACGGCGACGCAGACAGCCAGCCGGGCACGCCGACCAGCTCCTGCTGCCACGACAGCGTGTGCACGTTCGCGCACGCGCCGGGCGCGGCGCCGTCGGTCGCCGGCAGCGCCGCGGGCAGCATCCGCGGCGCGCGGATGGCGTCGGCCGCGCAGCGGGCGCGCGCGGCGGGGCGGGCGCGCGAGGGCGGCGAGGGCGAGGGCGACGGCGGGCTGGCGATTTCGCGTGCCAGCTTTGCCAGCCAGGACCTCCTCATCTCCATCCCCTCCCACCCCGCTTCAGAGCGGCGGTAGCGCCCCCGCCGGCGCGCGCAGCGCAGCGCAGCGGCGCGCTGCAGCGGCTTTTTCTGATCCAGCACTGCCCCCCCCCCACTTTAGAAAGGTTCCTTTCCTCCCCACCACCTCACGATAGCACGTGACGCAGCATTAGCATAGCATAGCGCAGCAAAACGCAGCGCAGCAAAGCCCTCGCCTGTTGCAGCGGCGGGGCCTTGCGGCGCGGCTGGCACGGGCTCGCACGCCCCCGCCCCCCCCCCCCCCCCGGCGCCGCGCCGACCCTTCGTCTGGCACCCTACACCAAGCGCCGCTGCTGTGCGCGCGCCGCCGCAGAAAGCTCACTGCCAACCCGCAAAGATGCACATGCGCGCGCGCGCGCCTCTGTGCATTTTCAATGTACACAGCCCGCCTGCGAACACTTCCTACAGAGTTGTCCCACCTTCCCCCCCCCCCTGTTGCGGCCGGCGGCGCCCCACGCGCCGCCGCAGCCGCGGGCCGGGCGCGCGCCTGTGCGGCGCCCTGTGCCCCGCGTCGCGGCGGGCGCCCTCTCTGCTCCCGCCCCGCCCGCCGGCGGCCGCGGGCCACCTCCAGTGGGCTACCCCCACAACCCCCCTGCGGGCGCCCCTGGCAGGCTGGCACAAGATCGGTCAATCTTCCTGCTTGCAATGCGCAACTGACCAGCTATAAAGTGTAAACACGGCTTTTGATGGCGGTTTGGGAGGGGGGTTGACCGGGGTTTGCAGCGCGTTCAGCCCAGGCAGCGCCTTGCTCAAGATGGGAATGCGGTGCCCTCCAGTGGGTTTTCAGCGACGGCTGTTGGGGGGGAGCCGCTGGGCCAAGCCGGCGTGGGGCCGCGCGCCGCTTGGATGGCGGGCGCGTCGGCACCCCGCCGCCGCGCGTACGTAGCGGGCGCGCGCGAGCCGTATCATTGCGCCTGATTGTAAGGAGAATTTCAGCGTGTCCGAGGACCGGGGACCCAAGATGCCACCCTGAGCCCGGGCGATCACAGATGCAGCAGGCTCACCAATCCCCGCCCCCGCCCGCTGTGGCGGAGGAGAGAGAGCCCAGAATTCTGACGTGAGCGCGGCGCCTCGCGCGCGCCCGTCCTGGGCCCGGGAGCGGCGGCCGCGCGCTTCACCGCCCCCGCCCCAGAGCGCGCCGCCGCCCGCCGCCATCGCCGCGCCGCCTCCCACCCCGCCGCAACCCCCCGCCCGCCCCGCCCCCGCCGCCGCCGCCGCCGCCCGCCCCTCAGCAAGCTCTACTCCGGCAGCCCCAACGCCCAGGAGCTCACGTGCGCCGCGCTGCTGCGCATGCCGGAGGCCGCGCTGTGCCAGGACCTGCTGGAGCTCGTATACCTCGCCGTCGCGCGCCCCAGCACCGCGCTGGAGCGCGCCGTCGTGGAGCTCTGCCGCCGGTCCCTGCGCGTCGCGCTGAGGGTAAGCGTGTGTGTGTGTGTGTGTGTGCGCGCGCGCGCGCGCCGGGCCCCGTTCGTGCAGCCGCGCTTCATCATTTAGCCTTCTTCGGCACACGAGGCGGGGGCGGAGCCCAATCGCCTGCGCCGTTGCGCCCCCCCTCCTCCGCAGGTCGCCTGGCTGCTGCTGGCGCTGCACCAGGACCAGCCGAACAATCGGCACCTGGCGCTGTTCAGGGAGAAGGCGGAGCTGGCAGCCCTCGACAGCAAATGGGTGCGCGGTCAAACCGCCGCGCGCGCGCGCTTGACCCTGCCGGCTGTTGCGCCGTGCAGCGGCCAGCAGCATCAACGTGTGCAGCTGCTCGTCGGCCCTCAAATGCGGAACCTTCTCGCCTTGTATTGAGCAGCAGGAGAGGCGGCATTTGATCCCGACCGCGCCGCGCTCGCCCCTTGCCCCCTCGCAGGCGCTGCCTCGCTGGGACATCACGCGCGCGGCGCTGGCCGCGCCCAGCCCTTCCAGCGCGCAGCGGCTCGGCATCGCCTCCCCGCCGCCGGCCCGCGTGCCCCGCGCCATGCCGGCGGGGCCGGGCGCGGCGGCGCGGCTGGCGGCGGCGAAGGGCGGGCTCGCTGCAGCGGCGCTGGCGGCGTCGCCGGAGGCGCAGCTTCCCTGGCCGGGGTCCGCTGGCAGCATCGGGCGGTTCCGGGCCTCCCTTGAGAGCCGCCTCGCCGCCGACAGCTTCGCGGCAGCTGCCCGCCTGGGCCTGCAGCCCGGCGACGCGCGGCAGCGCCACGCGCCGCGGGGCGGCTCTCCCGGCGAGCGGCAGCCGCAGCGGCCCGGGGAGGGAGGGGACGATGAGGAGGGCGCCGAGGACCAGGAGCAGGGCGGGAAGCTGCCGCCCCTTGAGCCGCGCGAGGTGTTTGAATCGCGGCTGCGACAGATACACGCCGAGCTGGGCGAGGGCGAGGGGGTGACCGCGCTGCTGCGCGCGAGCAGGGCGGCGGAGGAGGCCGCCTCCGGCGGCGCCGGCGGCAGCAGCAGCGGCGATGCAGAGGCGGATGGTGCGCCATGGCTGGTGGCGGACGAGGCCGAGGACACGCGGCTGCTGTCGCTGTCGGGTCTGCTGTCGGCGCAGCCCGCGACCGCGGAGGGGCGGCTGAGGCGGGACCTTTTTGGCGCCAGCCTGGACTTTGTGGCATCCCTTTGCGAGGCGTCCCGCTGCCTGGCGCGGTTCCCTCAGGCCGAGCGGCTGTCGGTGCTGCGCCGCTGCCTGCGCCGCATCAGCGCAGAGGTCGAGGCCGCGGCGGCGCAGGGCGTGCCCGTGCTGCTTCCGATCGGCGGCGGCGGCGCGCCGGCCGAGAGGGTGCTGCGGCTGCTGCCGGGGGAGGCAGTCATCTTCAACAGCGCTGAAAAGGTGCGCGCCGTCGGCGGCATGGGGGGCTTTGTGCGGACCCTGAAGCGGCGCCATGCGGCGGCACGGGCGCCCGAGGCGCGCATGCATGGTCCGCATGCGCCCGCATGCGGCCGCATGCCCACCCCATGCAGCATGGCAGTCGGCGCCACACCCACACCAAACCCCCCGCGCCGCGGTTGCACCGGGCCAGGTGCCTTTTCTGCTGACCCTGGAGGTGCTGGGAGAGGACGGAACAGACCACAGGGATGGCGCATGCGGGCCGACACCGCACGCGCACAGACACCACCACCAGGAGCAGCAGCACCACCACCACCACCACCACAACCAGCAGCAGCAGCAGCAGCAGCAGCCAACGACGCCGCGCGACGGCGCCGGCAGCCACGGGCATCAGCACGACCAGGGCGGCGGCGCCGCGCCGCCGCACCAGCTGGCGCCGCCGCCCAAGCTGGCGGCTCTCAAGCTGCCGCCCGTGGGCAGTCCGCCCGCGGCCGCAGCCCCCAACGGCGCCGATTTCGACGGGCTGGCCGCCGGCGCGCCCGCGGGCACGGATGGCGCGGCCTCGCTGGCCCCCGCGCCGACGCCGACGCAGCGGCAGGGATCCGCGTCGCTGCTGTCGCCGACGGCCCCAGAGGGCCGCGCGCTGTCTGCGCTGGAGCTGCAAATGCAGGCGACCGCCGAGCGGCTGAGGGGCGAGGGCCGCGCGGTGCGGCTGCGCATCCGCGTGCTGCCCGAAGGGGGCGAGGGCAGCGGCAGCCGGGCAGACGTCGTGGAGGCGCTCAGCGCCAGCTGGCACGCGTCCGGCGGCCGCGCCGCGGACGGCGCCGCTGCCGCGTACCCCGCCGCCGCGGCTGGCTCGACCAGCACCAGCTGGCACGCGAGCAGCGGCGACGCCGGCGCGGCGGCGGCGGCGGCGGCGGCGCCGGCGGCCTCCCGCCCGCCGCGGCAGTCGCAGCCCGGCCGCGCCGCCGGCGTCGTCGCCCCAGGCCCGGCGTCGCCGGGGCAGCTCCCCCGCGTGCTCGAGGTGGCGATTGACGTGCCCCCCAGCCTGCCGCTCGGCATACTGCCGGCGCAGCGCCGCGGCCGGCGCGTGCCCTCATTTGAAGCCCTCGACCAGCTGGCGGGAAAATTCAAGGTGGCGAGCATCCCGCCGGCGGCGGAGGTGGGGCCGCCGCTGCTGCTGCCGGAGCGGGGCGGCAGCGGCGGCAGCGAAGGCGCGTCGCCGAGGGGCGAGGGCGGAGGGGCCGGCGGCCAGGAGGGCCCCCGAGCGGCTGGCTCGCAGCCGCGGGATGGATCCGCCCAGCAGCAGCAGCAGCAGCCACAGCAGCATTTGCCAAAGCGGCAAGAGCAGCAGGAGGAGGAGCAGCAGCAGGAAAAGCAGCAGCAGCAGCAGCAGGAGCAGCAGCCTGCCGACGGCACCCTTCCCGCCGCCACCGCTGAGCCGCGCCCGCCGGTCGGACGCTCCCTGCTCGGGTGGCTGCTGCGGCGGGACGCCGCCGCCGCAGCAGCATCAGCCGCCGCCGACCCGCCGCAGCCCCCGCCCGGCGCCGCCGCGCGGGCCGCCGGCGACGCGCAGTCCGCCGAGGCGCGCGCGCAGGAGGCCGAGGCGGCCGCGGGGATCTACGGCGAGCGCTGGGCGCAAAAGGCCCGGCGCCTGCGCCGCGCCGCGGGGCCGCGCGCGGAGCAGCCGGGCTGGGCCGTGCGCGCCGTCATCGTCAAGAGCGGCGACGACTGCAGGCAGGAGGCGCTGGCGCTGCAGCTTATCCGGGAGTTTGGAGTCGTCTGGACCGGTGAGGGGTGCGCGCGCGCGCGCGAGGCTGCCCTCCCAAAGCGGCCGCCGCCGTCGCCGCCAGCTGGCGCCGCCTGTCAGCCTCCCCCCTCGCCTCCGATCCCTCCCCTACACCGTCCTGCCCGCCCCCCGCCCCTCAAAACGCACAGAGGCCGGCCTGCCGCTGTGGGTGCGGCCCTTTGACGTGCTGGTGACCTCAGACGACACCGCGCTGATAGAGCTCGTGCCAGACGCCCTGAGCATCCACACCGTCAAGGCGCGCTCGCCGCCGGGTGAGTCAACGCGAGCAGGCTAGCCCACGGCACCATCTGCTCTGCTGGCATGCCCTCCGTCTCCGCCACACTCGCTCACCACCCGCGTCTGGCCTGGGGCCGATCGACCACTGACCAACCCCCAACCCCCAAACCCCACCCGCCAAACCCCAACCGCGGAAACCGCCCCCAAAGGCTCCAGCCTAGCGGACTACTTCCTGCGCCGCTGGGGCGCCGGCACGCCCGAGCTCGCCGCGGCGCAGCGGCGGTTCACCGAGAGCCTCGCCGCCTACAGCCTAATCACCCACCTGCTGCAGGCGCGCGCGCGCTGGGACTTGGGGGGCAGCGCCCTTTGCGCCGCTTGGGGCGCGGCCTTTGCTGCGCTCTTGCGCCGGTTTACTGTTTGGACCCGCCACAGACACAAATCCCCTTTCGCGGCTCATGCGTGGCCGCCCTCCCCACGCCCCCAGCAAGCCCCAAAACCCACCGGCCCCCACACCCCAGCAAACCCCGAGCAAGCCCGCAAACACACAACCCCTGGCGCAACGCTGCAAGCCCGCAAACACAGAGGCCTAGACCCACCCGTCCACCACAGCTGC
This sequence comes from Raphidocelis subcapitata, assembly GCA_003203535.1. Taxonomy (NCBI): domain Eukaryota; kingdom Viridiplantae; phylum Chlorophyta; class Chlorophyceae; order Sphaeropleales; family Selenastraceae; genus Raphidocelis; species Raphidocelis subcapitata. The sequence goes on along the minus strand of BDRX01000052.1, from coordinate 158,361 downwards.
TCGTGGTCAAAGCCCACCCCCCAGGTCAAGGACCGCCACAACGGCAACATCATGCTGGACGACGCCGGCCGCGTGATCCACATCGACTTTGGGTTCATGCTCACAAACGCGCCGGGGCGGCTGCCGGGCGGCGTCGGGTTCGAGGCGGCGCCCATGAAGGTTTGCTTTTGGGGGGGGGCTGAAGGGCACTCTGGCTCTCTTGCGTGCGCCCCACCCCCGCACGCCCTTGGCTCATCTGCCAGCGCTGCTCGCTTTGCATAGACGCGTGCGGCCCCACAACGCACCCCTCCACCCCGGGGGCCAGCGCCCCTTTCAACCCGGCCAACGTCCCTCTCACAACCCCAACGAAACCACCCTCCCCCCAAAACAACACCCCCAGCTGACGCGCGAGGTGTTGGAGGTGATGGGCTCAGACCCCAGCGGCTCCCCCTCTGAGCTGTTTGACTACTTTAAAGTGATCTGCATCCAGGGCTTCCTCGCGGCCAGGAGGGAGCGAGAGCGCATCGTCACGCCCGTCCAGGTGCGCCTCCCGTCGTGTGGGCTTGTCTGTGTGCTGGGTGTTTTGTGTGGTGTGTGTTTTGTGTGCGTTGGGTGGGTGGATGGGTCCAGTTGCTGCAGCCTTCAGCGGCCGGCCGCCAGCGGCGTTGCTTCGAGGCAGTGCGCGCGCGGCGCATGCCGGCTGCGCTTGCCCGCCCTCAGGCACGCAGATTTGAGGGGTTTACTAAAGTGCCTGATCAACCCCCCCCCCCCCCCACCCACCCCTCCGGCCGCCAGGTCATGTCGCGCAGCGGGCTGCCGTGCTTCCAGGGCGGCGGCGACCGCGCCGTGCGCGCGCTGCAGGCGCGCTTTGTGCCTTCGCTGGACGAGGGGGCCGTCGTCGAGCACGTGCTGGGCCTGATAGGTGGGGCGCTGGGGGGCGCTGGGGGCGCTGGGGGCGCTGGGGCTTGGTGGGGCTTGGTGGAGCTTGGGGGCTCTGGGGCTTGGTGCGGCTTGGGGGCTCTGGGGCTCTGGGTTTCTGGGGCTCGTCGGCTTTGGGATGTGCCCCCCATGGCAGCGTTGCTTTGACCGCCGCGCGAGGGCCTGACAGACACCCTTTGGTGAGCGCTGCCAGCCCCAACCCCAACACGCGCGTGCGCCCTCCTTTTGTACCGCAGGCGATAGCCTCGACGCGTGGAGCACCCGGCAGTACGATCACTACCAGCGAGTGCTCAACGGCATCCTGTAGTCACTGCCGCGCGCTGTAGTGCCCAAGGCTGGCCTCGCAAGTGTTAGTAAACCGGATGGCGCGCTGCAGGTCTAGCTGCTCGGCCGCGGTCCAAGGGCCCAGCTCCGGCGGCAACGGCACGGCCCAGTCGTGTTGTAAAGAAGAAGCAAGCAGGCTGGCCGGGGCAGGGGAGCTGCGTGGTGAAGAGGCGAAGCAGCTTGACAAGAGCAGCTGCCGCCTCCCGGTGTGCCCGCCCGCCTTCCTTGCGACCTGCTGCGTTGATTGCCGTTCGCGCTCATCGTGCCCCGGTCACAGCCATTTCAAACGATTGGCCCCTGCACGCGCGGGCGCCGGCTATCACACAATGGGCGACCGCGAGCGCGGCGGCGGGGGCGAGCGCGGCGGCGGGGGCGGCGGAGGCGGCGGGGGCCGCGAGCGCCGCCCCGATCCCGAGGGCGTCGTCTCGCTGCTGGTCCGCAACCTGCCCCATGACACGCGGTGAGTGGGGCACTTCCAGGGCGGTGCCGGCCCTGCGTAGCCGCGCGGAAGTGGTTGCCGCGCGCCCCGGGGTGATCTCGCCGGCCGCGCTGGCCGGTGGGGGCCCGGCCAATCGGCAGCGGTCGATCGTGACTTCGCGCCTCCGGGGCGGGAGGGCTGCGCAGCCGCGCGCCGCGGGCCGCGGCCCGCCGACGCGCACCGCTGCCGCAGCGCCGCCGACGCCGACTGCGCCCCCGGCCCCCAAACCCAACCACCCCAGCGTCGAGGAGGTGCGCCGCATGTTTGAGAAGTTCGGAGCCGTCCTGGACGTCTACCTGCCGCGCGACTTCCACACCCAGTGAGTTTGCACAGCCCGAGCAAGGATGGCGGTGCCAAAACCCGAGCCCCGCGGGCCCAAGCCGAGCCGAGCGCCGCGCGCGACGCAAGCGCTTGGGGGAGCGGGCCAAGGGCCGAGCGCTGTGGTCCGAGCGCCAAGTGCCGAGTGCCAAGGGCCGAGCTCAAGCGGCGGGGCCCTGACCAGACAGGACGACCAAGCCGCACCTCGGCGGCGCGAACCCGAGGCGGCCCCCAAGCACGCGCGGGCGCCCCAAAGCCGGAGCAAGAGACACCCGCCCCGGCGGTGACCCGTACCGCAGGCGCCCCAAGGGCTTTGGCTTTGTCAAGTACTCTGATTCGCGGGACGCCGACGACGCCATCTCTGGGCTGGACGGCACAGACGTGGGGGGCCGCCGCATCGAGGTGCGCGCGCGGGGGGCGCGCGTGTTTGGAGAGGGGCTGGGTGGGTGGGCCAGCCTGCAGGTGGCGTCCGCCCGCACCCTTGCTCTGCGCCGCACGCCGCCGACACCCCCCACGCCCTCCCCTCCCCACGCCCCCCGCGCCGCGCCCGCGCCGCTCTCGCCTGCGCCCCGAAGGTGGTGTATTCGAAGGAGGGCCGCAAGACGCCGCGCGAGATGCTTGTGCGCGAGGGCGACGAGCCGCGCGGCGGTGAGGGGGGAGGGGGAGAGGCAGAGGCGGTGTGTGTGTGTGTGCGGGGTGCGCGGCGAGTGGCTGTGGTGCCGGCGTGCTGTGGTGCGAGCGTGCTGCGGCGCGCTTGCGTGTTGCACGCGGTGCAAAGGCCCTTGGCGGCGACGGCCGCGGCCGCACGGGGTGAAGCCCTGGGTCAACCCCCTCCCCTCTTTGACCGAAACCGCCAGGCTCGCGCGGCTCTGGCCGCGACTTTGACCGGGGCCGGCGCGACTACGGCCGGCGCGATGACTACGGCAGGCGCGATGACTACGACAGGCGCGACAGGGACAGGGATTATGACAGGCGGGACAGGGGCAGGGAACCTGACAGGCGGGACAGGGGCCGGGATTATGATAGCCGCGACAGGGGCAGGGGCCGGAGCAGGAGCAGGAGCCCCGTGCTGCGCGACCGCCGCAGCCCGCCGCGCGGCGGCGGGGCCCGCAGCCGCAGCCCGCCGCGCGGCGGCGGGGCCCGCAGCCCGGCGCGGCGCGGCGGGCGCGGCGCGAGCCGGTCGCGCAGCCCGGCCAGGCGCGCCCGCAGCCCCAGCCCCGCGCGCCGCAGCCGCAGCGCGGACCGCGGCCGCTCCCCGCCGCGCCGCAGCGCGGACCGCGGCGCGAGCCCCGCCCGCGGCAGCGGCGGCAGCGCGGGCGGCGGCGCCAGCAACGGCGCCGGCAACGGCGCCGGCAACGGCGCCGGGGACGGCGCGTACGGCCGCCGCGACAGCGGGGACGGCGGTGATGGCGACGGCGAGATGGAGGCGGAGGCGCCCCGCGCCCACGACAGCCGCAGCCCCAGCCGCAGCCCCAGCCACAGCCCCAGCCGCGGCGCCTCCATGGACGATTGAGGGGGCGGGGCGCCGCGGCGCGGGCGGGGAGCGCCGCCGCCGGGCCTTGCCGGCGGGCGAGGCGGAAGGAGCTGCGGGGTTGCAGCCTTTGCCTGTGGTGCCCGAGGGGCGAATTGGCCTGGCTCGCGCAGCCCGTGTGACCATCCAAGGTTGCAAACACCAGTGATGGGGGTTATGACTGCTATGCGCCGGCGCCGTTGTAACGCTGGCCTGTCTTCGATGCAAATGTAACAGGTCAGCGGTGAATGCCGTCACCTGCATGGGCCTCGGCGTCGCAGCCGGCGGCGTGTGCGGTGGCCACGGAGCCCGGTTACCTCATGTACGCAAGTTTAATACTCTTTATTGCACGCCGGGCCTCGACGATCGAGCTGGAACGCGCTGGCTTGCACGCGCGGGTCCAGTGACTCGGAGCGGCTGGGGCAGGCGCGTGAGAGGGCGGTGAGCGCCGAAAGTCAGCCATTGAGATACTTTGCTTCTATATTGCGCATCAGAAGTCCGCTGGATAGCTCGCAGCAAGGTCACGTACCGTAGACCCGAGGGGTGAGCACCGTCCTGGGCTGGCTCCCCAGGGCCGCAGGGCCGTCGGGACGCTTTACAAACGCCCTGAAACTCCGTTTAACTTCCTTCTGTCGCGCGCTGAATCCCAGAGAAGCCGCGCATGTGCTAGGTCGGCGGCGCGCGCTCCGTCCTGCTGCCGCTGGGCGGGAGCCGCCCACCAAACCACTGCTGCCCCCCATTTCCCCTCCCTCCCAGAATTCCAAGGCCGAGACCCATGGCGCGCCTCTTCGCCGCCGCCGCCGCCGCCGCGCTGCTGCTGCTGGCGCTCGCGCGCCCCGCCGCCGCGCAGGACGCCACGCGCAACGCCGTCGCCGAGCAGTTCGTATCCCACTGCCAGGAGATGGGCGCCGAGGGCTGCGCTTACTACACAGTGGCCGCCCTTTACGACGCCGACGTGGCAAACGTCCAGGGCGGCGGCGAGTGCGCCGTCACCGACAAGCACTATGACTCCACCGCCGGGCTGTCGCGCGACGTGGCCACGTGGGCCGCGTTTTACAAGCAGGCGCGCCGCCGCGCCGCCGCGGCGCGCGGGCGGGCGGGCGCCGCCGGTGAAGGCTGCCGCGCTCGTGACGCACGGCAGCGCGCCAGCGTTTGGCTGCGAGCTATGTTTGGGTGCACAACGCGACCCGGCGCGGCCCTCACCCCCCCTCGACCCCGCTCACTACCCTATCCCACCCCCCACCCGCCCACCTTGCACCACCCCGCCCCCAGGTCTTCACCCCAGCCTGCACGGACGATGCCGCCTGCGTTGAGGCCGCGTACAAGTCCGTGGGCGCCGCAAACAGCGCCGACGGCGCCAACAAAGTCTTCTTCGAGGTGCGGCCCACGCCGCTTGGCCGGGAGCGGCGATTGGGGCTCTGGCTCGGTGTGTAGCCAGAGGGCAGACAACCAGCCCAACCCACCTCACCCGGCCCCTCTCCGCCCCCCCATGCCAGGTGCCCGCGTGCGCCATGCTGTGCAACTCGGACAACGCCCAGGCCTGCGGCGGCGGCGACTGCAACGCGGCGCTCGGCTTTGGCGAGTGCCGTCTCAAGTCGGCCTGATTTTGGGTTGTTTAGTGGGCGCGCGCCTGCGCGTGCGTGCAGATGCTGCTTTAGGGCACCGCAACCCAAGGGCCGAAGAGGCCTGGGCACGCGCGCCCCCCGGCCGCTGCGAGAGCGCGCCGTGGGCACTGCGGCAGCTGCAATCAACGCTGCGCGCGGGGCTTGGGCGATATCGGCCCGTGTAAAAGCTGTTCTGAAACGGGGCTGGTTCTGAAACGGGGCTGCAATGTTGGGAAAGAGGGCTGATGGGACGAGGCGGGCTGTGAGGCATTCCAGCATTCGAGGCAGCAGCAGCCGAGAGTTTGGCCAGCAGGGGCGGACGAGACGGCGTGCCGGCGTGGCCACCGACGCGCTGCTCACAGCTTGGCGCGGTGGAGTGCGATGCGCGCCACGGGGGCCCGACAACTGCCAACCCACCTGCCCCGTCGCCCCGCCGCCTCGGGCGCGGGAGAGACTCACGGCACCAAAGCCGACGGCCAAAGCAGCGCGCGGTGAAGGGAGCAAAGGGAGCGTCACGCCAGGAGGGGAGCAGCCCCTGCTGCCTGCGGGGGGATGAGAGCCGTCGACGAACTCTGCCGCCGGCGGCACCGCGGTTGGTCGTCGGTCGCGGTCCGCAGGCCGTCCGCAGTGTGGGGGCAGACGCACGGCAGCGCCGCCTAAATCAGGCGTTCGCAAAACGGATTCAGGCAAACATACGCCCGCCTGCTGCGGGAGAAGAAGCTCAGAAGCCCCCCGCCGCGGAGGGCTTGGCACCCCTTCGCTTGCCGCCTGGAGGGTGTCTCTCTGCCGGGCTGCCCCTCTGTGCGGCACACTGACCTAGGCAGGCGCGACACGACATTCCCGGTTGTTGGACTCGACAGGGCCGCCAAACAGGTTGGCTTGGCACTGCGGTGCCGCGGGGCGGGGCAGTGCCGGGCCCCTGGGGCCGCTGTTCCCTCCGTCGGCCCGCCAATGGCTTGAGGCAGAGCTGCCGCGGCTTCCACGCGCGGCTGGGCCCCCCGCAGGCCCTGCCCGAGCGGGCAGCGGTGGCGGGCGCACCCGGGCGACTCACTGGGCCAGCCGTGGAGTCCGCGCGCCCGGAGCCCCGATATACAGCTTCCAGACGCCCTCCCCTGCCTCCCTGCCCCTCCGCACCCGCCCCCCAGGCCCGGAGCGGCCCACCTCAATGGCACCCGCCGGCAAGCCCCGCCATTCATGACCGGCGCGGGCTCTTCGATGGCGGGTTTGGCCGGCTATTCGCCGTTTATGATGGCGCCGATGGTGCCGGGCTACTCCGCGCTCGGCGGCGGCGACGTTGCGGTGGCCGGGGGCGTCGGCAAGAGCGGCGGCGGCGGCGAGCTGCGTAGCAGCGGCAGCGGCGGCAGCGGCGGCGGCGCGCGCCCCATCTCAGGCCGCGGCCGCCCCAGCTCCCCCCTCGCGCTGCCCAGCAGCCCGCTCACGCCGGGCGTGATGCTCTCCGCGTCGCCGTTTGGCAGCGCCAGCCACGGCGCCGGCAGCGGCGGCAGCGGCGGCACGACTGGGGGCAGCAGCAGCGCGGGCGGCGGCGGCGGCGGCGGCGGCGGCGGCGGCGCCCTGGGCCTCGCGAGCCCCTCGCCCGAGGGAAGCTTCTTCGGCGGCGGCGGCAGCGGGGGCATGGGCGGCGGCGGCGGCGGCGGCCTCGGCGGCCTCCCGTCGCCGGCGGCGGCGTACGGCCTGCCGTCGAGCCTGGGGCACGCGCACGGCGGCGACGGCGGCGTGGGCGCGCAGCTGCCGCCGTTTTACTACGCCGCTGCGGCCGCCGCGGCGGCCGGCGCGGGCGCGGGCATCGGCGGCGGCGGCGGCGGCGGGCTGCCGCCCAGCCTGAGCGGCGTGCTGTCGCACCACCACTCGGCCGCCGCGGCCGCCGCCGCCGCCGCGGCCGCGCACCAGCACAGCCTCGCGTTTGGCGGCTCCCTCAGCGGCATGCCTTCCTACCTGTCAGGCTACGGCTCAGGCCTGGACGCCGCCGCGCTGCGGGACGCGGCCGCCGCGAGCTCGCTGGCGCGCCAGCTGGAGCAGCGCGCGGCGCTGGAGCAGCAGCTGTCCGCGGCCAGCGCGGGGCTGCTGGGCCACAGCCTGTCCGGCCAGCTCAGCGCGGCCGCCGTGGCGCAGGCGCAGCAGGCCGCGAGCCTGCAGCTGCAGCGGCACGCGCACCAGCAGCTGCAGGCGCAGCAGCAGGCGGCGGCGGCGGCGGCCGCGCTCAACGCGGCGGCGGTCAACGGCATGCCGCTTGCGGCGCAGATGGGGCGCCTGCGCGTCACGCACAGCGCAGATCTGTCCACCCTCGGCCAGTTTGACCCCATGGCACTCATGCAGCAGCAGCAGGGCCGGCAGAGGTGCGCCGCGCGTTTGGGAGGGGCGCGTAGCGGCGGAAGAGGGGCGCGTTGCGGGGGCAAGCGGCGGCCTGCCACGCACGCCCGTCAGCGTCCCCGCCTCCCTGCACGCCCGCCCGCCCCCGCGCCCCGCCGCCGCCCTCGCCTGAGATCTCTCGACTCACCCGCCCCCCCCATTCACCCCAAACCCCGAACACCTGAAAACGCGCAGCGCGGCGCGCTTCAAGGCCCGCAAAAACTCGGAGCCCAAGCTCGGCCCCGACGGCCAGCCGCGCCTCAACGCGCGGCAGCGCCGCACGCTGCGACGCGCGCGCGAGCGGGCGCTCAAGGGGCTGCTCGAGATCAGCCAGGCGCTGCTGCAAAAGGCCGACATCGCCGTCGACGTGCCCAGCCTCAAGGACCTCGCCGCGCTGGAGGAGATGGCCGAGGCCGAGGCGGAGCGCGCCGAGGCCGCCAGCGACGCGGCGGCGGCGGCCGGCGGCGGCGACGACGCGCCGGGCGGCGGCGGCGGCGGCGACCAGGACCGCGGCGGCGCCGAGGCGCCGCGCGCGTCGGCGTCGCGGCTGGCCGAGGCGGCCGCCGTCGCCGGCGAGAGCGTGGAGCGCATCGCGCTCGCCGCCGTCGCCGCGGTCGCGGCCGCCGCCGCGGGCAAGGACACCGCGCAGGCCGCCGCCGCGGCGCAGGCCGCCGCCGCGCAGGCGACGAGCGCGGCCATGGTGGGGCGCAGCGCGGCGCACGCGGCGCTGTCGCTGTCTGTCGACGGCTTCTCGCTGCGCGACCAGGACTCCTCCGCGGCCTCCACGCCCGCGGGCACGCCCACGCCCGACGCCTCCCTCGCCGCGGCCCTCATGGCCCGCGCCCCGCTGCGCTCCCCCGCCGCCCCGCGCCCCGGCGCGCGCGCGTTGCCGGCGGCGGCGGCGCGCGCCGCGGCCTCCTCCCCCGCCGCCGCCGCCGCCGGCGCCGGCCTCGAGCTCGATGCGGGCGGCCTGGGCGGCCTCATCAGCCAGCTGGCATCCAAGAAGGACGAGGGCGTCGTGGATGACAAACTGATCAGAGACCTCCAGATCATCCAGTCGCTGATCGGCGCGCTCAAGGCGCCGGCCTGCAGCCCGGCCGCCGCGCCCGGCGGCGGGCCCGCCGGCGGCGCGGGGCGCGGCGGCGAGCGCGTGCGGCGGTCGTTCAGCTACGGCTCCGGCGCGGGCGCGCCGCTGCAGCCGTCCTATAGCATGCCGCACTGAGGCGCCGCGCCAAACCCCGCGCGCCGCCGCTGCGCCAAACCCCGCGCGCTGCGCCGCGGGCGCGTGCCCCCGGCCCGCGCCCCGCCCACCGAACGAGGCGGGTGGCGCGCTCGCCGGCGGGCGCCTCGCTGCAAAGCGCCGGCGCCCCGCGCGCGCGCGGCGCGCGCCGCAGCCGCGCGCGCGCGCGCGAACGCGCACTCAGCAGGCGCGGCCGCTGCTGGTCGCGGCGCGGTGGCGCCCAAGCCCCAGAAGCCAGCCCGTTTTTTGTCTGTTTGCCGGCGTTTGGGGACACGGCCACACCCAGGGCTCCGTCCGCTCTTCTGGCCGCCGCCGCCGCCGCACGCCGGCGCGGCGCGCCGCCGACGGCCCACTTTTTGGCCCGGGTTCAACCCAGACGGCCCCGCAGCGGCGCGGCCCGGGCCCCGGCGCCCGCGGCGGCCGCGGCCGCATGTACAGACTCCGGGCTGCCCGGGCCTGCGGCTCCCGGACAGGGAGCGCAGCCGCCCCGCGCAGCCGGCCGGCCCGCGCGCGGCGGGCGGAGGAGCGCCTTCCGGAAGATTGCTTTTGCGCGGCGAGCGCGTGGTGCGTTTTCCCGTCCGAACCGGGGTTTCCCCCAGTCGGTCGGCCCGTCGGTTCATGTGTGTCGCGCGCGCGCACGCAAACGTGCAGGACACGCCGCAGGGGCGTCCGCGCGCCGGGGGGCGCCCGCAGGGCCGCCGCCCCCCCCGTCTCCGCACAAAAGATGCAGCCAGTTTGCCCCCTGTGATGCCGGCCCCGGCTGCCGCCTGCAGCGGCCGCGCGCGCCAGCCGCGCGCGCGGCCCGCCCCGGCGGCTGAAAACGAGGTCTGCGCACGCTTTGCCGCTCCATCCCCCCCTTCCCAACCCCGCAGTCCAAACTTGACCCCGACAACAGCACCAGGCAGTCTGCTTATAACCCCCTAGGCCACGGCTGCCGGCTATTCAGCCCCCGAGGGGCCGTCCGCACCCCCCAGAGCCTCATCCCTTCCGCGCCCTAGACACAGCTCCCCCCTCATCCCGTTGCGTCGCGCGCGCCCGGCGCGGCGGCCGGCCCCGTGCCCCTCCAAACCGGGCGGCCGCGCGCGCGCCATCTCCCTTGACCAGATTGTAAGGCCTCCCATCCAGTAAACCCTCCCAGAAACTCCTTTCAGCCCGGCAGGGGTTGGTGCGCCGAGCGGGAACTGGCAGTGCTGGTGGCAGGCTGGGGGGCGCGGGCCCTCGGCAGGGGGGAGGGCGCTGCAGGGCAGCGTGAGCAGGGGTTACACAAAGGCTGAGGGGGGGGTTCGGAAGGCTTTTGGGAGTAAAGAACGCTTTGGGGAGCAAAGAAGAAGGAAGCAAGGGCGTCCAGAGGGGCGGCGTCCATCCGCGGCGTGCAGGCGTGCGGGTGGCAGGGCAGGGGCCAGGGGGCCAGGGGCCAAGGCGCCTGGAAAATGTGGGGCGAGAAGGCAGTCACAGATCGCCGCGGCGCGGCGCGCGTTCACACCGCAGCCGCCGCCTCCCTGCCGCCCTCTGCCGCCGCCGCCGCCGCCGCCGCGCCGCCGCCGCCGCCCTCCGCCTCGGCCGCCGCGCGCGCCGCCTCGGCCGCGCGCAGCAGCTCGCGCGCGGTGCGCTTGAGCTCGCGCTTTTTTTCGAGGTAGACGGCGCGCTTTTCGCGCAGCGCCTCGCGCCGGCGCCGGCGGCGCGCGACGCGGCCCTCGCTTCGGCCGCGGGTCATGACGGGGCCCATTGTCTCCTCGTCTGGGGGGAGGGCACCGGGAGGGGGGGGCGGGAGGGGGTGAGCGGAGGAGGGGTCGCGTCGGCGGCTCTGATGCGTTTGCGGGCCGCGCGCGGCGGCGGGGGGCGCGGCGGCGCGGCTTCGGGGGGCGCGGCGAGGGCTTTTGCGCCCGGGGCAGGCGGCGGCCCTAGGAGCGGCGCACCGGGAGGGCGCGCGCGCGCGCGCGGAGCAGCGGCCCGAAACGGTCCCCGGCGCAAAGCGGCAAAGCGGCAAAGCCCTGTCGACGAGCCAGGCCGTCGCACAGCCCGCGCGCGGGCCGGCCAAAGAGACGGGGCGACCAACCCCTCCCGCCCACCTGCGTAGGCGGTCCAGCGGGCGTAGTGGCCGTCGATTTTGATGGGGCGCAGCAGCCGCGGCGCCGCCATGCACGACTCGCAGCAGCAGCCCTGCCACCGGCCCCTGCAGCCCTCGCAGGCCACAAACAGCTCGTTGCACTCGATGTTGGCGCAGTTCATGTGCGGCAGCTTGGCGGGCGCGCCGCCGCACAGCTGGCAGGGCACGGCGGCGGGCAGCTCGGCGTCGCCTGGGGGGAGGGGGTTGGTGGTGGTGGGGCGGTTTGTTGGGGGGGGGGCCCCCCCCCACCATCACGGGTGCGTCCTTGGGCACGCCCCTCAAATAGTCGGGCACGTCCCCCTCCCCGTCACCAACGGGCGTCTCGCTAAACTCCTCCTCGCGGGGGCGCTCCGCCCACTGCAGCATGAGTAAGGGAGGGGGCGACGAGGGGGGGGGGGGATGTTGTGTGGCCGTTGGTTGGTGCGCGCGGGATGGGGAGGGGGGTGCGGGGCTGCGGCGCAGGCGCTCTCTGCATGCGCACTCGGAGAGGGCCCGGGCAGGCGTGCACGTTGGGGGAGCCGCCGCCTGCAGCGGGGCCTCTGCCATCTCTGCGGCAAACAAACGGCTGCTCGCAGCGAGCCCAGCCCCAGCGCCCCAACCCCCGGGCCCCAAACCCCGCCGGCGCGCCTGGAAGTGCCCCGCGTCCCATTCGTAGTCGTTCCTCACGTCCAGCACCACCACCCGCCCGCCCGCCTCCCCCTGCCCGGCCTGCGCCTTCGAGTTGGCCTCCTCCGCGCGCCGCAGCATCTCCCGCCACTCCCCCGGCGCCAGCGGCGTCGCGCGCGCCGCGGGGTCGGTCACCGGGAGGCCGTCCACGCCGCCGGCCAGGGAGATCAGGCCGGCGCGCTCCTTGAGGCGCAGCTTGGGGTGCACGTGGCCGGGGGCGGGCCAGAGCGAGTAGCGGACGCCCTGGGGTTGCGGGAAACGCGCGGCCGGTTCGGGTTGGTCGGTTCGGTTGGTTGGTCGTTGCCAAGCTGTTGGCTCAAGCTGCAGTTCGATTCCAGTTCAAGCGCGAGTCAACGCGCCAGCAAATGTTCACACGAGCACACGTACACACCCACATGCGCACCCATATGCGCTCCCACATGCACTCCCACATGCACGCGCGCGCAGGCACTACGCCCGCCCACACCTTGAACTCCGGCTGGGCCTCGATCCACTCGACATATGCGCGCGCGTCCGCGGCGCCGCCGCCCGCCTGGCAGTTGATGCCGTGCTGGCTGATGTAGATGCGGCCGCGGATGTCCCTGCCCTTCAGAAAGGCGCGCTGGCGGGCCATCATCTGGGGGGCGGCGCGGCGGGGCGCGGGGCGGGGCGGGCGGGTTTGCCAAGGGGCGCGCAGTTTCCAGGAAGGGTTTGCCAAGGGGCGCGCAGTTTCCAGGAAGGGTTTGCCAAGGGGCGCGCAGTTTCCAGGAAGGGTTTGCCAAGGGGCGCGCAGTTTCCAGGAAGGGTTTGTCAAGGGGCGCGCAGTTTCCAGGAAGGGTTTGTCAAGGGGCGCGCAGTTTCCAGGAAGGGTTTGCCAAGGGGCGCGCAGTTTCCAGAAAAGGGTGTGGAGGGGGAGGGGGGCCCTGGCCAGGTCGGGCTCTCGCAAAGGTGGGGAGGGGGGGTGCAGCCGCCAATGGGCTTGCGCACGGGCGCGAGCTGGCTTGGCTGGCGTGCGCGCGCTGCCGGCACGCCATGCGCGCCCAGCAGCTGCCGCGTGCGCGGTATGGACCGTCGCTGCTGGGCACATGCGCTGCTCTGCCGGCGCCCCCGTCACCATCCACCGCCACCCAGACTCGATGCCCTCACCTCCTTGGTATCGGGAATGTCGACCAGGTGGTAAAAGTTGATAACCAGGTACTCGGCCTGGCCCTCGCCACCGCTGCTGCCATGGCCGGCCGAGGCGGCGCCCCCACGCTGCGCGCCGGGCGCCGCGCCGGCGCCGCCGGCCGCACTGCTGCTGGTGCTGCAGCAGCGCGCGAGGCGCGGCTGCGGGCGCGGCGCGAGCGCCGTGGCCAAGGCCGAGAGGGGCGCGGCGCGCTCGCACGCGGCGGCCGCCGGCGGGCGCGCCGCCGCCGCGACGCGCAGTGCCGCCGCTGGGTTTGGCGCGGCGGCGGCGGCCACGCGGCGCGAAGCCCCCGCCGCGGGCAGCAATCCGCGCTGGAGGAGCATCCTCATGAAAATCGGGTGCCTGCAGCAGCGAAAGGTTGCGTCGCTGCCGAGGCTTCGCGGAGGAGGCCTGCCGCTGCTCGCGGGGCAGGGCCGTCTGCGTCCACGCGCGAATCAAGCTGCGCGATTCAATGCGTTTCAGCCTTTGGATTGGGCGCTGGGGCGTCCCGGGCCAAATTGAACCGGGCTGCGCGTCCTGAATTGAGCGCGTCCTGTCCGCCCAAGGGCCCGGCGAGTGCGCTGCAGGGGCACAGATCGAACCAATGTGCTAGGTACCGGGCCCGCAGCCCGGGGCAGGCAGTGGTTGCCGGTCAAGGCGGCGGCCGCCACACCCAACGACCGGCCTGCCCTGCATTGCTGGTGGTCAAATGCCGCGCCGGCAAGCGAGCAGTTACAGTTGCGCGTGCGCGGGTCAGTCATAAACCCGAGCAGGGGCCCGGGGGCGGCCCCGCGGCGCGAGCGCGCTCGCGCCGGTTGCGGCGCGGCTCGCCCCGCTCCCGAGGCCGCCCCCGGCCGTGCTGCGGCGCCGCAACCCCGCACGGCCCCCACACGGCGGCGGGGCGTGCGGGCGCATTGTGTGTGGGGGGGGGGGGGCGTGTCAAGGTCAGGGGGGTGTCAGGGCGCGCCGCTCAGTGGAGGACGCAAAATCGAGGTCAAAGCGGCGGTCAAAAAGGCGATGCAAATTGTTGGTTGTTGCGCGCGCGGTGGGTAGGAAGGGTCAAGCTTGGGACAGAGGTGCGCACATCGTTCGTATTGGGGCCGCGTCGGCGCGCGACCCATCGCCCGTGGCCGCTCCCGCCGCCGCAAGCCTGGCCCGGCCGTCCGCCGCCTCACTTGGTCGGGGTCTTGCCGCCCTTCTTGCTGACCACGCGCTTCAGCGCCTTCTTCACCGGCGGCGTGGCCTTGGCCTTGGCCTTGGGCGTGGCGGCGGGCGAGGGGGCGGCCTTCTTAGGGGTCGCCTTGGCGGCCGCGGCCTTCTTGGGGGTGGCCTTCTTGGCGGCGGCGGCGCGGCCCTTGGCAATCGCGGCCTTGCCCTTCTCCAGCACCGCGCCCACAGCCGCGTTGACCTCCGCAACCGTGGAGGGGCCCTGCGCGCCGGGGGGGGGGGGGGTGCACAGGGCGGTGGGCAGGGCGGTGAGGGCGGGCTGGGGGCTGAAGGGTTTGTGGCTGAGGACTGAGCAGGCCGGTGGGGCCCGGACCGTCGCGCCAGCTGGCGCCACCGCGCAGGTGCTGCAGCCGCTGCGCCGCGCAGCACTGCGCTCGCGCCGCGCGCGGTGGCGTCCGGCGTCCCCAACCCCAGGCGCCGCACCTTCTTGCCCTCGGGCTTGCTCAGGCCCACCGCCTCGGTCGCCTTGGACACGTACTGACCCATTGCGCTGCGGGGAAAGAATGGGTCGCAGAGGGGGCATGAGGAGCAGCAGGGTTTAGCCCAGGGCTGGGGCGCACCCGGCAGCGCGGTATGTGGGCTGTCATAGGGCCGGACGTGGAGGCGACGCGGCCCTACAAGGCGCTGGCCTTGCACGGGGCATGCGTTTGCATGCGGCCGTGCAAACCAGCGCCGCCCTTGTTGGGGGCGACGCCGTGCGCAGCGCGCCGCCGCGCGCCCCCCCCTGGGCGAGCAGAGCGGTCCGGCTGCGACAAGGATTGCCCCAATACCCTCTGCCACGTTCAAGGGCCCATGCCGGGCAGCGGGCGCGGGCCAGGACCCCCGCGGCCCAGGCCTGGCAGTAGGCACACACGCCCCGCGCGCGGTCGGCGCCTCCCACGGCCGGCTCACTGGCTTCCAACAACAATAATCTACGGATTGCGGGGGGCTCACCCGTCGGCTGCCGGAGCGTCGGTCGGTTTTGGGTGTTGGCGCGGACCACCGCAGCCAGCTGTGTAGTTGCAAGCGGCTGCGCTTGAGATTGCTTCGGTGATTGTGAGCTTGATGGACAAATCGGCCGTGCTAGAATTCGGCCACGTTGTGGCCGCGTGTGCGTGCATTTCCGCCTTCCGCCTGGCCCCTCGGAGTTTGGAAAACTCGCCGCTGCTTGGTGGGCCGTTCGCATCCCGGAGTCGCTTTCTGGAGCCTATGGCATCCCCACCATCCAAATCCGAGCGGCCATCCCCAGCAGCGGGCCACAGCCTGCCAGAGCCCGGTCAACGACCTTGGCATGCCAGATTCCAACGGCGTTGCCCGCACCGCCATCGGCGTGTGCGGGGGCACAAATGACCGGCAACCTGTCCGGTGCGCACGGGTTACCAGTCACCGCGCGTTGTTGCCACCAGCGCCACCCCCGCCCCCATAGCGCGCAAGCCGCTCGCGCAGCAGCGCCTTTGCGGCCGACACCTGCTCCCGCAGCCGCGCGCCGTCGCCGCGCAGCTGCTGCTTGAGCTCTGAGAAATCTCGGCGGCACGCCTGAGCATCAGGGTCGCCGGCGCCGCGCCGCCGCGCCGCGCTGCTGCCGTCGCGGCCGTCGGCCTCCCCGGCGCGGCGCGGGCCCTGGTGAACCGCTGCAGCGGGGCCTGCCGCGCCCCGGCCGCTGCGGCCGGATGGGCCGGGAGCGTCCCGGGCGTCGCCCCCCGCTGCTGCCTCGCCCCCGTGCTGCGCCGCCCAGCTGCATCCTCCGCGGCGGTCCCGGGGCTGCTGCAGGCTCTCCAGCAGAATCTCAATGCCGCGGTCCTGTTGTTTTGGGGCAGTCGCGGGCAAGAGGTGTCCGTTTGGTTTGTCTGGCAGCAGGCCAATTCCAGCAACAGCTTGGCCAAGGTCCAGTAACGGGAGTCAGTTGCTGCCACCTTGCTGCAAGGCCCCCGCCCCGCTCTCACCTCGCCGCCGTCCGCTGCTGCTGCCGCGGGGCGGCCAAGGGCTGTGTCGCGCACCGCCAGCAGCAGCGCCTCCATTTCCTCCTGCGTTGCGGAAGCGGCGGCCGGCCGGGTGCTCGCGTCATCAAAGTGGCAAAGCAGAGGCGGCGGGCAGCGTTCAAGCCGAGCGCAATGCCGCGAGGGATCCAAACAGGCGGACTGCTGCGTTGCACGGCACCCGCAGCCGCACGCGTCGCCTTTTCCGCCTCACCCGCGTCCGCAGCTCCGCCCGCAGCCAGCGTTCGCACGCCTTGCGCACAGCGCGCTCGGCGCGCAGCCGGCGCCGCAGCTCAGACACCTCAATGTCCTGCGGGCGCGCGCAGGCACACGGCGTTTAAAATGGGCCCCGCGGGGCTGCAAGTCAAGCTTGGGCCGCAGACAAAAGCGCCCACCAGCCCCCGCACCTTGGCCTCCTTGACAAACGCCACCTCGGCGCGCGCCGCCTCCAGCTGCGCCTCGGCGTCGCGCCTCGCCTCGGACTCCGCGCGGCACTGCAGGGCAAGGGGACCCGCTTTGTTTGGTTGGCGCCTTTCCTTGCTTCTTCACACAGACTGCCGTGGGTGTCAGGAAGCAATCAGCAAGCCGTGAGGAGGCAAGCAGCGCACCCTGCCTGCAAACCAGCCGGCGCGTGCCCCCAAAGCGCACCCGCTCCGTTGCGTCGGCTGCCTGTGCCCTTGCTGACCGCGCAGCTGCCTGGAGCGATTCCACCTCCCGCTGCAGCTCCCCAACCTCGATGCACAGCAGCTCCTGCGGTGTCGTTGGCGGTTGGGGCTGGCGGCGTTTGCTATCTGCTGTGTGTTTGTGTGGCTTGCCACTGCCCGCTTTGCCATGCCACTGAACAGAGCCCCCCAGCTTGCGCAGCCAGCCTCATCACGAGGCTCAAATGATTCGCTTTACCCCCCGCAAATGGCCCCATGCTCCTCACCCGGTCGCGCCGCTGCCGCTCGCATTCGGCCACCGCCGCGGCCAGCTCCTGCCCCTGGGACCGCAGCCGCGCCTCTGCGGCCGCCTGCGCCGCCTCGGCGTCGGCCTCGATCGCGCCTGCCGCGGCGTCGGCGTCGCGCAGCCGCTGCTCGGCGGTGTCGCGCTCCGCGCGCAGCGCCAGCAGCTCACCACGCAGCGAGCCGGCCTGCGGGCATTTGCAAAGGCGGGAGTCGCATGCGCATCAGCAAGCGTATCCAGCCGCTGCACGCGCACAGGGTGCGGGGAACGCATGCGCCCACCTCTGTTTCCCGCTCCGCCGCTGCGGCCTCGGTGGCCGCAAGCCTCTGATCGTAGGACTGCCGCTGCGCCAGCAGCTGCTCTTGCAGCGCGTCGGCGGCGCGGTCCCGCGCGGCCAGCAGCCGCTGCAGCTCGGCAAGCTGCGGGCGGCGGAGCGCATGCGGTGCGGCGTGTTCACGGGGCAGCAGGGCGCCGAGCGGCTGCTGTGCGGGGCACCCGCTCGCGCCGCGCCACTGCTGCAGGCGCATGGTACGGCCGCAGCCACATGCATGAGAAGCACCTCGAGGTCTTTTTGGCGCAGCAGGCTGCGGTGCACATCGTGCCCCCGGTCAACGGCGGCGTCGACCTCCGCCTCGGCCGCCTCCATGGCACGCCCCAGCCGCTCCGCAGAGCCCTTGCCGCGCGGCTGCAAAGTTTTGAGGGCGCACGATCGCTGTTGGTGGCGGGGGGAGTTGGGCGTGCCCTGCTGCGCCAGTACGGTACGAGTCGCGTGCGCCGCCAGGTGCGCGGCGTGGGTGCGGGCGCGCTGCGCACCTGCGACGCGGCGCTGCCCGGCCTGTAGAGCGGCGTCGTATCGGGTCTGCGAACATCTAGGGCCGTGAAAGCCGCATGCGGGCTGCTCTGGTCGCCAGGGGCGCCTTGGGGGGCCCGCAGAAGCGCTCGGAGCGCCTCCAGCTCGTGGAGAACGGACTTTGCCATCGCCAAGGGTGCAGCGAAAGACTTCGGGATGCGTTTTACGTCTTTACAGAAAGATGCAGCACCCCGCATCGGGGCTTTCAGGTCGTCTTCGGCGGAGCAGCGGCAGCTGCACTGGCGCGCGAGAGCGCGGCGAGCTGCCCGCTGCTGCCAGAACACCGCGCACGTGCGGGCACGCAGGGAAACGCGTTGCTGTGTGTATGCTCCCTGTTACCTCTCACAAGAGGTCTCGCACAGACCGCGACAGCCTTGACCGCGGCTTTGACCAGGCAGACGCCGTTTGCACCCCTCGCAAACGCTCTGGATCGTTGAAGAGATTTACAGCTGGCATGCGCCGCAGTGCCAAGCGAAACAGGAGACTCAAACTAACCACGCCACCGCGTAAGAGGAAGATTTCTCAAGCTGGCGGCCGAGCGCGCGGCCGGGTGAGGAATAAGAGCGCGTTTTCCACCCCCACCCACCCGCCGCCGCCGGCGCCGCGACCGCGGCAGCTGCGGCTGCGTCAGGGGGCTGGGCGGGCGGCCTCGTATGGCAGGCCAAGGTGCGCGCCGTCTCTGCTGTGCCTGCTTTACTTGGCCGCCTCGCGCTCCTCCATGATTTCCCCGTCCCTGTGCAGCAGCAGGCGCGTGAAGCTGTCCAGATTGTACCGCTTGGGCTTGCCGTAGTAAACGTCCGCGGCGAACTGACGGATGAGGCCGCCGGCCGTGAGGCACGCGACCATGGCCGCGATGCCGGGCACCGTCTGCCACGCCGACATGGCGCTGCTGCCGCTGCTGCAGCTGCTGCGCTGCTGCTGCTGCCGGCGGTGCTGCCGCCGCCGGCTGTCGCGCCGCGCTGGCCGCCCGGCGCTGCCTGCGTTGTTGCGCGAGCGCGCGGGGGCTCAGCCTCCTCCCGGAGCGGCAAGCGCCCGCGGCGCAGCCTCCTGTCGAGCGCAAGCGGCGCGCGCAGGCGCGGGTGCAGCGGAGCGCGCCGCAAGCAGCGCACGGCTCTGCCTGCGCGGTGCAGCGACCCCTCCCGCCCACCCAAAACGTGAGATCCCCCGCGCAGCAGCCTGCCAGGGGCGCAACTCCTGCGAGGGCACCCACCTCGCCCCGGAGAGCCCTGGGCGCTGGCCCCGCTGCGTGTCTGCGCAGTGAGGTGGGTCGGCCTTGAAGAACGCCACCACCAGGGCCGTGGGCGCTGCGGGGGCCGGCTGAGCGAGCGCTGAGGCACGCAGCTGCTGCTTGCTGATCTGCGGCTTGATATTGCGCCCCCTGTTCGATTATTCGATTCGTACTACGTAATATCTGCATGCGGCAGCTGTATTGCCACCCCTGCCGTGGCCCTGGCGACGCCTGATCTGCTGCGCCCTCGACAGGCAGGCTCGGCCAGCGGCTTATGGCGCAGAGGGGAGCGTGCCTGGCGCGTTTGCTGCAGCTGCTGCAGCAGCAGCAGCCGCAGCAGCAGCTGGGCGGCTGGGGCGCGCCCCTCGCCGTCGCGCTCTGCAACCTCGCGCGCTCGCCGGCCGTGGTGAACCCCGCAGCGTCGGCAGGGCGCGGCCCGCTCCTGCAGCAACAACAATGGCGCGGCTACTCCGCCGCTGAAAAGGGCGGCGCGCTGCAGACGACCGAGCCGCCGCCGGGAGAGCAGGCGGAGCAGCAGCAGCAGCTGCAGCAGCAGGCGCAGGAGCAGCAGCAGCAGCCGGCGCGCGGGGCCGCTGAATCCGACTGGACCGAGGTGGTCGACGAACAGACCGGTGAGAGGGAGTGGCCCTGTTGGCAGCCCCGCCTTGCGTCGGCCTGCGCTCGCGCGCCCCGCGCCTCCCCGCGCCATGCCATGCGCCCCAGGCCCCTCCTCCCGGGAGGAGCCTCCCCACCAGCCGCGCAGCCCGAGCCCGCCCGCGCGGCCGCCCCACACCGCCGCGCCCCCGGGCCACGCACCCCGCAGGCCAGACCTACTTTTGGAACGAGTCGACGGGGGAGACCACCGAGCTCGGCGAGCCGCGCCCGCGCGCGCGCTTCCGCGACTCGTCCTTCCCCGGCGGCGGGGACGCGCGCTTCCAGGAGGGCTGGCGCGAGCCCCCGGGGTCTGACAGGACCCACGCCTACTCCGCCATCGGCGCGATCATCGGCCTCACGGCGGGCTGGGCGACGCAGTTCCTGCACTGACGCTGACGGCGCCGCAGCGCGGGCCCGCCCCGGCTGCGGGGAGGTTTGGGGATGCTGCGGCTGCCCCTGGCAGTTGTGCAATCCTTTTTTTGTTTCCTTGTTCCTCCCCCAGCTGTAACTCACGACTTTGGCGCAGCAGAAAAGCGGGGCTCGAGCACACTCGACAGTTACACTGGAGAGTAGGGATGCGTTGCAGCCAAAAGGGGCCGCACGCCAGGAGCGAGCCTCGAAATTACCACCGGCTGCCGTCGCTGCCGCTGCCGCTGCCGCCGTCGCTGTCGCTGCCGCGTCCGCCCCACGCCGACCGGGCCGCCGCCTCTTCGCTTTCCGCCTCGCTGTCGCTGCCGCTGCCGCCGCCGCCGCGCCTCATGCGGCGCGCGTCGAGGATGAGTCGAATGCGCGCCCCCTCCGGCGTCAGCGGCGGCGGCGCGGTGGGCACGCCCGGCCGCCACTGGCCCAGCGGCCACTGCTGCGCCTCCTGCGCCTGCTGCGTCCACTGCTGCAACGCCTCGAGCTGCGCCTCCTGGGCCTCGCGGGCCGAGCGCTTCACGCCGCGGCGGCCGCGCAGCCGGCGCGTCAGCCGCAGGCCCGACGCCGCATACAGCTCGGCGCGCCAGCCGTCCAGGTTGCCGATGCGGAAGCTGCTCAGCGCGACCAGCACCTGCCGCAGCAGCGGCTTTGTCAGCGAGCGCTTGTGGCGCAGCACCGCGCCGCAGTAGCGGCGCGCCCAGCTCTTCGGCGGCCGCAGCCCCAGGCGCGCCAAGGCGTAGCCCGTCATTGCCAGGTCCAGCGGCGAGAAGCACTGCCCCGCGGCCTGCGCCGCCGCCGCCGCCGCGGCCTGCGCCTGGGCCTGGGCCTGCGCCTTGGCGGCCGCCGCGGCCGCCGCCGCCGCCGCGGCGGCCGCGGCGGCGGCGGCGGCGGCCGGGGACAGCTCGGCGTCCTCGCCCTCGCCCTCACTTTCGCTCTCGCTCGCGGCCGCGGCCGCGGCCGCAGCCGCGGAGCTGCTGCTGCGCCGCGGCGTCCCAAAATCGAGCAGCGCCTCTGAAGTGTCGAAGAACTCGTCCAGCCAGGCGTCACCCGGGTAGAGCCGCAGCGCCGACAGCGCCCACAGCGTCACCGCCAGCTCGTGCGTCCTGTAGCTGGGCAGCAGCCGGAACGAGGCGGCCAAAAAGCCGGCCAGCCAGCTCCGCGGCGGCACGTACTGCAGGCGCGCGAGCGCCCAGGCGCAGGTGGTGAGGGCCTGGGGCCCCAGCCGGTCGAAGCGGGTGCCGATCTCCTCCAGCACCGCCTCTAGCAGGCCGCTGCCACCGCCGCCGATGCCGCGGTCCGAGGCGGCAGCGGCGGCGGCGCCGCTGCCGCGGGAGCGGCCGGCGCCAAGGGCGTGCAGCAGCATGGCGAGCTGCGGCTGCCGCAGCGAGGGCAGCTCTGCTGCAGCGGCGTCCGACAGCGCGGCGCGCCAGCGGGGCGGCGGGGTCGCCTGCGCGGGGCGGGGAGGGGCGCGGCGGCACGCGGTTGGCGCTCGCAGTGTGCCGCCCGCTGTAGGCATGCACACACAGCTGTTCGGCGGCCAGCCCCTGCAGATGCTAGCCCCAGCGAGCCAAAACGCTGCGGCAACCCGGGGGTGAGGGGCCGGGCCTCACCTGCAGGCGCGCCAGGGCGTACATGACCAGCGGCACCTCATCCCTCGACAGCCGCGGCAGCAGCGCCTCGCAGCGCTCAAACAGCGCAGCCAGCCAGCCGCCGCCCGGCGCGTGCCCCAGCCGCGCGAGCGCCCACAGCAGGTTGCCCAGCTGGGAGGGCTCCAGGGCGCCGAGGGTGGGGGTGGCGTAGAAGAGGGCGTCCGATATGAAAACCTGGTCGGCCTCGGGCCACTGCGTTTTGGGGGGAAGATGTGCAGCTTGTTGGGGGCGGGCGCGGCTGGGCAAGAGCTGGGTACGGCAAGGAGAGCGCGCTGGCGTGCTTGCTGGGTGCAGCGGCACACGGGGCGCCGGCGACGCAGGCCGCTTTGGCGGGCAGCCGCCCCGCCGCGGCACCGAGCCCGCGGCGCGGCGTCTGTGCGCCGCCCCAACCCGGCACCCCCTCCCCCTGCGCACCTTGCCGGCCGCCTTGAGCCGCGCCAGCCCCGAAAGCATCGCCGCCACCGTCCCCGCGTCCGCCGCCGGCAGCGCGCCGCGCGCCTCGAGCAGCAGCGCGCCCGAGAACCGCCGGAATGCGCCCAGCTCAGAGCGCAGCATGCGCGCGTGCGTGGAGGCCGCGAGCTCGGCCAGCCGGCACACCATCGCCGCGAGCTGGATTGCGTTGAGGCGGCCCTGCCACCGCTCGAACACGCGGCGCAGAACGAACCAGTCGGGCGCGGCCGACGCCTCGCGCGTCACGCGGCACTCAAAGCCGCGGTCCCGCCGGTTGAAGGGCGGCGGCGGGAGCGGCGCATCCGCGAACGCGTCCGATTCGGTGGCGGCGGGCGGCGGCGGTCCGCTGCTGAAGCCGCTGCTCCCGCCGCTGTTGCTGCCGCTGCTGCTGGTGCTGGCCTGCGCACCGGTGCGGGTGCGCGCCTCCCGGTCCAAAAATTCAAATTCCTCCTCTTCCCAGCCGAGGTTGGCACCCACCTGCTCCTGCTGCCGCTCCTGCTCCTGCTGGTGCTGCTGCTGCTGGCCTGCATGGTCCTGCCATGGCTCGGGCGCCGCTGTTGGTAGCGCGGCGCTGCTGCTGCTGCTGCCGCTGCTTGCCACTGACGAGGGCCGCAGGGGCACAACCCACTGCTCTGCAGACAGGCCCACGGCCCCATCGCCCGCCGGCCCTTGCCGCTGCCCGCCGCCGGCGCGCCCCTTGGGCGGCAGCAGACCGGGCGCGGCGCCCGCGCCGGGCTGCCGCGAGTGCCAGGGGCCGCGCCGGCGCCGCGGCCGGCGGCCGATGGCGGCGGCAAAGATCGCCGCTGCGCTCGGCTCCGCGGCCGGCGGGCCCTGGGAGACGCTGTCAATGTCTATCGAACCCAGGCTGCCGAGGATGCCGCCCCCCGCGGCGCTGTCGGCGCCGCCGTCGGCGGCGGCGGCGGGCCGCGCCGCGTCTGCATCGGCGGCTAGGAAGCCCGCGCCGGCAAACGCGGCCCCGTCTGCCGCCACCGCCGGTGCCGCTTGTGCTGCTTCTGCTGCTGCTGCTGCTGCTGCTCGCGGCCCGCGGGGTGCTGTCGCAAGCCCCCCTGCTGCCGCTGCTTCAATTGCTGCCGCCGGCCCTCTCGCCGCCGCCTCGGCCGCAGATCTGCTGGCTGCACTGCCATTCACCGGGGGCAGGACGGGGGCCGCCTCTGCGCTCGCGGCAGCGGCCGCGCTGGTCGGGCCCGGCGCGCCGGCGTCGATTGCGGCGGGGGCGCGGCGCTGCGGGCGGCGTTTTTGGGGGGCAGGGGAGTGAGCGGGGCAATGAGCGGTGCGCGGGCCCCGGCTGCGCGAGAGGCGGGCAGCGCACGCTGTGCTCGCCGGGTTGGCCCTGCGCCCGGCCCAGCTGAAACTGCCGCACGTGCGTCCCTTGCCGCGGGGCCTGGGGTGAGGCGCGGCCCCCGCACGCCGCGGCGCGGGCTGGGGCCGCTCGCACGCACCTGTGGCGGCGCAGCAACTTGTGCGCGCGCGAGCGCGCCTGGTGCGAGCCTGGCCCTTGCAGCCTGCGGCGAGATGTTCGGGCGCATGCTCGGTGGGTCGAGTCGCTTTCTCACGGGCGCTGCCTCCCAGTGGGGCGCTGCGCCTGCGGGACGCACCTGTGCCGCTGGACGCCCGAGCTCGGTGAGCCGCATGCCGCCCGTGTCCGGTCGGTAGCCAAGATTCAGCTATCCGCGATGCTGTTCGACCGCCATTGAGGGAGAAAGGGTTGCCGAGGCGCGAGTTCGACGCTGGCAAGCGGGATTGGCGCGTCCTCGGGCACGGCCCTCCCGTCCCATTGGTTTTTCAGACTGCTCCTATCGCTTTGAACTGCGCGCCACGCGCCGAGCGGCCCGTTCAGATCAGAAGCGGCAGGGGCAGGGGCGCGCGGTGAGCTCGATGAATTCGCGGACCAGGGGTTTCGCCATTCATTTATACGCAAAAACCGAACATCATGATGCTCAAGGCTCGCACACAGGTGGGCGGGGCGCTCTGATACGGCGCGCGGGGCCCTGTTGGCCACAGACCCCGGGTCAGGCCGGCGATTCGAGGACCATTGGGGGCGGCAACCCGCTCAGAGTCCTCCGCCAAACCGCCCGTCCCCAGGGGATCTCGGCCGCACGCGCCCCCGCGGCGGCGCGCCCGGCGGTGCTGCGCGCCGGCAGCCCGGCCGCGCGCCGCGGCGCCGCGCCCCGCGCCGCGGACGAGAAGAAGGAGCCGCCGCCGGAGAGCTTCCAGGAGGTGCGCGCGAGACGGGCGTCGGTTGCAAACCGACGGGCGCGGCGCGGGGCTGCGCTGGTCCCGCGCGCAGGGGGGCGCTGCGCCGTGACGCGCCTGCGCCGCGCGTTTCCGTCAGGGCGGCGCAAGACGCGCGCGCGCCCGCGCCCTTGGGCGGCACCTCCCAAAGCCCCGACCCGCATCGCCCCCTCTGCCCCATCGCGCCCGCAGTCCAGCGGCTTTGTGGCATACGACTCCGCCGGGCAGAGCAACATGGTGCGCGCACGCCCCGCCGCCGCCGCCGCCGCCGCGCCCCTCGGCTGCCCTGCCCACCACCGGCGGGCCCACGGCCGCCAGCCGCCCGGCGCGCGACCCCTCACTCAGACACGACGAGCCGGCTTGCAGAACACATCACGTCTGTGAAAAAAAAACACTTCAGGTTTAAGATCACAAACACCAACACGCATCCCCCCTCCACCCCCCTCCCCACCCAAAACAGTACCCCGTTTTCACGAAGGCCTACGCCGGCCCCGCCCCCCCCGAGACCGCCAGCGCCAACAACGGCTTCGCCATCACGGCCGCCGCGGTGGCGATCGGCGCCATCGTCGTTGGCCTCTTCGCGCTGACCAACTCCGGTGGGTGGGGATGGGGGGAGGGGGAGGGTTTCGGACCTCGGAAGGGCCCCCCGCTGTGCTGCGCCGCCAACAGAAACAGGGCTGGCACACAGTGCGCGCACCCGCCTGTGCGCTCCCGGCGCCTCGCACGCAGCGCAGACGCAGCGCGTGCGCCGCCCCCTTGTTCCAACCCAACCCCTTGATCCAACCCCCAACCCAACCCAACCCAACCCAACCCATCCCAACCCTCGCCACCCAAAACCCACCCCACCCCAACACCAACCCCAACACCAACCCCAACCCCAACCCCAACCCAACCCCAACCCCCCCCAAAAGGCGGCGACACCGTCAACCTGGCTGACTACAAGACCCTCAGCGAGTACGCCACCATCTTCTCCGGGGAGCTCTGAGCAGCAGCCGCGGCTTTGAGGCCGAGGCGGCGCGGAGCCCTGACCGCCCCATGCGTTCGGGGAGCTCTGAGAGGCAGCCGCGGCTTTGAGGCCGAGCCGCAGGCCTGGCAGGCTCGGCGCGCGGGGCCGGACGGGGGTCAATTGCGGCGCGCGCGTTTGTGAGGCGGCGCCGAGCCCGCACTGGCGCGCGCGCGCGCCCCGAGGCGGCGCGCGCGCGCGGGTGTCTTGAAACAAGCCGAGGGGCCGTTTTTTTCGCCGCGCCCCGCGGCGGGGCAGCTTCCCCCCAGAAAGCGCCCGGCTGCGGCGGTCGCGTGCCCCAGGCGGGCGGCGGGCGCGCCCTCATCAGCCAGTGGCTGAAAAAGCCACGGGGGCGGCAGCGCCGCGGCCGCATGAACAATCGAGTATAAAATCACGAGTGAGAAGAAGAAGAAGAAGATGCAGCAGCAGCCGAGTAACATCGCCTGTACTGGCATTTGGCCCTGTGCAAAGGGGGGCAATCGCGGTCTGACTGCGAGCCGGTCAGCCGCGGTGCGCTGCGACGAGCGGCGGCGGCACTGCTTGCGCGCGGAGGCGGGTTGTGGACCGGCGGGGCGGCGCGGCAGGCGGGGGGGCCGCGCCGCCACGCCGCGGCACATCCACAGCACGGATCGGCGCGCTGGTAGGCGCAATTTCGAGGCCGACAGCCGCTTTTACTACCCCCCAAAGTCCTCGCCAGCCCGCGACCTCGGCTGGAATCACGAGCCAGCGCCCCGGGGGGAGTCTGAGGGTCTCCGCAAGGGCCCATTGCCGGACCTCGGGCTTCAGAACGGCCCCGTAGCGACTCCATGCGAGCGCAGCAGGCAGTGGGCGCGCGGCCGGGCCCTCGCGCCGCGCCCGCACGGCGCCGCGCCACCGACGCTGCGGCACTGGGCGTGGCGCAGCCTTCTGCGCGGCGCGGCCCCCGTCCGCGCCGGTTGTTCGACAACTCGCCGCACATCACGTACACGTGAGCAGCGGGCAGCAGCGGGGAGGAGGCAATGGGGCCGCAGCGCTGCACGCACGCACGCGGGCAGCGGCGCGCCGCTCCGGCAGCGCGCCGCCGCGGGCGGGGCGGTCCGCCAGTCCAGTCCAGGCGGGGCGAGCGCCAGCAAAGGGCAGCGCTCCCACAGACCCCTGCCCAGGCGGGGCGGGGCGGCAAGCTCTCAAAGCCTGAATGGAAGCAGCGCCAACAACAAACCCCTCTAGAAAACCAACCACATCCAAACCCAAACCCAAACCCAAACCCAAACCTAAACCCAAACCAAAACCCAAACCTAAACCCAAACCAAAACCCAAACCCAAACGGCCGTTGCAGCGTCGGCAAGCGCGATGTGACGCCGGAGGAGCTGCAGCGCCTGTTCCGCCTCTGCGCCGCCGACGCCGCGGCGGCCAGCGGGTCGCGCGCGCGGCGGTCGCACTGGCGCCACTGGACGCAGGAGCCGGGTGCGCGGCGCGGCGCCCTGCGGGGTCCCTTCTGGCCGCTTTCTGCGGTTTGCGCCTATCTGCGGCAGGGGGGGGGGGGGCGAGCGGACCGGCGGTCAGCTCGGGCTTTTCCAGTCACCATACATATAACAAACCCACGAACGCGCAAATCGCAAAACAGAGGAAACGGTTGAGAAGCTGCGCACCGCGCTGCACGGCAGCGTCGCCATCGCCGCTGCGTTCACCCGCGACCCGCGGCTGCTGGCCGACGACAGCGACGACGAGGACGGCGCACCGTCACCGCCGTCGTCGCTCGGCTCGTCGCTGGGTGACGATGAAGACTACGGGGCTTCCAGCAGCGGCGGCAGCTTCAGCAGCGGCGGGAGCGGCGCTTGGCGGTCGCCGCTGCTGCAGTGGGGCAGCGCGCTTCTCGGCGGCCGGCGGCAGCCGCGGCTCGTGGGGTTTGCTCGGGCGGCGGGGGATTACTCATTGGTGAGAGTTTGGGGGGGGCGGCCTCCGCTTTCAGGCTGACATTCGATTCGCAGCGGCTGCGAGCGGCGGCGGCTTCGAGTTGCAGCGGCGCTGCGGCACTTGAAACCCCGCACCGCCCCAAACCCGATGATAGCGCAACCTCCCCAACGCCCACGCCGATGCAACGCCCCACAAAATCCCCCTTGCAGGTGGCCACCGTCTTGGAGGTGGCCGTGCACCCAGACCTGCGCGGCATGGGCATCGGCGCCAAGCTGCTCAAACGCATCGTCAACCAGGCGCGCGCGCGCGCGCGCGCGCGCGGCTTTGGCTTGGCGCGCCTGCTGCTTTTCGATCCTGCCAGGCTCGCTCCGACCCGCAAACTGCGCCAACCAGCCAGCCCCAGGACTGCGACCCCCCAACCAAACATGCGCGCCGCAACCCCCCCCCCCAAACCTCCACCAAACAAAACCCCGCGCAGGTGTGCGCCAGCGACGTGGGTGACATCGGCTTGGTTGCGCCCTCCGAGCTGCGCCCCTTTTTCCAGGGCTGCAGCTTCGATCTGGACCGCGAGGCGAGCGTGCCCATGGTGCTGCGGGGGCTGGAGGGCGGCGGCGCCGCCGAGGTGGCGCGGGTGGCGGCGAACGAGCGGCTGAGGGAGCTGCTGAGGGATGCGGAGCTGCCGTGACGCGGCGCGTGCTGGGCCCCGGGGGGGCTTTCCTGCGCCCAGTAGCTTGCTGGGGGCTTGTGCCCGAGATTTTGGAGGCGTGGCAGCCCACTTTGGATGGCACATTGTGCCGTAGAGTTTTGAAACGATTTCTTCTGTGGCGTGTCGGGAGTCGGGACGCGCCGGCTCGCCCGCGCCCGCTGCAGGCACGGCAGCATCAGAGTAACAAGTGTGCCTTCTGCACCTGCTCGATTATGTCGCCGCGCAGCAGAAGGGGGGAGCACGGGGGCGGCGCTGGGCCCGGCGCAGCAGCTGCGCAAGGTTTGACCTGTCGGCTGCCGCAGTCAATACGGCCGCGCCGCGCGCCGCCCCGCCATTGCTTGGGTCGGCCCCGCCGTCGCGACTCGTGTCGATCCCACCACGCCTTTCGGGGGCTCGGCAGCAATGAGAACGGCTCTGGCGATCGCCAGCGGCAGCAGCTGCGGGGCCCTGCCTGTGCGCCCCGCGGCGCGCCTCCATGCGGCCCCCAAAGTGGTGGCATGCCCCCACAGAGGACGACGCGCCATCGGGGGCGGGCAGCAGCAGCGGCAGGGCCCGCTGCGATCTCCCGCAGCCAATGCCGTCGGATCCGCAGCAGCCTTCCCCTTGCAGCCTGATGCGGACACCAAAAGGCTGCAGCATCTGTGCAAAAGCGTGCTGGTGGGCGTGGCAGCAGCAGCGGCGTGGTCGATAGCCGCGTCGGCCCTCTCGGGGGCGGGCGGCCCCTTCGCCTCGCTGTCCCTGGCGTCGTCAGGGGGTTCCTCAGCAGGTGGGCGAACCCTTGGCGGGGCCTGCCGCCGGCTTGCCAGCCCGCGCGGCACCCGGCATGCCCATGCGGCGGCGCCTCCGATGCGGCACGCCGGCCGCCGCCGCCCGCAGCACCCGCCGCCTCGGCTCAACCCCGCCCCCGCACCCGCCGCGACCGCCGCCGCGCCGCAGCTGCCCAGGAGGCCGCGAAGAGCGGCTGGGCGGGCCTCGCCGCGGGGTTTCTGCACACCCTGTGCGGACCAGACCACCTGGCGGTGAGCCCGCGCCGCGCGCGCGCGCGCGCGCGCGGCCGCCTCTCGACAGATATTGGGCGGGCCGCCGCGCGCGGCCATACCCTAAACCCCGGCCTGCCGTGCGCCCCCCCGGGAGCCAGCGGCCGAGCGCCTGGCTCCCATTGCCGGCCGGCCGCGCTCGCCTCGACACGAGCCACGCAAACGTGCGCCCTCCCCTCCCCCGCCCCCCTCCCCCCAGGCGCTCACACCGCTGACCATCGGCCGCAACCGCGCGGCGGCGGCCGCGCTCGGCGCGCTGTGGGGCTTTGGCCACTCCACCGGGCAGCTGATACTGGGCCTGGCGCTGGTGCTGCTCAAGGTTGGTCTTTTTCTGGGGGAGGCCGCCTGCGCGCGCACGCCCCCACGCGCGCGCGGCAGCGGCGGCAGTGGCGGCAGCGGCGGCAGCGGCGGCAGCGGCGGCCGCAGCTCTATGCGCATCCCGGGCCGTGCTCGCAGCGCAGCGCCCCACCGGCCTCCTCAGTACCGCCCCCCCCCTCCCCCCCCAAACGCAAAGAATTCCACCCCCACCCCCACCCCCACCCCCCCCCCAACCCCAACCGCCCCCCACACCCCCCAACCTCCCAGGAGCGCTTCCACGACTTCATCCCCGCGCTGTCCCGCTGGTCTGGCGTGGTGGTCGGCCTCACGCTCATCGCCATCGGGCTGATGGGGCTGTACGAAACGTACTTCGAATCCGACCACGGCCACGAGGAGGAGGCCTCCGCCGCCGCAAAGGCCGCCGCGTCGGCGTCGATGGACGCCCCCGCGCTCGCCGCGGCCGGCGCGGGCGGCGGCGTCGCGCCGCTGCGGCAGGGCGCGCGCGTGGGGTGGGCGACGTACGCGACGGGCATTGTCTACGGCCTGCAGCCTGACGCGCTGTTTGTGGTCGTGCCCGCGCTGGCGCTGCCCACCAAGCTCGCCGCGGTGGCGTACTGCTCAATGTTTGTGCTCGGCACCGTGGCGGCCATGGGCGGCTACACCGCCGTCATCGGCACCACCTCGGCGGCGCTGACAAAGGAGCGGCCGTGGCTGCAGGACCACCTGAGCTCCATCGCCAGCGCGGTGGCAATCATCGTGGGCGTGCTGGTGCTGGCGTCGGGCTTTGGCCTCGAGCTGCCGTTCATGCACGCGCACTGATTGCGTGCGCGCGCACGCACTGAGCGCGGGCCTAGGCAGCCCGCCCGCAACGCGCGTTTGGGTGGTGCGCGCGCATCGCCGCGGCCGCTGCTGCGCGTTGGTCCCGCGGCCGCGCGGCGCCTTTGCGTTTCGCTTGCCGCGCCGCGCCAAGCCCTCTCGTCTGTTCCTCCCAATTCCTCCGCAGCGGCGGCGGCGGCTGCGCGGGCGGGCCGCTGCCGCCGCCTTTTCTCGCCCCCAGCCGTCCCGCCCCCCAACCCAGAATAAACACTGACCTCCGCACGCGGCGCTTTGCGCCGCGCCGTCGCGCGCGGGCAAGGGGGCGGCGCCCATTGAGCGCCCCACGTGCGCAGCGCGCTCCCTCCATCCCCGCGCCGCCGGCCGGGCTGAATCCCTGTCGCCTGCGGTTCGTGCCGCCTGCGACCCGCGTGGCCCCCCATGCCCTAGAAACCAAGAAGAGTAACCCCAGTCCCGGGCCCGCTGAACGATGCGTTTTCTGGCCAAGTGCTCCTCGTTTGCACGTGCCGGCAGGGTGCGCCGCAATGGCGGCGGCACGAGCCGGGGGAGTGGGCGCGCGGGACGTGCCGGAATCGGCACACCCGGTCCGAAAAAAAACCCGCCATTGGGTGTGCAAGGAAGCAGTGCCGGCGGGAATTGGAGGAAGACAGAGGAACAGGGGGCTGTTAGAACCACAGCAGGGAGCGCGGGGTCAACGGGTAGTTCTGTTTGCGACGGGGAGCGGGGCGGCAGGCCGGCCGGCGCATCACCGGAAGAAGGCCAGGTGCTTGGAGGGCATATCAAACGGCGTCCGCGACGGCGCCACCGGCGTCGCCTCCTCGCGCCCGCCGCTCGCCGCGCGCCGCTCGTCGTCGCGCGCCTGGCGCGCCTGCTTCTCCTTCCGCAGCCACACCTCTACCACGTTGAGCAGCTTGGCGCCCTCCGACAGCTGCGGCAGCAGGCTGCGCGCGCCGCCTGGTGATCGGGGCAGCGGGGGAAGCCGGGGTTTGAGGCAGTCGGCAGCCAGGCCTGGGAAACGCCTACTTTGCTGCTCATGCTCCGCGGTACCAAGCACATGCATGCCACCCCATGCGACCCCCCATGCAGCCTCATGCAACCCCCCATGCAGCCATGCAGCCCCACCTATCCGCATCTCCCCATCCTCGAGGTAGGCCACGTGCGTCACCCAGCCCTCAAGGCCGTCAAAGATGTGGGTGGCGTACACAATGGTCGCGCCCCGCTCCTCGCACTCAGACCTGAGGGGCGGAAAAGGCAGGCGGGCGCGGCGGCGGCGGGGGTCAGGGCCAGGGGCGCGCGCCGGGGCGTGCTCGTCGCTGCGTGCGCGGAGCCGCCAAAGCGCGTGTGCGAAGGCGCGCCTGGTTAGCGTTTCAAAGCAACACCCCGAGCTTTGCTGAATGGAAGCCATATACACAAAGGGGCACACACACACCTGAAAAAGTCCAGCAGGTCCTGGCGCCCCAGCACGTCCATGTCAACGGTGATCTCATCCATCAGGAGCACCTTTTTGGGGCGGCGGGGTTGGATCCACGCATTGGGGGTTGGGTGGTTTGCAGAGGCTGGTCTGGCCAGCCTGGTCCAGCCAGGCACGACGGGCGCGACGACCCCAGGCTGCGGCGCCCACGCAGTGCGCGCAAGCAGCGCCGCCCAGCTCAAGCCGGCCCCCGTGCCAAGGCGGCCGCGAGCAAAGAGGCCCTCACGTCGTAGGGCTTGAGCAGCCCCATGCAGATCTGCACGCGCCGCCGCTGGCCGTCGCTCATAGTGGTCAGCCGCTGGTACAGGTCCACGTCCAGCAGCCGGATCAGCGCGGCGCGGCGCTCGGGGTCGACGCCCTCGACGCCGAATATCATCTTGCCGGCGGTGATGTCGCCCTGTGGGGTTGGGGCCGGGTTAAGGGGGGTTTGTTTGTGGGTGGGCCGGCTCTTGGCGTGCGCTGCGCGCGCTGCGGGCGTGCGCTGCGCGCGGCCTGCCGGGCAGCGACGGGGCGAGGCTGCGGCACGTGTGCGCAGGCGGGGTGGGCTGGGGCCGAGCGCAAGCAAAGCAGCCGCCGGCCACGCGCCCCCTTGGGGGCTCACCTGCAGCGGCACGCCATAGCCGGCAAACGCCACGTCCTTGCGCCACGACGTGCCGAGGTAAGAGAGCTGCCCGCTGCACGTCAGTTGCTGCGCGGGCAGCAGGGGTGGGTCGGGGGCAGGGGCTCAGCGAGGCATTGAAGGCGAATACGGCCGCTGGCGGGCCGGTGCCGCGCTTGCATTGGGTAAACTTGGGGCTCAATGCACGCCGCTCGGTGCGCAAGCCCGCGCGTTTGACCGGCGGTCAACCCCGGAGTCCGCACCAGGTCATGAAACGGGGAGCGGCCCAGGACGGTGATTACGTCGCGCCCGACCATGTACTTCCCAGCAAGCAGCTGCAGCAGCGTGGTCTTGCCTGCGGCAGCGGCAGCGGCAGCGAGTGGTGTGGGGTCGGCGCGCAGGCAGCAGCAGCGCGGCGCGCGCGCAGGCAGCGAGCACTGGCGGCGCCGCGCTCGCGCCGCCCGCCCCCCGCTGTCATCGGGATCGCCCCACGCATTCGTTCCGATCGCGCCAAGCGCACCCGCTCCGTTGGCGCCGATGAGGAGGCAGCGGCTGCCGCGCGGGAGGTCGAGGCTGGCGTCCTTGATGGACGCGGCGCAGCCGGGGTAGCTGAATTTCAGGCCCTCCAGGCGAACGGCCGAGATGCCGTCCCCGTTGGCCGCGACGACGGCCTGCGCCATCGCTTTTCTGTGGTCCGCGGCGGTCGCCGCTGCGCTGCGGGCTGTCTGCGCTGCCTGTGGGCTCGCAGCAATGGGTGGCAGCTTCAATGACGCCTGCTCCTCGATTGTATGGGCCGGTCTGGGCCCGGCCTCGCTGTTGAAGGCCTGGTGCCTGCCTGGTGTGTAGCTGGTGTGGGGTGGGTCTTTGTGGGTCTTCTTTGGGTCAGCCCGCAGTCTCCTCCCAGTCCTCAAAGCACAATCAGAACGAGCCATATACCCACCGCAGCCCCCGCGCCAGCCTCAGTGGTGGACCGATCTGGGCCGCTGTCCCGCGTCGAGCCCGGCGCCCCGGAGGGCGCGTGGATCGCAGCAGCAGCTAAGCAGCCATGTTTCGCAATCAGGTGTGAGGCTGATCGGGGCCGTGAGGCGCGGTTCCGCCTCTGACGAGAGGAGCAGCAGCAGCGATCTGCAGCTGTTTCCCACGCATGCGGCCGTCGCCGCAGCAGGAACAGAGCTGGGCGGAGGTCCCGGTGCAAAGGCGGGCAGCGAGGGCGGCCCACGCGCCGCCGATCGCGTGCGCGCGGCCGCTCCGGCGCGTGCGCGCACCCGAGCGCATGCGCACTGCGCCGGCCTCGCGTGCCCACCGCTCCGCCCCTCGACGTCCCCAAACAACAGTACGACACAGACGTCACGACATGGAGCCCGCAGGGGCGGCTGTTCCAGGTGGAGTACGCCATGGAGGCGGTCAAGCAGGGCAGCTGCGCCGTCGGCTTGACGGTAGGGGTCGGGGGCGAGTCGGGGCGGTGCGCGGCCGGCGGTCTCCGCTAGCTAGCGGCAGGCGAATCGCGCGCCTGCATGTGTGTGCGTGTCTGCCGTCTCCGCACAGAAGCCGCAACAAAAAAACAGCAGCAGCAGGACAGGTGCAGAAACCTGCGGGCGGCCAGCATCTGCTGCTCACGCGCGCCCTTGCTGACGAGCCCGCTCCGCCTCCGCCCCGCTCCGCCCGCAGAGCAAGACGCACGCCGTGCTGGCCACGCTCAAGCGCGCCCAGAACGAGCTGTCGTCCTACCAGCGCAAGATCTTCAAGATCGATGATCACATGGGCATCGCCATCTCGGGGCTGACCGCGGACGGCCGCGTGCTGTGCAGATACATGCGTAACGAGTGCCTCAACCACAGGTGCGGGGTGGGGAGGGGGGAGGGGGCAAGTGGAGGGGAGGGGGGGCGCTTTTGGGGCGTGGCAATCCCAAAGCAGCGCTCTTGTCGAACCCAAGGCCCAAGGCCCAAGGCCCAAGGCGCATGCTGGACGACGAGCGGCCCACTCCCAACCGCCACCCCAGCACAACGCAACACACCACAACACAACACAACTCAGCGCAACGCAACGCAACGCAACACAACGAACCCCACCCACCCCCCACCCCCAGGTACGTGTACGAGTCGTCGATGCCCATCGGCCGCCTCGTGCGCCAGGTGGCGGACAAGCACCAGGTCTGCACGCAGCGCTCGTGGAAGCGCCCCTACGGCGTGGGGCTGCTGGTGGCGGGCCACGACGCGCGGGGGCCTCACCTGTACAACACCTGCCCCAGCGGCAACTACTGGGAGTACAAGGCCATGGCCATCGGGGCGCGCTCGCAGGTGCGCGTGCGCGCACGGCAGCGCTGCGCGCATGCACGCGGGCGCTGGCGCCCGCCCCAAACTGCTCCGCGCCGGGAGCCTGCGCCGCTTTGAAGCGCTCCTCTGCGTGCCGCCGCCTGCCTCGAACCCCGCCTCTGCCTGCACTCCCCCCCTCAACCCCTCCACCCCCCCAACCCCCCCCCCCCACCCCTGCGCCAGGCGTCCAAGACCTACCTGGAGAAGCACTTTGAGGCGTTCCCCACCGCCACCCCCGAGGAGATGATCCTCCACGGCCTGCGCGCGCTGGCGGCCAGCCTCAGCGAGGGCGAGCTCACCAAGGCCAACTGCGCGGTGGCGCTGGTGGGGGAGGGCAGCAGCTTCGTGGTGCTGGAGGAGGATGACGTGGAGCCCTACATCCAGGTGGGGACCGACGTGCGGGCGGGGTGGTGGGGACCGGCGTGGTTTGGCGGTGGGGGCGGGGGGTGGAAGGGGCCGACGATGCGGGGGAGAGGGCGGGCTGGGAGCCCGGGCTGTTGCTGCAAACCCGCCGCTTGCCCCGCCCCGCTTTGGCACACACGCAGATGCTCAAGGAGGAGGAGGGCGGCGGCGGCGGCGCGGAGCCGATGGCCGAGGCGGCTGCAGAAGGCGGCGCGGCGGCCGCGGAGGGCGGCGCGGCGGCGGCGGCGGACGACGGCGGGGACGGCGCGGCGCCGATGGAGTCCTGAGGCGTGCAGACTTTCCGCCGGTTCGTCTCGCTTTTGTAATCCCTCTTGGTTGCGCGTTGCGGCCCGGGGCCGGGGAGTCTTCAAAAACGGGGCAGGATGGAGTGCAGGCCGATGATCGGGGCGGCACAGCGCAGCGGCGGCACTGGGCGCGGCTGGGCACTCGGCGCCCGACGCCCGGCAGAAAGGCGCGCGCCCTGCGGCTCGACCCGCATTCCGTTTCAGCATCACCCTCTGACCTTGATCGACAGCAGGCAGGCAACAGACGGCAACACACAGCCAGCAGACGGGCTTGGGAGAAGCGCCCCTGCAGGGATGGTGGCGCTCGCGCCCGCGCTCGGCGCGCTGTTCGGCGTGGGCGCGACGTGCTTCAAGAACAGCCTGTGCTACCTGCCTTGTGAGAACCGGGGGAGACGCAGCTGACGGGCCCTGCGCCAGGGGCTCGCAGATCACCCCGGCCTGAGCGCTTGGGACGCTGAAGCAGGCGAAACAGCACCTCGGGGTCGTCATTGTTGCGTGTCCGCCTCCCCTGCAGCTGCGCCTGCCGTGCGGAACCGCAACGCGGGGCGCACGCGGCAGCGCGCCAGGCGCCGCCGCGCCCTCGCGCCCACGCCGGCCCCTTGCCCCCCGCCCACCCTCCCCACGCGCGCGCTCAGGGTACCGCAAGCCCTGGGAGCACGTGCTCAGCGGCACCGCGGCCGCGTACGCGTTTGCCTGGGTCGCCGACAAGGAGGACGAGATGGTCAAGCAGCTTGAGGAGTACTACGCAAAGGCCGCCGGCAAGGCCCAGGAGTGATCTGCCGGGCCCGTCGGCGCGGTGCTCCGGCCGTGGGCGCAGGAGGCGCTTTCGCTGCCGACGCAGCTGGCGCCGTCGTCGCCGCCGCCGTCGCAGCAGCAGCAGCAGCAGCAGTAGCAGCAGTCGCGGCAGCGGCAGCAGTCGCGGCAGCAGTACCGTAGTTGTAGCTGCAGCGGCATGCCAGCGTTGCGGCTTCAACCTTGAAGCCCAGCCATGCTTTGCGTGGCGCGCCGCACTGCACAACAGCCTTCTCTCTTTGTCTGAGTCTCTGTCTGCCTGGCTTTCTTTCTCCTTGCTTGTCCTCGCCGCGCGAGCAGCGCAGGCTGCCCATTCTGCCTGCTGTAAACTGACTAATGAAGTTTTACATGGCAGGGGCCGTCCATCGCCCCACGATGAACCGTATGCCCCGCTCTTAGGGACTGCAAAGAGCGGCCGCCTCCCAGATGCAGTTGACCACAGCAGCGCCATCCCCGCGGCCGATCCGGCGGCCCCGACCGGATTGACATATCAATTCAGTGCAGCAGCTAGGCGCCGCAATCAACGAGGGGTGCACCCCCCGCGTCCGGCACTTCCAAACTATGGATGCGCGTCCGTAGACACAATGCAAGTGAGGGGGGATTCAGGCCGAGGAGGCCGGTTCTGCGTGCTTGGCGCGGCCCGCCTGTTTGAGGAGGTTTCAGGGGGGCCACAGCCGGCCTCGGGGGCACGCAGGCTGCATCTAGATGTGGCAAATCCAAGACGAGCAAACGGCGCAAATGCGGGGCACGAGCGACGCACAGTGCAAGTCATCGGGTTGCCCGGTCGGGGACCTCGGGCGGGTTGGCAACGGCGGAATTGGGGCACAAAGCCGTGGGGGCGAGTCAGCACCCGCCTGGGCGCGGTCAACGCCCAGCCAACCTTCCAACCCTGACCATGCGGCATCAGCAGGTCAGGGGCGCGCGACAAAGAAAGTGCTCTATAAAGAAAGTTTTTTTGCTGACGATGCTTTGTGGCGGCAGTGTTCGTGGTTGGCACAACGCCACTCAACGGCAGTTCACTTCGCACAGCAGAGAGAGCAGAGAGAGCCAAGAGAGCAGCACAGATGACGGAGTGCTTTAAGTATGAGGGCAGGACACAGCGTGCGGCAGCCGAAGCAGGACCCAGACCGCCCCCGCCAGCGCTGGCGGACGCGCCTAGAGCACAAGCGCGGCCGCCACCGCCGCCGCCGCCGCGGCCGCGACGGCGGCCGCCGCGCCGCGCCCGCCGGCGGCCGCGCCGTTGGCGGGCGCCTCGCCGGCGGCCGCCGCGAGGGCGGCGGCGACCTGGGCGTCGCTCAGCAGGGCCGGCAGCTGGCAGGGGCGGGGCACGGCGTCCACAAAGAGCACCGCGCCGCCGCCGCAGGTGCTCTCCACGCCGGTCACCGCCACGGTGCTTGTGTCATCCCCGTCCACGATCCTGAGCCCCGGCGCCCACGCCGGCGGCGCCGCGACGCCCGCAAGGCGGCGCCGCGCGGCGGGCGGCGCGGCCGCGGGGGCGCCGGTCACGGCCAGCCTGGGGCGGCCGCCGTCGGGGCAGAGGCGGGCCTCGGCGGTCTCTTGCAGCGACACGTTGAGCTCAGAGCTCTGCTTGGGGTCTGCGGTTTGGGCGTTTGGAGGGGTGTCGGGGTCGGGTGGGGCCTGGGGGTGGCGCGCGCATGCGAGACGGGCGGCGCGCCGTGGAGCAGCCGGCGCCTCGGTGTTTTGCGCGCAAACACAGACACACAAAACACACCGACGCATGCGCACGCACGAATGCGCACGCACGCATGCGCACGCACGCACGCACGCACACACGCACGCATGCAGGCCCCGCACCGGCCATGACTTGCTCCACCTCCTCCCAGGAGCTGCCCGGCGCCACCAGCCACCCAAACACGGCGTCGTAGAGGGCGTCGTTGATGGGGATGTCCGCGCGCGCGACGTCCCTCAAAAAGTTCTTCCAGGCCTGCGACGACGGCACCAGCACCGTCACGGGCTCGCGGCGCGGCGCGGCGCGCAGCAGGCGCGCGGCGTGCGCGAGGAAGCCCTGCAGCTGCGGCGCCTGCGCAATGGCGCTGAGGTTGTGGCCCGCGCCGAGGCCGTCTGAGATCTTGTTGCCCTCAAGCAGGCCCTCGAATGTGGAGCAGCAGGGCAGGAGGGGGGTGTCTATCGAGACGATGGTGGAGTGGCAGGCTGGGGGGGGACATTTGGGGGATTTGGGGGGGAGTGGGCGGGCGGAAGGTGGGTTTGATGGCGGCAGGTAGGGCCGGGCTTGGGGTCTGCTTTGTCGAGGCGGCTGGGAGGCTGCAGGCATTCTGGCTACCCGACCCCGGGGTGGCTTTGGCATGCCTTTTGCCGCGGCCCCCACGGCTCAACGTTGCCAGCCCAGCTGCCCCGCCCCTTCCCGCCCCCTGCGTGTGCATGCGGCGCCCACCCTCGGAGATGCGGCCGACGCGCGAGACGCCTCGGCCGCCGCGAATGATGCCGTCGGCACTCCACGACGGCCCGACGCGCGCGCCGCAGCCGGGGTTGCCTGCCATGAGCGTCGGGGTCATGCGCTCGGCGCTCTGCTGGTTGGGCTGCTTCAGGGCCTGCCCGGAAACGATGTGGTAGCTGCGGGTGCAAGCAGGGCGGTGCGGACGGGGGCTTGTGTGAAGGGAACGGACCGCGGTTGGCTGGCTGGAGTGTTATGCGAAACCTCCCAACAAGCAAGCTGACAAAGTCCGCAAGCCACAGGCTCGCACCAGCCCGCCCCTCGGACTGCCGCGTGCCCCCGCCCTGCACACGCACAACAAACACACAAGCCCCAGACCGCGGAACGCACCCTATTATCTGGGCCAGCAGCGTGCGGTTGGTGGCAAAGAGCTCCCCGTACTTGAAAGCACCGCGCGCCGCCGCCGACTCGAGCGCCGCGTCGGTGGGCGCGAGGACCGTAAAGGGCGTGGAGGTTTTGTCGACGCTCGGCAGCAGCCCCGTTGCCACAAGCAGCTGCAAAAAGTCCCGGTGCCCGCCGACGGCCAGCGCGCCGGAGACGGCGGTGTCGGCGTTGCGGCGGCAGCCGTTTTGGGAGGCGTTGTCGATCTCCGTCGCGAGCGCGGCCAGGCTGCTGCAGGGCCAGGGGATCTCCTCAACCTGGGGAAGGAGGTGGGCGAGGGAGGGAATGGCGGTGGGGGAGGGAATAGCGGGGGCGGCGGCGTCAGGGACGGCAGCGGCGCCATGCGCCCTGCGGCGCTGCCCCGCGGCGTCTGCAAAGCGCGCAGCCCCCAATCCGCCCCCAGGCACACTCCGCCGGCCCCTGCCACGCTGCCAAGCAACCCTCTCCTGAAAAGGGCGGCGCCGCCCCCAGGCTCAAGGCGCACCACATACACGTTGAGCCCCGGGCAGGTGCCCGGCAGCGGCTCAACGGGCTCCGCCAGCCGCGCCGGCCCCTCGCTGTTGCTGCCGCCGTGCTCCGCGTACACTCCGTCTGCGCGGCGGGAGAGCACCATGCCATAGCCCACGCTCCCCGGCTTTTCGGGCAGGGAGCAGCGCCACCGCGCCGCGGTCTCCACGCGCGAGGGCGGGCCGCCGATGGGCAGCGTGCGGGGGTCGAGCTTGCTGTCCTGGGCGAGCCAGTAGAGCGGCAGCCCGCCGGTCATGAGCGCGGCGGTGACGTTCTCGCCCTTGAGGTTAATGTTCTGCATTCCGGCCACGCTGGAGACGGCGTCCCACGCCTCTGCCGTGGGGATGAGCAGGAGGCCCTGCGGGGGAGCAACGGGCCGTCGAGGCGGGCCGGCAGGGGCTTCAGCGACAGTAGGGGCGCGGGGTGGCAAACGCCGGCCGGCCCGGGCGCGCTGGCGGGGGGCCCGAGGCGCCACGGTGCTGTTTTGCCGTGTGGGCCTCGTTGCTGCCGCCGCCGCCGGTGTGGCTCACACGCACTCCCCCCCCCCTCAACCCCGCTCTCTCTCGCGCGCGCCTTGAGGGCGGGGTTGCCGTAGATGCGCTTGAAGACGGGGCTGAGCTGCAAACCGGGCAGCTCCCTCTCGAAGACGTCGGCGGCGGTGAGGCACGCCTCGGCAGACGCGCCGCGCGCGGCCGAGGCGGCTGCGTCGTGGGGCGGCGGGCTTTCAGCTGCGGGACTCGGCCACCCTCTTCACTCTCCTTCCTTCTGCTTATATGTCCTAGACAAGCCAGTGCGCCGCTGCCGCTGCCGCTGCTGCCGGCGTCCGCTGCGGCCTGTGGCCCTGAAATCCGCCCCCCTGCTTCACGGCCCTCTCCGCCAGCGCCGACTCACCCAGAAGCGCCATCAGGCACGCCAGCTGTAATTTCATCGTGCTATCGCCCGCGCGCCGCGCGACGGTTTGGCGAATCGTCCAACAACCCCTCGCCAACGCCGCGGATAAGGGCCAGAGCCTATTTCAAGCCGTCTAATACGTATTAAAACGCCCTTGTAAAGCTTTTCGAAGCGGTCGCACCCCCAAATTCCACGTCCGCGGGGAGAATTACAGGAATCTAAAGAGTCGGCCTCGCGCCGAACACGCACCCCTGCAGTTTCCCCGGGGGCCTGCAGGTGTTGGGGGGTGGGGGGGTGGGGACTGGAAAGGCGGCGGCCAGCAC
The DNA here is from genome assembly GCA_003203535.1 of Raphidocelis subcapitata. Taxonomy (NCBI): domain Eukaryota; kingdom Viridiplantae; phylum Chlorophyta; class Chlorophyceae; order Sphaeropleales; family Selenastraceae; genus Raphidocelis; species Raphidocelis subcapitata. Next base: position 117,808 of record BDRX01000052.1, on the reverse strand, counting down.
CGCGATCACGAGGGGCGGCGGTTCCAAGCAGGCGCGCCGCCCGCAAGCAGGCGCTCCAGCAGGGCCACCATGATCGCGATGCTGGCCGACACGTCCCGGTCCACAACAAGCTGGGGAGCATGGTCTTTGCAGACCTGCAGCTTGTGGGTCGGGCGTCCGCCAACAACAAAGTCCGCGTGGTTGGTCTGCCAGCAGGCCGTGCAGACCTTGCTGGTGCAGTACTCATCAATTCTCAGGAAAAACACCCCCAGCTCGCCGTAATGCGAACGGACAAACCACTCAAAGTCGCGGGAGGGGCCCNCGGGGTTTGACGCCGGCCGCCGGCTTTACGGCAGCAAGGGCGCGCGCCATGCGCGGCTGCGCAAACACATCCTGCGCAACCGCCATTTCCACCGGCTGGTGCAGATGCTTGCCTGGGGCGCAACCAGCGTCACGGGCAGGTGGTGGGACCCCACGCGCCGCCGCCGCCGCGCCGTTCGCAAAAAACCGGCCGTCTCCATCATAGGCTGGGGCGCCGCCTCGGTGGGCGCCGGCGGCCCCATCAGCCGCAAGGGCCTGGGCCCCTCGCGTGATTTTGAGCGGTTTGTGCGCTCGCACTACCCCACTGTGTTGTTTGCCAAGGTTGACGAGTACTGCACCAGCAAGGTTTGCACGGCCTGCTGGAAGAAAACACATGTCAACTTCACCGCCGGCGGACGCCCGACCCACAAGCTGCAGGTCTGCCCAGACCATGCGCCCCCGCTTGTTGTGGACCGGGACGTGTCGGCTAGCTACGCGATCATGACCGCGCTGCTGAGCCACCTCTTCGTGGGCGGCGCGCCTGAATGGCAGCGCCGCCGCCGGCGCGCGGGCCCTCCAGCATGATCGTGCGGCCAGCCACCGCCCTATCTTTGCTGTCGCACCCTTCACCTGCATAAAACTGCAGGGGTTGCCTAGAGCCACAACCAGGATGAGTGTTGGCAGCCTGCCGCCCACCCCTGCCACTTGGTCCGGCAGAGCGGCGCTGCCAGCTCAGATAGTTGCAGGCATTTCCCCTCCTCCGAGTGCCCACTTTCCGCTCACCCGGGCGCCGCCGCCCCGGACGCCCCCGCCGCCGCCCCGGTAAATGCCTCGCCCGCCGCCCAGCCCCGCTGCGCCGGCCCCCCGGCCTCCGGGGCCCCCGCCGCCGCGCCGCGCCCGCCGCCGCGCGGCCGCCGCTCCGGTGACCCGCGCCCCGCCGCCGCCCGCGCCCCCGCCGCCGGCCGTTGCCCGGCGCGTCGCGGCCCTCGGGTCTTTGAACAGCCTTTGGGCCGGGCGCGGGGGGCCGCGGACGGCCGGGGGGCCAGAACGCCTCCCGGCGCCCGAGCGATGGCGCGCCCCCGCGCGGGCCCGCCTGCGTGCGGGATCGATCCTAGAGCGGTTCTATGGCCGTGATCTACGCCTTGCGAGGGCGCAGCGCGCCTGGGGGGGGCCCCGACCCTCCGGACCAGACGTTCGCCGCGCCCGCGTGCCGATCGGGACGACAGACGCGGCCGCGCGGCGCAAACGCGTTCGTTTTTCACTGGGTATCCCCAGTCGCGCGCCCTGGGCCTGGAAGGCCCCCAGCTCGCGGAATGGCTCCGTCGGCACTTGACTCAATCCCGCGGACTGGCCGCAGGGAGCCGCCCCGGCCCGCGGCGGCATGCTGGAGGCGTTGGGGGATTTTTGCTGCGCTCGGGCCGCGCGGCGGGAGCCGTTCCGCGCCCCCTCCTGGGAGCGGCCGCGCGCGGCGCTTTGACCGGCGGCGCCGCCGCTGGCACGGGGGCACATGCATCCTGGCCGGGGGCGGTGGGGCTGCGCCCCCCCGCGCCCCCCCGCCGCGCCGCGCACACCCAGTCGGCCCCCTAGCCCCCCGCTCCGCCCGTTGCGGGGCGTCACCTGGGGCCTTGCGCATGCATGCGGGCGTCACGGCCGGGGGCGGTGGGGCTGCGCCCCCCCGCGCCCCCCCGCCGCGCCTCAAGCACCGTGCAGCAGCCTGTGCTGGGATCGTGGCATCCCCGCCCCCACGCCGCGCTAGCCGACATCCAACGCACCCGCACTAGCCCCGCCGGCCACACCCGCCCTTCCCCCCAAACCCCTGCCGGCGACACCCGCCCCACAGCACCCGCCCATAATGCAATATTGCAGCAGCCCTTGGCCCGTGTTGGTGGCCACGCGACCAACGGTCGTTGGCTGGTGCCGCGTGCGGCCTCCTCCTCCCGCAAGTGCCGTGGAGCTGTCATGAACCGTCTCGCTCACCCCTGGCCCATGCATCCCAAACCCGTTCTTCTGTCCTGCTGCACTGCTGCTTTGAAAACCGCATGCCAATGCTCTGCAAGTAACGCAGTCCGGTCAACGGTCCACCTCCCCGCCGTCGTCGAGCGGCGCAGCTGCCTGCGCTCGGCAGAGTCCCACCCTTTTCAACCGGCCGGTGCGTATTGGTCCGCAGTCCCGGTCCCGGTCCCGTTCCCCCAACGCGCGGCGCTTTGGACGTCGGGCGCGCACGCCGCCGGAGGCAGCTGCGCGCGGACCGCGCCGCCACTTCAGGCCCGCCCGCCCGCAGTCCCGTACTTGTAGAATAGGCCCCTAGCCCAGCCTAGCGAGCCGACCTGCCGACACAGCGGTGAGCCGGGGACCGCGGGGCGCAGCTGTGTGGCCGCGGGGGCGTGGAGCCCCTTGGGAAAGAACTTAGAAGGGCTGCCATGACGCCCCCGTGGCGGCCAGCTCGCCTCCAGCGCGCGCGGGGGGGCCTTTTCAAGAGAGGCCAGCGCGCCTTGCCGGACCGCGGGGCAGACGGGCGCGCCCCTGGCCCGCCAGGCGCTCCGGGTTGGCTAAGAATCCCGCGAGGCCGCATTTGGTGGCCGCTGCGGGCGGTCCAGGCGCCGTAGGAGGCAGCGGCCCCGTGCGCGCGCCGCGTGGCGCGCTCGCGCTGCTGCGCGTGCTGCAGCCGGGCCGCACGCAGCTGCTGCGCGGTCGGCAGGGCACCAACGGGCGCCGCAAACCCACCTCCCGCCGCACCTCAGGCACACCCCCGTCCATCGCCCGCGAGGCTCATGAGCAACCCCAGCGTGGGAGGAACCAGCAACGCAAAATGCAGCCCTCACGATGACCCCCAGCGCGCCCCAGCTCCCCTGGACGATGGCAGCCGCCGCGCCAAGGCGGCGGGCGGTCAGCAGGGCCCCAAGGACCGCAGGGTAGTCAGCAGCGCCAGCAAAGGCGGCGACGCGGCCGACGCCCAGCCGGGCGGTGCCGCCGCGGGCGCGGCCGAGCCCCGCGCCGCGCCGCGCCGCCCCCGGCGGCCCCGCAAGCCCGCGGGCGCAGAGGGCCCTGCGGCCCCTGCCGCGGCCGCCCCTGCCGCGGCCACGCCTGCCGCGGTCGCCGAGGTCCCGGCTCCTGCGCCCGGCGTAGCCCCGCCGGCGGCGGCGCCGCGCCGCGGTGCTGCCGCGACCGGTGGCGGCGACCGCCCGCCGAGCGCGGGCCGCCCCGCCAGCGCCGGCGGCGCCCCGCCGCCGCAGGACCCCCCGGGCTCGCCGCCCGAGGGCGCCGCGCGCCGCAAGCGCCGCGGCGGCGGACGCAACCGGCGCGGAAGCGGCGGCGGCATCGCGGCCGCGCCGGGCGAGGAGGAGCCCGACGCGGCCGCCGCCCCGCCGCGGCCCAAGCCGGCGCAGCACAAGCCCGCTGCGCCGCGCTCGCAGCCGCCGGCGCCGGCGCCTGCGCCGCCACAGCAGCCCCCGCGTGTCGTGCGGGCGAGCGCGGCCGGCGACGCCGCGCGCGTTCACGATGCGGGGCGCCACCCGGCCAGCGGCGCAGCCCCCAACGGTTACGCATACCCCCAGCCGCCCGCGTACAGCGGGCAGCCGCCCCGCCCCGAGCCGCGCGGCCACCCGCAGCAGCCCTACGCGCCCCACGCTGCAGGCCAGCGCCCCCAGCCGCAGGGCTACCCCGAGCCGCCGGTTGCGCACCGCCACGGCGGCTATGGCGGACCGGGGTACGGGCCCGACGGCTATGCGGCCGACGGGCGCGCAGGCGGCGGGAGCTACGCCTATGCCAACGGCAGCGGCGGCGGCGGCGGCGGCGGCTACGGCAACGGGGGGCCTGCTTACGCCAACGGCGGCGGGCCCTATGTCAACGGCGGCGGGCCCTACGCCAATGGTGGGGCTGCCTATCCCAACGGCCACGGCCACAGCCACGGTCAGGGCCACGGCTACGGCCAGGAGGAGGCATACGGTCACGCCTGCGCTGGCGGCGGCGGCGACGATGACTACTACTGGGAGCCACAGCAGCAGCCCGCGCAGCAGCAGCAGCAGCCGCTGCCGGTGCCGCAGCCGGCCCGCGTCTCGCCCTTGCCCCCGCAGCAGCAGGAGCAGCGCAAGCGCGTTGTTGAGGGCGAGGGCCGGCACGCGGAACGGCAGCAGCAGCACGTGGCGGCCGCCGTGAGCAACGGCGACGCGCCAGACGCACGCGCGGCCGTGCCGCCGCCGCAGGCGCAGCAGGCGCAGCAGGAGCAGCCGGAGCAGGAGCAGGAGCAGCACGAGCAGGAGCAGCCTCCCCAGCCGCCGCAGCCCGCCGCGCTGGCGCCCGTCCCCAACTCGTTTGCCGACCGCATGGCCCAGGCGGCGATGGCGCGCCTCGAGCAGCGCGCGGCACAGCAGCGCGCGCGCTCGTCGGGCCTGCTGGCCAACGGCGACGCGCACGGCGGCGCGCCGGCGCCGGCGCCGGCGCCGCCCGCGCCGGCGCCGCGCGCCGCGCCGCGCGACGAGGACGAGCGGCCCTGGCGCGACACGCGCGGCCCTGCGGCCCGCGACGGCGCCGCGAGGCCGCCTGCGGGCCGCGAGCCCGCGGGCTCCGGCTTTGGCGCGCTGCCGGCCGAGCCGCAGGCGGCGTGGCCCAAGACGCAGCTGCCGCCGCGGTCTTCGTCGGGCTCCGGCGGCGGCGTGCAGGCGCACCGCCCCGAAGACGGCCGTCCCCGCCTCAAGCTGCTGCCGCGCTCCAAGCCGCTCGGCGACGGCGGCTCGCCCGGCGCCGGGGCCGGCCCGCCCGGCGACGCGGCGCCGCGCAAGGCGTCGGCGTCGGCGGCGTCGGTTTTTGGCGAGGCCAAGCCTCGCGAGCTGGTGCTGCAGAGCCGCGGCATCGACCCCGCCGACGCCGACGCCCGCATGTCCGCCCGCCGCGCCTCCGCCGACGGCGGCGGCGGCTCCGGCGGCGGCGAGGACGAGGAGTGGCACACCGTCGGCGCCGGCGGGCGGCGCGGCGCGCCGGGCCGCGGCGGGCCCGGCAGCGGCGCGGGGCCGCACGGCGGCGGCCTCCTCGGCGTGGACGACCCCTTTTTCGGCGGCGCCCCCTCCGCGCCGCCGCCGCCGTCGGCGTTTGTGGGGGAGCACTTTGGCTTCGGCGTCCGCCACCACCGCGGCGGCTCGAGGGGCAGCGGGTCGTTTGGGTCGGGCGCCGAGGAGGAGGTGTTCCGCCGCAGCCTGCCGACGCGGCACGACGACTACCTGCTGGTTTGAATGACAGGGCGTGCGCCGCGTCAACCGCCGGCTTTGCTGCTCTGCCCGCTTCGACCGGCCAAGAAACCCTAGACGCCGCGGCCGCTGCGAAACGCTCCGCGGCGACCGCCGACCCCGCTCAAGGTCCCCGCCGCCGCCGCGGAGGCCCTTTTTTTGGCGCCAGGCAAACTTTTGAGGGACGGGCTGGCGCGTGCGCCGCCGGCGCTTTGCGCCTTGGCGCGCAAGCGCCTCCCCCCAAGGGGCATCCGCAAGGGTCTCTCAGCACCATTTTGGCAGAGTTTTTTTTCCACGCCACCGCGCACGCACGGCTCGGTTGGCGCAGAGCGCCTTTAGATGAGTAACCGGAATCAAACTCAGTTAGGAGGAGGTGGCTTGCACGGTTTGCAAGGTGGGCGGCGGCTTTTGGATGGGCGGCTGGGCGCCCGCCCAACTCTGGAGGGGGCCAAGCACGCGCGGTGCCGCAGCTGGCGCCGGCGGTATCTGGTGACGCCGCCTTCCACGGGTGACACAGCTGCTCTGCGTGCGGATTGGCACTTTTCGCGGATTGAGCCGTGCATCCAAGCCTATCAGGATCAGGACCAGATCAGCTGCCGTCAATGGCTCTCTGCAGCGGGCCTGGCCTCTCGGGCCGCTGCCGGCCGGCTGTGCAGGGCCAATGTGCCAAGGCAGCGCGGGCGGCAGCCCGTGGCGTCCTCACGCGGGCCCAGGCCAGCCGGGACGAGGCTGCCGGCAGCAAGGTTCGGCGCGGCGTATGTGGACAAACGAGCCTGCTCGAGCCCCATTCCGCCCAGCTCAGCCACGCCCCTCAGCCAGACGCCTGCTCCCCGCTCGCGCGCAGGCCGGCGCGCTGCCCGCCATGCTGCTCGCCGCAGCGGTCGTGTTCGCGCCTCTGGACGCCACGTTCGCGCCCCCCGCGCGCGCCGACGAGGCCCTGTCCCCCTTTGAGCAGCGGCAGCGCGACCTCGAGAAGCGGCGCGAGCTGATGCGCCAGGCGTGAGTGCTGTGGCCGGGGGGGGGGTTCCCGGTGCGTGGGGAAGCGGCGCGCCGCTACCGCAGTCGCTTTGCCCTGCTCGGTCCGCGGTGCCCCCTCTTCAAAGTCCACACTCGGGGCAGCAGCGCTCCATGTGGCCGAGGCAGCTGCAGCAGCTGCTGGGCCCCCAACGCCCCCTCCGCCCCCGCGCCTCCGCCGCAGCCGCGAGAAGGCCGAGGGGAAGGCGGGCGCGCCCGCGGCGGCGCCCGAGGCGGAGCCCGAGCCTGTTGGGCCCAAGACCGACCTGAAAGGTGGGCTGCTTGCGTCACCGGGGATCTGCGGAGACAGCGCAGAAGGGGTGGCGGCCATCAAAGCCAGGCAGATGGGAACTAGAGCAGCGCCTCACCCTGCGCTAAGCAGCGGCCAACGAGTTGGGGAGTGCAGAGTGCGGCCGATGGCGCCCAGCGCGGGCCCAGCGCAGCCGCAGGGGCCGCCGACAAGCAGCGTGCCCCGCCCCCGCCGCAACCGCAGAGTCCGCCAAGGCGCTGCGCGCCCAGAGCCAGAAGCAGTACGAATCGCTCACCAAAAACCGGCCCTCGCTGCCAAAGTCGGTGACGGAGCCCGAGAACGAGGTGGGCCCTCGCGTGCGTGTGTGCATGGTGTGTGTGCAATATGTGTGTGGGCGTGTGTGTGGGCGTGCGCGGTTTGTGTGGGCGTGCGCGGTGTGTGGACGTGTGTGTGTGCGTGTATCCACCCAAGCATCCCTGCAGAATTGCAATTGCCCAACGCCCCTGCCAGGCCCTGGATCCCTTCAAGGGCCTCTTCTCCAAGAAGGAGGAGCCCGCCCCCCCCGCGCCCGCGGCAGCCAAGCCGGCCCCCGCGCCGGCCCCCGCCGCGCCGGCGCCCAAGCCCAAGCCCACACCGTCGCCGCCGCCGCCGCCGCCGGCTCCCAAGCCCGCGCCGATCGTGGTGAGTGCAAGCGAAGCGCAGCAGGGCCAGGTTTTGCATTTGTCGCCGCGAGGAGGTGTCAGTCAAAGGCGCGCCTGGCCCCCACCGAGCCCCCAACGCCCCCCAACCCACCCGCGCCCCCCAACCCACCCGCGCCCCCTCTGCCGCCCCGCCAGGCGCCCCGCCCGGCCGCGCCCATCCCCGCGCCCGCGCGGCCGCCGCCGCCGCCGCCCGCGCCGGTGCGCCGCGCGGAGCCCCCGAAGAAGCAGGAGGCCCCCAAGCCCGCCCCCGCCAAGCAGGCCGGCAAGCAGAAGCGCCGGGGCCCTCTGCCGCTGTGGCTGGCGCAGTTCGCCGTGTTTGGCGCCATCGGCGGCGCGACCGCGGCAGCGGCGGCGGGCTCGGACGAGATCAGCCGCAAGATCATGGGGGCCCTCGGCGCCCTCGAAAAGAAGGCGGCCGGCAAGTGAGGGGCGCAAAGGCGAGGCGCCCGCGGCAGCCGGTCGCGCGGCGAGCCGCGCGGGGCTGGCTCCTGCGAGTGCGCCCGCCGCTGCCGCCGCCGCTGCCGTTTCACCCAAAACCAATCAAGCACTGCTGTTTTGCCTGTTGCTCATGTTTGCAAGTGGCAAAAGTTACAAACCGGACAAGCTGGGTGGCTGCCGCACAAACCAAAAGCGGCGACGAAGCGGGGAAGAAAACAGGAAGGGGCTTGCACAAGCCCAGCAGCGGGGCCCGCAGCCCGCCGCGGCCAGGGGGGTCATCAGAGCAGCGCGACGATCGAGCTGAGCACGAGGCTGACCCCCAGCAGCACCTTGCTGCTCTGCTCCACCTTGTCCTTCTCCAGCAGGCTGGTCTTGTCCGCGTTGTTGCCGATCTTATGGAGGTCCCAAACAAAGTGGCGGACGCCGCCGAGCCAGTGGTAGATGAGGGGGTAGGCCACCACAAACTTGACGGGCACGGCCAGCACGGCGTGGTCGGCGCGGAAGGCGGCGAGGGCGCCGGGCAGGTCGCCGGTAAGGGCGACGTAGCCGGCGGCGGTAAAGCCTTTTTTTTTTTTGGGGGGTGGGAGGGGGATCAGGAGGTTGGGAGGGGTGGGGGCCGAGAAGGGGTTGGGGAGATTGAAGGGCGACCGCAGGTTGTGCGCAGCGAGGCATGCAGCGCGGTTGCGCAGCTGCTGCCAAGGCTCCCTGCCCGCAGGGCCTGCCGCCGGCGACACCGCTGCCGCCGGCACCGCCCCCGCCGCCGCTCACCCGCGGACAGCGCCACGCCCGTGACTCGGTTCATGACCGACGATATCGCGCCAAAGGGGAACTTGTAGTGCGGCCCCTTCATGTCGATCTCAAACACGTCGGGCGCCAGCGGCCGCTTCTTCACGAGCTGAAGGGGGTGGGGCGCAGTGCGCGCGGCCGGGGCGGGGCGGGGCGGCGGGGTGGGCTTCGCGGCTTGGGGGGAGCCGCGCGGCAGGCAGCATGGACGGCAGGCAGCATGGCAGGCAACCAGCACGGCAGCCGTCGCCGGGGCCTCGGTCTGCTGCCAACAGCTGCCGCGGCAGCGCCGCCCGGGGCTCGCGCAACCGCCCGCCGCGCCGCACCTCGTCGTGGTTTGCGGGCGTGCCCAGGAAGGTGGTGCCCTCCGTGTAGGGCGACGGCTTGGCATAGAACTCGGGGACGCGGTCGCCGCCGATGTGCCTGCGCGGGCCGGGTATCGGGCGCTGCGGTTGCGCGCGGCGGGCGGAACGCCTGCTGCGGCGCGCCGCTGCCGCGCCGCGCGGGGCCCCCAGGCCCCTGCCGGATCCCCCAAACGCCGCCGCGCCACCGGGCGACGGCCCGCGGGTTCCCAGGCCGCCCCGGGCCGGCTGTCGGAAGGCCCCGACCGCACCTCAGCTGCTGCGCGCTGGCCCACGCCAGGCCCTCCCCTCCCAGGGATGACTGCTGCTGCTGCTGCGCCGCATGCCGAGCCGCCAGCCGCAGCAGGCGCGGGGCCTGGGAGCGCAGCATCGTCGCCCGCAGGTGCCCAGATCACGTCCCCTCTTCGGCGGGTCCTCCTGGCGGCCCTATGTACGGTATGCGGTTTTCCGGGCAGCGGAAGGACCCGACGCTGTCGCCTGGGCGAAGAGGGCGCCTGTTTTTGGCCCCGCGGGGGGCCCCACAACTGAATCGACGCGGACAGGGCCGCAAAACCCGGCCCCCCCGCGCGCCCCGTTCATACGGGTTGATAGCACTCGCATCCATCGCCGATTTGCCAGCGCTGCCGCCCCTCCAGCGCGCCTCCCCAGCCTGATCTGCCGTCCCGGGCCTCCTGTCGCGCAGAGCCCTCCGCCGGCGGGCGCAGCAGCAGCCATGCAGCGCGTGCTGGCGGCCGACATCAGCGGGTTCCACAAGGCCCACGAGCTCAGCGCCTACGCGCTCGGCGGTGCGCGGGCGGGCGCGGCGCGGTCGGCTCGGCGCGGTTGCGCGCGCGCCACCGCCGCCGCGGGCGGGCTGCGTGGCGTTCCTGCGGGGCCTGCGCAGAGGCCGGCCCTGTCCTCTCACACCCCCCCCCCCCCCACCCCCCCCCCCCCCCCCCCCCCCCTCCCCCCCCCCCCCCCCCCCCGGCCAACGACGCAGTGTTCACGCCGCTCGCGGCGCTGTCGGGCAAGGCGAGTGGCCTGGCGGGGGGCGGGGGCGCGCGCTGACGAGGGGGCCTCCTCGGCCGCCAGAGCATTGCCGCAGCGGCCGCCGCCCGGCGCGGCGCTCTCACGGAAAACCCCCCGCAAAACCCCACTCCGCGCGCGCGCGCGCAGGGCAGCGGCACGCAGAAGCTGTCCGACTGGGCGCTGGCGCTGGCGGTGCCGGTCCACATGCACATCAGCACCAACGCGTGCGTCACCGACTACGTGCCCACGCGCTACAGGGGTGAGCGGCGGGCAGCAGCGGCGCCCGCGAATGACATGCAGGCGTGATGACAGCTCCGTCGCCGGCGGTTGTCGCAGCGTGCCCGTGGTCCAACCCTCCGCCAGCCCGCACCTCACCCACCGGGACCCGCCCGCCCCGCCAAAACCCCGCCCGCAGGCCCCGTGCGCGCCGCCGTGCTGGGCGCCAGCGTGGTGGCCTACATGGGGATCATGAAGGTCAACCTCACGGGCCCGGGGCTGACCGAGACGGTCAAGGCGCTGTGGCGCAAGCCCCAGCCGGCCGAGCCCGCGGCGGCGGCGGCGGCGGCGCAGTAGCTGTTCCGTGCGTTCTGTGTTCCTGCTGCCTGGCTGGGTTGGGGGCGCTGTTCCGCGCCGCACCCGTGTAACACCAAGCTTGAAAATTTGAGGCGGGAGGTTGGGCGGGAGCCAGGCGGTCGACCCCTGGAGGGCAGAAGGTTCGGAGGGGTTGACTATTTTCACGTGCGCAGCTGCGCGCGTGCGGCCGCGCATCAGCCACGCAGGTAAGGCGGCTGGATCCCCCAGCCCCGCGCACGCTCAGTGATTGCAACCGAACCTCAACACGGCCCAGCGGCTCCGTACAGCGCCCTAAACACCACCGCTGCATGCCACCACATGTGGAGCCACCCCAGCCACTCCGGCACCCGTGCCACTCTGTTTACATATCAGCGCGCGCGCCGGCGCGGCGGGGCGGGCCGCCGCACGGCAGCCGGCTTGCCCCACTGAGCAGCAAACGCGCCCGCACCGGTGCGCGCACGACCGCGCCCCCGCCCACGCGCCCGCCCTCGCCGCGCGCACCGCGGCGGCCCGATGGCGCGCGCGCTGCTTTCGCGCGGTCGGCGGCGGCTACGCCTTTGCCAGCAGAGCGTCGAGGGCGGGCGCGCCGGCCACGAGGCGGCCCCACTGCTCCGTAGTCATGCTCAGCCCCTTGCTGCCTGGCAGCTCCTTCCCGTCCTGTTTAGGGTTTAGGGTTTAGGGGCCATTGGCGGGGGCGGCCGTGTTGGACCGGGAAGCTTCCGCGGCGCGGCGGATCCGCTTTCGTGGCTTTTTGCTGCGCGGCCCGCGACGCCAGCACCCCGGCAGCGGCTGAGCCGCGCCGCGCACGCAGGGCCAGGCAAAGCCCCGCGCGGGGCTGGGGCCCCACAAAAGGCGCGAGGGTTTGCGGTGGGTCCTTGCCTTTTCGTAAAACTCGCGCACGCCGATGTAGACTGTGCCCTTGAACTCCGACACAGCCAGCTTGCGCCTGGGGTTTGAGGGGTTTAGGGGGGTATGGGGGTTGCAGTATGGGGTTTTGGGGGTTTGCAGGTGGGGATGAAGGGCAGGTTGGGACTGAGGGGTTTCCAGCCTAGTCAGTCCGTTGATGGCGCCGGCTTTGGGTTTGAAAAAGCCGGCTGGGCCCGGCGCCGGCCCCCAAAGCCCCCCCAAGCCGCGCGCCCGCCGCCCCACCCCCAAACCCGCAAGCGCTCACTTTCCGGACAGCTGCACGCTGAACGCCAGGTCCTTTGCTTCCGCCGCCGCCGCCGCCGCCGCCATCGCGCCCTTGACGGCCTGCCAGTCCGCCTCCACCAGGGAAATGCCCTTTTTGCCGGGCAGCCAGGCCGAGTCCTTCTGCGGGGGTTTGGGGGTGGGGTGGGGGCGTTTTGCCGCGTTTGTGTGGGGCTGCGCTCATGCAGTTGCGCTACTGTGCTGCTGCGCGTGCAGCTGGGCTCGTGCGGCTGGGCTTGCGTCACCGTGCTTGTGCTGCTCTGCACTTGTGGCTGTTGGTGTTGACGCTGCTGTGCAGCTGCACCCTTTCCTGCCCCGCCTCCCCAAACGCGCGCCCCACCTGGTAAAACTCTCGCAGGTCAACGTACTGCGGGGGGGGGGGGGGAGACGGACGGGCAGGGGAGAGGCAAGGTGGGGCTGGTGTCAGACCGAGCGCCGGCTGGACGCCGCCTCGCCGCTCAGCCCCCCCTCCACGCACCTTGGTGTTTTTGTAAACGTTGATGCGCGCGCGCTTGCCTCGTCCCAGATCGACAAAGTCCTCCCCGCCGTCCGAGGCGGCCGCGCCGCCGCCGCCCCCTCCGGCGGCCGCGGCCGCGGGCCCCGCCTGCCCCTGCGCCGGCGCGGGCCCCCGCTGCTGCCCCTGCCCCGACGCGCCCGCCGGCGCGGCCGCGGGCGCGGCCGCCGCCGCCGCCGCCGGCGCCGCCGCCGCGCCGGCGGGCAGCGCGGCGGTTATGTCATCCGAGGCGCGCGCCAGGTCCTTCAGAGCGTCCGGCGCCAGCGCGACGCCCTTCTTGCCCGGCAGCCAGTCGCCCGCCTGGGCCTGGTAGTACTCCCGGACCTGGGCCAGCATCGTGCCCCTGCGGTTTCCGTTTGCCGTGTGTGCAGGTGTTTGAGGGCGCGAGGTGTTGCGGATGGGGCAGGATAGGCGGCTTGTTTTTGCCGCGAGTCGGGAGGGGAAAGGGCGCGGCGCGCGGGTTTGGGTTTGGGGGCGGGCGGGCGGACACGGCGGCTCGGGCGCAGCGCGTGGCGAGGCGGGGCGGGAGGCGCCTGCGAGCGCCGCCGTCGGCCTGGAGACCAAAGACCCGGCGCCACCACGACCAGCGCATCGACCCGAATCTGCGGAAGCGGGCCCCACCTGAAGCCGCCCACGGTGACGCGCCGGGTGTCGCTGAGCTGCAGGGAGTAGCCCTCGTCGCGCCCCTCCAGCGCGGCGCCCACCGCCGGCAGCGCGGCCGCCAGGAGGCCCCATTCGTGGGGGCTGAGGGCGATGCCCTTTGAGCCGGGCAAGAGCGCGCCGTCCTTCTGCGGGGGTGAGGGGGGGAGGCGAAGGGTGGGGGGTTGAGGGGAGGTGAGGGGTTTTGGTGACGTAGGGGGTGGGTTGAGACCAAGCACTTCTCTCCCCAGGCCGACAGCGCCGCCCACTCCCCACAACGCACAAACGCAAAACACATTGCACATGCCGCTCGCCCCCCCAAACGCCCCCCAAGCGCGCCTCATAAAACTCCCGCAGGTCGACGCGCCAGCTGCCCTTCCAGTTCTCAACGCGCGCAAACTTGCGCCCCGCGCCCAGCCGCCAGCTCGCGCCGCCCGGCGGCCCCGCCGCCGCGGCCGCCGCGCCGCCGCCGCCGCCGCCGCGCGCGCGCTTGGCGGCGGCGCCCGCGGGCGCGCGCTTGCGCTTGGCGCCGCCGCCTCGGCCGCGGCCGCGGCCGCCATCTGTCAGGTCGTCCTCCTCATCCGATTCGAAGTCGCTGTCGTCATCGTCATCGTCATCGTCCTCGTCGGAAGCTTCCGCGGCCGCCCGCTCGGTCGCCGTGGGGACGTACTCTGAATCGCCGCGCCCGCTGGTGGTGGCGGCGGCGGTCGTGGCGGCGGTGGCGGAGGCCTCGAGCTCGGCGGCGGCGGTGGCTGTGAGGTATGCGTTGATCTCGTCCTGCCGTTGTTTTGTTTGTCGGCATGATATGCCCCCGCATGCGATTGGTGGCAGCCTCCCTGCACACATGCAAACGCACAAAACGTCGGGACGGAAGGCCAGAAGCACAGCAGCGTAGACGCATGCAGTCGCACGCGCACGCACCCTGATCAGCGCTTTGTGGGCGTCCAGGTTTGCGCCGCCCAGCTCCTTGGCTGCGAGGTCCCGTATCATCCGCTCCGTGGTGCTCTCCAGATTGACCTTTGGCAGCAGGCGCCGGAGCGCGGCGCGCACCTGCGCGGCGGTCGCCATCGGCGCTGCGGCGCAAGCGGCGACGCGGCGGCGCGGCGGGGGCGGCCGCGGGCGGGGGGAGGCACGCAAAAAGCGGCAGGGGCGCGCCGGGAGTTGGAAGCGGGCGCAGGCGGTTCTCAAAAGGGGCATGCAGGGGCGATCTCAGAGTTTGCCGCGCGATCGATCTGGTGGCGCAGAGTATGAGTCTGAGCGCGTGCCCTGATTGAATTCTGGACGCCTGTGAAGCCACGGTGCGGATGGATCCAGGCTGGGCTCGCTCGCGACAGAATAGAGGCGGCGGCGCGCAGCTGCACGCCCGACTCGAGTGCTGCTCGCGCAGGCGCAAGACGTGCACCCAGTGCGCCGCACCAATCCGGCCTGTCCTTTCAATGGCCCCTCTGTGAATGCTGCGGCTGGATAGATGAGGGCTTGCACCGCAGTCCAAGGCACGCCGGCCCCGCTCCACCCCCCCAAGCCCCCCAGTCCGCCCGCCCTGTGGCAGCCGCGGGCCTCTTTACTTGCGCATCGCCTGCTGCCGCAGCGCCGACAGCGCCGACGCGCCCTGCGTGTCGCGCCCAAACGCGCCCGGCGCCCCGGAGCCGACGACGACGAACCCGCCGCCGCCGCCGCCGCGCTTCAGCCGCTTGCGCTCGTTGTTGCTCATGAGCAGCCGCGACAGGTCCGGCCCCTGCGCCGCGGCCTTCCGCTTCTTCCCGCTCGCTGCCGCCGCCGCCGCCGCCGCCGCCGCCTTGGCCTTCTTGCCGCCCGCCGCCGCCGCAACCGCCGCGCCGCGCAGCGCCTGCTCGCTGCCGCCCGCGTCGTCGCCGCGCCGGCTCGAGTGCAGGCGCGCCGCGAGCTGCACGGTCTGCGCGATCGCGTCCGCCGGCAGCAGCGCGTGCCCGCCGCCGCCATCCTCCCCACCCGCGCCCGCCGCCGCCGCCGCGGACGCCGCGGCGGACGCGGCCAGCGCGGACGCGCCTCCGGTAAAGTACTTAGTGCTGACCCGCGCCTGCAGCGGCTCGGACAGCGCCGCGGCCAGCTGCGAGTGGAGCTCCGCCAGCCGCCTCGCCTCCCGCTCGTCCTCCCCACCTCCTCCTCCTCCGCCGCCGCCGCCGCGCTTCTTGCCCCCCCGCTTGCCGCCGCCGCCGTCAGAGTCCGAGGCGCCGTCGTCGCTGAGGTCGAGGCCCACCGCTTCGGCGTTGACGCGCGCCCACGCGCCCTCGGCGCGCGCCTTGCGGTGCTTCCGCTCGATCACGTCCACCTGTCCGGATCCGGTTTTTTTACGAGGCAGGGTTTCTTCGTCAAAGGGTTAGTTGGCTTGGTTGGGTTGGCCTTTTCAGCCTTGATTGGCGTTTTCACCGCGCCCGCGTCCGAGGCAAGGCGAACACGCGCGTCCGAGGCGCGCGCGCGCAGCCGCACCTTTTCGGCGAGCGAGACCCGCTTGGCCGCCTGCTTCAGCAGGGACCTGTCGACGGGGAAGGCCGGCGGCGGGGCCTCCTCGCGCCCCATGGCCCGCAGCAGCGCCGCCCAGCGCGCCGCCTCGCCGGGGGACACCTGGGCGGCGGGGAGGGGGCGCGTTCCGGACACGTTTAGGGCGGGGCGGGGGGCTTGCCTCGGTTGCGGCGTCTGCCGCAACCCCGCAATGTGTAGGAAATGTCCGCACGCTGCGCCCCAGATAAAGAGCCCCCTTAGCCCGCCTGACCCCTCCCAACCCGTCAGACCGCCGCCCCCGCTGCCGCCTCCCCCCCACCAGCGACACCGCCACGCCAGTGCCCACCGCCCCGCGCGCGGTGCGGCCGCAGCGGTGGATGTAGGTGTCTGCGCTGGCGGGCACCTGGTAGTGAACAACCGTCTGCACGCCCTTCACGTCCAGGCCTGTTTTGGGGGAGGCGGTGCGGGGTCGGGGTCGGTTTGAGGTCAAGGGCAGAGCGGTGGTGGCGTGCCTAGGTCGGCAGGGCTTGATTGTTTTTCTGCTGCGGCGCACCAAGCCAATGGATTTGGAAAAAAGGGTTGGCGCGGGCGCGCGCGACAGCAGCGCGGCCAGGCGGCGGCGCGAAGTGCAGGGCGCGCCTCGGCCTCGGCCCCACCTCGCGCGGCGACGTCGGTTGCCACCAGCACGCCGTCCTCGTTGGCCTTGAAGCGGTCCAGCGCCTGGGGGCGTTTTTGGGATTGGGGGGTCAGCGTTTCGTCTTTTGTGGAGGTTTCGGGAGATTGGGGTTTTACGTACGTGTTTTGAGGGAGGAGGGGTTTCCTTGCAAGCTGTCCTGGAGCGCAAGGCTGGGGCCAGGCCCCGCTGCGCACCACCAAGCAAACCGCGCCCCCCCCCCAAAGCAAACCCAAAGCGCCCCCACCTTGAGCCGCTGCCGCTGCTGCTGCTGCGCGTGCAGCGCCTGCGCCGGCAGGCCCAGCAGCTTGAGCACCGCCGCGACGCGGCGCAGCGACGACACGGCGTTGACAAACACGAGGGCGCGGCCGGGGTGGCGGGCCAGCAGGTAGTAAAGGGCCGCGTCGCGCTCGTCCTCTGTTTGGGTGGGGGCGGTTTTATGGGGGAGGGCTAGGTCGGGCAGGCAGGGTTGGGGGGGCGCGTGGCTTGCGTGGGGGGTCAGGGCAGGGGCGAGGCTTGTTGAGGGTGGGGTGGGCAGGGTGCGGAGGGTTTCAAGGGAAAGCGGGAGAAACCCCAAAGAAACAATCGGCAAGATGCCCCCCCCCAAAACGAGGCCACCCACCCAGGCACTCTATGGAAGCTTCCTCCACCCGGTCCGCCAGCTTCCTCTCGGTGGTCAGATCCACGATGGCGGGCTCCCCCCTGAACGGCACGCGCCCCATCAGCCCCTCCAGCGTCGCCGCGCCGCTGCTGCCGCCGCCGCCGCGCCGCAGGCGCTTGCGCAGGGAGGCGGGCAGCGTGAGGGTCGCGGAGAACACCATAGTCTGCAGCGGCGGCCCGCGCGCGCCGCGCGGCGCCGCGCGTCGGCGCGCCACGGCCGCCGCCGCCGCCGCCTCGGCTGCGGCGGCCTCCTCCTCCTCCTCCTCGCTGCCCTCCTCCTCCCCCGACCCTTCGGCCTCCTCCGACTCCGCCTCGCCATCCTCCTCCTCCTCCCCCTCCTGCTCCTCCTCCCCCTCCTCCTCCTCCCCCTCCTCCACGACCACGTTCCCCCCCTCATCCAGCAGGGGCGCGTCCGCCCAGCCGTCCGAGGCGGCGGCCGCGGCCGCGGCCGCGGCGCCTTCGGCGCCCTTTGAGGGGCGGGGGATGAGGTCCAGGATGCTCGAAAGCTCCTGGTAGTGGCCCTGCGGTCCGGTTGGGGGGGTTTTGCGCGTCCGCGTGTTGAGTCGTAGGTCCGGCGGAGGGGGTGCGAACAGCCTGGGGGCTGTTTTGCTTTTGCGATTCAAAGCTGCCGGCCAGCTGGCAAGCAGAATAAGCGCAGCCTAGACCTTGCTGGCGGAATGAAAACCTGGGCCGTCAGCCAGCCAGCCAAGCAAGCAAACCAACCCAAACCGCAGCCCGCCCCACCTGCTGCACCATCCTGTCCGCCTCGTCGATCACCAGCACCCTCAGCCGCGCCAGCCGCGTTAGGTGCGCGTGCCCCGAGCTCATGAGGTCCCACAGCCGGCCTGGGGTGGCGACTACCACCTCGGGGCGCCGCGCCAGCAGGCGCTCCTGTTTGACCGCCGCAATGCCGCCCACGATGGGCGCGACGCCGATGCCCGCCACCCGGCCGAGGGCCTGGAGGTGCGCGCACACCTGCAGCGCCAGCTCGCGCGTCGGCGCGAGGACCAGCGCGCGCAGCGCGCCGTCCGAGGCGGCGCGCGCGGCCGGGGCCGCGTCCGAGGCGGGCGCGCCGGCGGCCGCGGCCTCGGCTGCCTCGGCCTCGCGCTCCTCCAGAAGCAGCTGCATGATGGGCAGCCCAAAGGCCAGGGTCTTTCCGGACCCGGTCTGCGCCGCCCCCACTATGTCGCGCCTGTCCCGGACTGCCAGCGGCACTGCGGCGGACTGCACCGGCGTCGGCGCGGGGAAGCCCTGCAGCGCGAGGGCGCCCTCCAGCAGGGGGTGCAGGCAGAGCGGCAGCCAGGCGGACATGTCCTTGCCAGCCGCGGCCGCAAGGGCGGCCTCCTGCAGCTGCTGCAGGCCCTTCTTGCCGCCGCCACCGGCGGCGGCGGCGACCCCGGCGGCCCCGCCGTCGCCGGCACCGTCGGCGGCGCCGGCGTCGCGCCGCTGCCGCTTCTCATCCCGCGCCGCCGCCCGCTTCTCCTGCAGCCGCTGCTTCCGCTCGGCGCGCTTTTTCTCGAGCCCCGCCTTGCGCCGCTCCTGGCGCGCCGAGCGCGGCGGCGCGGCGGCGCCGCCGCCGCCGCCTTCGCCGTCGCTGCCGCCCTCGACGCCCTCGGCCCCCGCCGCCGCTGCCGCCGCGCCGTCAGCGGCGCCCGCGGCCTCCTTCTTGGCCGCGCCCTGCTTCGCCGCGCCCTGCCTCTGCTTCTTCAGGGCCCGGTTTTCCTGCTCCAACGCCTGCAGCCGCGCCTTGAGCGCGTCGACGTCGTCGCCGCCGCCGCCCGAGGCGGCCGCGGCGCCGCGCTTGCGCTGCGCGGGCTTGCCGCCGCCCTCCGGGCCGGCCCCTCTGTCGCCCTCCTCCTGCTGCTGCTGCTTTGCGCCCTTTGCCTTCTTGCCCTTCTTGCCGCTGGGGGCATCGTCGTCCCAGAGCTCTCCTGCGAAAAGCAAGGCGCAGGGGCCAGGGTTGACTACGGCCTGCACCCCCTCCCCCGAGCCGCCGCCGCTGTCTCGTGCCGCCCAACGCACTCCCGGCGCGCCACGAGCCCGCATCGCCCCCCGCGCGGCTGCCGCCCGCCGCCACCCGCCCGCACCCCGGCCGCCCCGCCGCGCCGCCCCTGCCGCGCCGCCCCTGCCCCGCCGCCGCCGCACCTGGGGCTTGGAAGATGGGGGGGTTCTCCAGAATCTCAAGCCCCGCAAAGCCGCCCTCCTCCGCGCCGAGGAGAAAGTCCTCGCCGACGTCCACCGAGCGCCAGCCCTGAAGGGAGGACCAGTAGGCGTCAGAGCCGGGCGCGTGCGCCTTGCCGCCCGCGGCGCGGGCGCCCTTGCCGGCGCGCTTGGCGGGCGCCTTGGCGGCGGGCGCCTTGCCGGCGGCGGCCTTGGGCTTTCTGTGGGCGGGTGGAGTGTGCGGGGGCGTAGCTGAAGGCAGCGGCGGCGGGCGGCGGGCGGAAGGCGGCGGGCGGCGGCGGCGCAGCGGCGGCCGCGGCGGCCGTGGCGGGCTGGCGCGCGGCTGCACCGACGGCTGCGCTGCCCGCCGCGGAAGCGTCCTAGCCTTCCGCTCACTTTGTTTTGGCCGCGGGAGCGGGCGCCTCGCCGCCCATCGCTCCTGGTGCCGCCGGCGTTTCGAGGGCGCCTGAGAAAGAAGAGAAACACGGCGCGTTCGACTCCCAAATTGGCAGCAACTCGAACTGAAACTTTCTCGCTCGATCCCGCCCCAAAAACGCCGAGGTGGCACTCCCGATGGGCGCCACCGATCTAGACCACGGGCGGGGGGCGCAGAAGACGGCCTAAAACGGCTGTAACCGGAATCCTGAAACCATGGAGCCGGCCGACGCCCCACATACGGGCTCCGAGCGCGCGGGACAGGGCGACCAAAGCGGGCCCCCGCGCAAAAAGTCGAGATGGGGCCGCGAGACGGAGGCGGGACGAAAGGCTCTGGAAGAGCGACTCCGGGAAGAAGCGCTGGAGGCGGGCGGCGCCGCGGCGGCGGCCGCTGCGGCCGAATCCGGCGGTACGCTGCGCACCGCGGCGACGGCCTGCCCGCACCCCGCGGCCGCCGGCGACCCCCCGGGCGCGCCCGCCGCAAAGCGCCGGCGCGGCAGCCGCTGGGAGGCGGCCGAGGCGCGCTGCGCAGACGCGGGCGCGGGCATGGGCCCGGCGGGGCCCTCGCAGCTTGCCGCCGCCGCCGCCGCTGCCATCGCCGCCGCCGTCCCCGAGCCGATCGCCGCGCTGCTGTCGGCCCAATTCGATCCCGAGGTGTCCAGCCTCACTCAGCAGCTGCGCACGGTGGGGCGCCCCCTTTCCTTGCTTGGGTCCTTGCACCCCTGGGACTGAGACGCACAGCGCATGTGACCAACCCTTGACTAATGCGACAGCCAAAAAAAGGCAAGCAAAGCGCACATTAAAAAGCAAAATACCTTAAAAACCCCAGGTAGAGCAGGAGCTGCGGCTGCTGCGGGACGGCGGGTGGTCCGACCCCCGCCCCAAACACGAGCGCTCGCCGTCGCCGCCGCCGGCGTACGGGCCTGGCGGCGAGAAGGCCAACACCAGGGCAGCGCGGCGGCGGGCCGCGCTCGCGGCGCGGCGCACGGTGGGTGGCAGTCCGCGCTCTGCGCACTCGCCCGCGCGTGTGCGCTGGGTAGGGCAATGCAGGCCTGGCGCAATTGGCACTTGGAAGCGCGCGCAGGGCTGAGTCGGTGCCCATCTGCAAGCAGTTGCACCCAGCTGAAAGCCTTTGCTGCACTCGTCACCAATGCGTCACCCTTCCAACGACAAAGCCCCTCCCCCTCCCCTCAACGCCAGGAGCTGATCACCCTTCTGGTCAGGGCCAGCCCCACGTACAAACCGCCCACAGACTACCGCCCGCCCAGGAAGACGCGCCGCATCCCCATCCCGCAGGCGCGCCATGCAGCTTGCGCCCGGCACCCGCTGCTTTGACCGCCACCAGAGGGGTCGGCCGCCTTTCGTGGTCGCGGCAAACCCAAACTCGATCTCACCCGCACCCCCCAATGATTACCCCAGCCCCCTCACAAGCCCCCTCAAAAAGAAAACCGCCCCCAAAACCGCCCCAGGACCAGTACCACGGTTTCAACTTTGTGGGCCTCATCATCGGTCCACGCGGCAACACACAGGTGGGTGGGGAAGCTGTGCAAAGCCGGTGCCGCACCGCCCGCTGGCGCAGACCGGCCCTTTGCCAGACATGCTGCCCTGACGCCCTGGCACCCTGCCACCCTCAATGCCTCCCCTGAGATCTCTCCCCCTTGTCCCGCTTTGCAGTTTTAAACCCAGTGGGCCCTCTGCGGGCCCCACATTCCCACTCCCCCTTACCGCCCCCACTGCATTCACATCGCCCATTGCCGCCCGCAGAAGCGCCTGGAGACGGAAACGGGGACCCGCATCGAGGTGCGCGGCCGGGGCTCAACGCGGCCCGGCCGCCCGGCCCGCGCCGCCGCCGGAGCCGCGGCGCGGGGCGCGGGCGGCGGGGGAGGGCCGGGGGAGGAGGGGGAGGAGGAGGAGCTGCACGTTTTCATCAGCGCCGACGACGACGCGTCCCTGGACAAGGTGGGGGGTGGGGACGATGGACGTTTTGCCGATGGTTCGGTTGTGGAGTTTTTTTGGGGGGGAGGGGCCACTGCCCAGGGGCTTCGAATCGGGCTCAGTGATAGGGAGACGCGGCGGCCGGCAGAAAACCTGTGCGCAAGCCCGCAGCAGTGCCGACCCCAGCCCCCATGCCAGTGATGGCGCGGCGCCGCCCCTCTCCACAAAACAAACGCGAAACCGCCCAATGGCAGGCCTCTGCCGTCATCGCGCGGCTGCTGGCCCCCAACGGCACCGCGGGGGAGTGGCGGCGCGCGCAGCTGAGGGAGCTCGCGCTGATCAACGGTGGGTGCTGGTTAAGTTTGACCCAGTTTTGACCGTGTTTGACCGTGCTTGACCGCGTTTGACCGACTGCGGCTGAGTGCCCACACTGATCAAGATGGGACAGGGCCACCAGGAGTGGGCACACAGGCAATCCCGCGCGCCCTCACCGGATTGAAACGCCGCAACCTCAAAAAACAGGCACGTACCGCGACCACGGCGCCCCGCCCGATGGCGGCCCCGACGGGCTGTACCGCCTGCCTCCGCCGGCCCATGCCGCCGCCGATGCGCAGTACGCGCGTGACTCGGCGGCGGTGCGGGGCGGTACGGCGACGACCGCCGAAGCGGAGTACAGGGCTTTCCTGCAGGTGCGGCCTCTGCGAGGGGCCCCGGGGGCAGACCTCCGCCTTTCTGATGCGCCGCTTCCTTTGAGCAAGCGTTGCTGGCGGGGCAAAGGGGCCGCAACCGCAGCGCTGGACGGAAAAACGTTTGACAAGCGAGCCCGACCAACCCCTCTCGGCCCTGGGTTCCGCAATTCCCAACGCCGCAGGACCTCGGCGGCGGCGGCGCGCCCGCGGACGACGGCCCCGCCCGCCGCGCCGCGCTCGCCGCGGCGGCGGGCGTCGCGGACGCGCGCCTCCTTTTCGTGGGCTGCCTCGCGCCGGGCGTGACGGAGGCCGGCCTCGGCGCTCTGTTTTCGCAGCACGGGGAGGTCGTTTCGGTGCGCATCGGCAAAGACTTTGGGACCGGCGCGCACCGGGGCTACGCGTTCGTCCGGATGGGTTCCGAGGCGGCCGCCGCGGCGGCGATCGGCGCGCTCGACGGCGCGCCGCTGGCGGGGCGGCGGCTGGCGGTGCGGCACAAGGGCGCGCCCCCGCCGGGCGCGCCCGACGGCGGCGCGGCGGCGCCGTTTGGGGCGGCGCAGATCGGGCCGCAGGCGCCGCAGCTGCTCGCGGCGCGCGGCCGGGCCGGCGGCGGCGGCGGTGTGGGCGGCGTCGGCGCGGATACTTCGGGGGGCGGCGGCGCTGCCGAGCCGGCCGGCCGGGCGTGGCTCCCCGACGAGCCGCCGCCAGAGTCGCTTGACCCGCGCCTGGCCGCGGCCGTCGCCGCCGGCGAGCCCCTGCCGCCCGGCGAGGGCGACGCCGACGCGGCCGCGTGGGCGGCCGCGCGGCTCGCGGCGCACGAGGCGCGGCGGCGCCTCGAGGCGTGGCGGGCCTCGTCCGAGGCGGCGGCGCGCGAGGCCGAGGCGGCGGCGGCCGCCGCGCCGGAGGCGGCGGTGCGTGCCTATTGGGGGGACGGAGCGGTTTACTCCGCCGCCGCTGCGCCGCCGGCCGCCGGTTGGGAGCCGCCGCCGCCGGGGGAGGAGGAGGCTTTCGCCGCGGCCGCCGCCGCAGCAGCAGCCCACGGCTGGGGGTTTTGCGGGGGCGCGGCGGCCTGGGCTGCCGAGGCGGGCGGAAGCCCGACGGGCGGCTGGGAAGCTGCCACCTATCACTACTGGCAGCAGCCGCCGCAGCCGCCGCGGCAGCCGCAGCCGCCGCCGCGCCCAAAGGTGGTGCAGGTGGTTGCATTGGACGAGGCCGGCCTGGCGCGCGCGCGCGCCGAGGCGGCGGGCGGCGACGCCCGGCGGCGGCGCGCGGCCGCGAGGGCGGCGGCCACGGCCGCGGAGCAGGAGCGGCGGCAGTGGCGGCTGGCGGCGGCGGCGGCGTCCGCGGCGGCGCTTGAGCAGCAGCGGCGGGAACGGGAAGAGCGGCTGAGGTTGGAGGAGAACCAACGGCAGCAGGAGCAGGAAGAGGTGGAGCAGCAGCAGGAGCAGCAGCAGCAGCCGTGCGATCGGCCGCCGTCGCGCATCGTGGCCGAACCGCCGGCGTGCTGCCTCGGCCGCCGCAGCCGCAGCCGCAGCCGCAGCTGCTCGCCGCCCCACCAGCAGCGCGGCAGCGGGCCCCGCCCCGGGCGCGGCTCATGTGCCTGGCCGTGCGCCGGGCCGCGGGGCCAACAAAACCGCCCGAGAGCGGTTGGCAGGTCTCCTCACCTCCAAAGCCCTATCGAGGCCTCCAGAGACCGAGACTCCAGCCCGGAAAGCGGAGAGTGCCTGGAGCCCCAGCCCCCGTCCGCCCGGCTCCCGCCGCAGCCCGGCCGCGCCGGCGGGGCCGGGCGGGGCGCGCCCGCGTGGCGCGGCCGCGGGGGCGGCTGCAGAAGGGGAGGGGGGAGGGCCGGGGCTGCCGATGTCTTTTACGACGTTTGACCGTTGACTTTTGCATTGCAGGGGGCAGCAGGCCCCCCGGCATTCTAGCTTTCAGTTGGCTGTCTTTCCTGCCTGCAGCGGCGCCGCCTGTCTCGGCGCCCTGGCATGGGTTTGCGCTCAGTACTCTATTCACATAGGAAGCCTGTACTTTTTTACGGCGCAGGTGCCGTCCTTTTCTTTGCGCAGGCCCTCAATTTGCGTTACCAGCTAAGTAAAGGCTGGACCGAAGATGAGCGGGCAAGAAGCAAGCCCCGCTACATTTTGCCGCCGAGCACGCTCGCGCGCGCGCGCGCACATGCGCGCTTGGGCGCCGCCGCCAGCCGAATTGAAATCGCCCCCGCCGCGCCCTCCGCCGCCAATGGCGGCGCGCGGCGCGGCGGCGGGACCCCCCCTCCAGCGCCGCCCGCGCCGCCGCCGGCCGCCGCCGGGCGCCGCCCCCGCAGCCGCCGGCCGGCGTCACCGGGTGACCTTGTAGGAGCGGACCTGCTTGAGCAGCGCAGCCGCCTCGGGGTTGTTGGCAAAGTGGTCGCGCACCTGTGGTTTTAGGGGTTTGGGGGTTTAGAGGTGCTAACGCCGGTGTTCGGCTGGGGTTCGGGGGCTGAGGAGCAGGGCTTCGGCACGCGGGCAGCACAGTGGCAAACCAAGGCGCAAGCGGTTTCACATCTCTTGTGGCCAGGCCCCGGATGAGGCGGCCCCGGGTGTTACACCCTCCACCCCCTCACCGGCTGCAGGATGCGGTTGAGTGCCTTGGACAGCGCGGGCTTGAGGTCGGCTGGGGGTTGCGTGGGGTTTCGGTTGCGGGCGGGGTGGTTTTGGCATGGCTGGATCGTCGGCGTGTGGCGTTGCTGCGCCACGCACGAACACAGCCAGCCCCTTCCAGCGTGCAGCGCCCCCAAAGCACCCCCCCCCAAAAGCCTTCTCCCAAAAGCCCGCCCACCCGGGTGCACCGCGCCGCTCGCGTACGCCGCCCGCAGCTCCTCCGCCGACCCAAACTGCGCGTCCCCCCTGTTGGCCTCCGCCCGCTCCACCTTGAAGGAGCCAAACCAGGGGAAGACGATGTGGGTGACGTACTCGATGCAGGGGTTGCCCTCCACCACCTTCGGGTGCGGTTTTTGGGGGGGTTGTGGAAGGGGGGGTGGAAAGGGGGGTCTGGGGGGAGGTTGTGAGGGGATTTGGGACTGGACGGAAGGAGCCAACGCCGGACAGCGTCGCCGCCCCCCGCCCTCCAATTGACCCCCTCGGCCAGGAAGCCAACGGCGGGGGCCGCCGCCCGCGCCTCCGCCCTCGGGCCCGGGCTTCTCCCCCGGACCGCCCGCGCGCCCGCGCCCGCGCCCGCGCGACCACAACCCCCCCCCCCCAGCGAGCCCCCCACCATCGGCGGGCAGAAGGCCTTTTTGATTTTGGTGTTGACCTCCGCCTCGCTGTCCTCCATGAACACCGCGCTGTTGGGGTCCGACTTTGACATCTTCTCCTGGCCCTGGGGGGGTGGGGGCGGTCGGGGCGGTTGGGCGGTCAGTTGGACGGTCGGTCGGTCGGTTGGCTGGCTGGGTGAGTGGGTTGGCCGGTTTGAATGGGCCAGCAGCAGCGTCCGCGTCAGCGTCAGCGTCAGCGTCAGCACCAGCGCCAGCAGCGGCAACAGACGCGACGGCAGCGGCAGCAGCGGCAGCAGCAGCAGCAGCGGCAACAGAAGCAGCGGCGGAGGCAGCCGCGCCCCATACCCCCAAACACCCCCCCCCCCCACCTCCAGCAGCCCCGGCATCATGCGGTGAGACAGGATGACGGGCTTGAACCTGCGCTTGGTGGCGTCGCAGTACTCCCGGGCAAGCATGTTGACCTTTCGGGGTGTGTGGGGGTGGGGGTGTTTGGGGTGAGGGTGGGGGTGTGGGGTGTGGGCTGTGGGGCGTGGGGTGTGGGGGTTGAGTACGTGCGTGTGCGTGTGTGAAGAGGGGAACTAGTTCACAGAGCCCTCCCAAAACAAAAGGCCCGGGCCCCGTAAGCCCCACCTTGCGCTGGTCCATGCCCAGCTGGCAGATGTCCGCCTGGGGGGGTGGGGTTTCGGGGGGAAGGAGGGATTGGATCCGGCTGGGCTGGGCTGGGTCTTTAGTCTCTTTCTTCATGGGAAGTGGGGAGGATTTTGGGAGTCCTGTTCGCGCGCCGCAGCACGGCGACCTGAAACCCTGCAAGCCCAAAAAACCGCTCAAAAGCAAGCACAAAACCACCCCCCCAAAAGAGCGCCGCGCCTTGAGGAAAAATATGTCTGCGCACTGCATGACGGGGTACATGATCTGGGCGGCGCTGAGGTCGTCGCTCTCCGCGCGCCCCATGATCTGGCTGCAGCGCACCACGCGCTTGAGGCTGTTGCGGCGCGCGATGTCCATCACCAGCGTCCAGTACTCGTCAGACCTTTGTTTTTTTTGGGAGGGGCGGTTGGTGGATTTGGATTTGGGGGTTAACAGCGTTGTGAGCGTGTTTTGGGGCCAGTTTTTGGGTGGTTTGGTGCGTTTGACCGCTGCGCGCTTTTGCAGTTGCGGCAGCCCCATTCGACTGGGCGGGACGTTGACCACCCCCGGGCATTCAAAATGGACTTTGACCGCCCGCCCCCAGTCCGGTCAACGCGGGCGTTTGACCGGCGGTGGGGGCTTGACCCACCTGGCGTTGATCTCCTCTGAGCAGTTGAGGAACTCCACGCGCCCCATGTCCATGCCCACAGCCTTCCAGACCTCCACCATGTAGCGGCCGATCTGGGGTTTGGAATTCGAGATTGAGTTCGACGTTGAGATTGGGATTGAGGTTGAGATTGAGAGTGATATTGAGGTTGCCGTGCCATCCAAAACACGGCGCCTCGACGGCGGCAGCACCCACCACACACCGCAGGCCGAAACGCGGGCCCCCAAAAGGACTGCGTTTTGGGGGCAAAACCACCCCCAAAACAAACGCGACCCACCGCCTGGATCTTCTTGAGGTCGCCCCCCATCTTGTTGTTCAGCTGGGCAAACCAGTCCGCAACCCTAAATTGTGTTTTTGTGGGGGGGTTGTTGGGGTGGTGGTGGTGGGGGGGGGTTGTTGGGGTGGTGGTGGTGGTGGTGGGGAGTGGTGTTGCGGGCTGGTGTTTGGGGTGTTGGGGCTGGTGTTAAGGCTGGTGTTGCCGCGTCGCTCGGCGCCAAGACAACCGCCCCCCCCAGCCCCCCCCACCAGAACTTGAAGGTGCAGCCCGCCTGGGTGAGCTTGTTGACGTTGATGGCCTTCAGAACGCCCTGTTTGCCGGGTCGACGTTGGTTTGTGTTGGCGGGGGGTTGTAATATCAGCTTGATTGGCCGCTTCGCAGGCGTTGCAGTTTACTGCAGCTGCTGTGTTTGGATTTGGTTTGATAAGTGAGCATGCGAGACCAGGCCAGGCCGCCCCACGCGCGGATCCGCCCCCAGCGCGCCTGCGCGATGTGCATGCGCCCCGAGGGCTCAAAGCCGTCGTACGCCACCTGAAAGGGGGGGGGTAGGGGCGAGGTGGGGAGCGTCACTGGTTTGCATCGCATGTATGGGTGCAGTGTGTTGACCAGCGTGCAGACGTGGGCGTTCCGGCTGTGCGGCCGCGCTTTGCATGCTGCGAGACAGGCCCCCAGCAGCTGCTCTGTGCAGCGGCCACCGCCGCCGCCGCCGCCACGGCCGCTGCCGCCGATTTCGGCCCCCAGCTGCCGCAGGGGGCGCGCCGCGCCGCCCTGCGCCAGCGGGCGCGCACCGGGTTTGGCTTGTGGCGCAGCAGCGCGAGCAGGTCGGCGTCGCTGATGCACTCCTCAGCCACGGAGCGGCACAGCCGGAAGCGCTCGGCGAGTTCGGGGTCGACGCCCTCCAGGGACAGGCTGGGGGAGGGGGGGGGGGCGAGGAGGGGGGGGGTGTGCTTTGAGGGAAGGGCGGCGATGAAGCGCGGGGCAGGGGGGTTGGGGTTGAGCGGCGGCCGCGCGGCGCGGCGGCGTGCACGCGGCCGGGGATCGGGGGCCTCTGTCAAGGTGCGCCGGGTGCCATGCGCTTGCCACGCTGCCGTTACGCTGCGCGCATGCACGCATGCGGCGGCGGAGCGGCGGCCGGCGCGCGCCGCTGCTGCTGCCGCCGCCGACGCCACGCACGAGTCCTGCATCTTCTCGGCGATCTCCTCTGACGTTCCAGCCTTCTCCTCCACCGCCGTGGCCATCCTGGCGTGCTGCTCCCCGGCTGTGCTGCTCCTGGCGCCGGCCGGCTGGCTTCTCAGTTGCCAGGGAGACCGCGAGTGCGGGGTTGCGTCGCAAACAATCAAAAAGCCCGTATTCGAAAGAATGAACTTGCTTCGACAACAGGCGTGCCCCTCTTGATCTCGGGTGACATTCCAAATCGCTGCGACAGCGGCCGTCGCCGAAACAACGCGCCAAGAGAGACGGGAATTCGGCAACTGGATTTGCTCCTGACGCGGCGTGCCGGATGGCGGCGGCACGCGGGCGCGGCGGCGGGCGGCCACACCGGCATCCGCCCCTCGCCGCTGCGTCTGCCGCGGCGCCGACGGGGGCGCGCGCCCGCGCGGCGCTGCTGCCGGCGCTGCTCCTGCTCGCGGCCGCGGCGGCGCTGCCGCGCTGCGCCGCGCAGCAGGACGAGCCGCTGAAGGGGTTTGGCACGGCGCAGCCCAACGCCACGACGCGCGTCTGGGTGTCTGTGTTTCTGGACCGCCTGCTGGACGTGAACGACCACGAATACCAGTTCACGGTGAGCGGCCCTCGGTCAAAGGCCTCCCGAGGCGCAGGGCTCGCCGCGCTTGGCTGCGCAGCGCGCGGCAGGCGCGACTGCAGTGGCGCCCCAGCCCCGCTCTCCTCCTGCTGGCCCCCTTCACTCCTCAGTCCCCCCTCGTGGCCCCTTTTGGTTCCCCTTTACCCCGTCGCCCGCAGGCTGTGGTTTACCTCCACCTGTCCTGGGTCGATCCCAGGGCCAGATTCCTGATCGCAGCAAACGCGGCGCAGATAAGGGTGGGTGGGGGGCCACGCCACCCTCCCCTGGCGTTTGCGTTTCTCAAGCTTATTAAGGCTCCTGCAAGTTGCGATGCATCAAACATAAGCAACGCCAATCATGTAAGCTAAGCTGGGTGCAACCAGCCTCCCAACCGCCCTCCTCCCAACCCAAAGGCCGGCAACCGCACGTGCGAGCGCCCATGCGCCAACGGCCGCGACTCGTACGGCTGCTGCGACGGCGTGTGGCAGCCCTTTGTCGCGATTCCCAACACCAAGTTCCTCTCGGGGGTGAGGGGGAGGCTTTTTAGGGTTTAGGGCCTCGTTTCCCTGGCTTTTCCGGCCTTTGCCTAAGCGGCTGCCCTCGCCCATCCGCGCCCCGCCGCACCGCCCATCCGCGCCCCGCCGCACCGCCCATCCGCGCCCCGCCGCACCGCCCATCCGCGCCCCGCCGTACCGCCCATCCGCGCCCCGCCGTACCGCCCATCCGCGCCCCGCCGTACCGGCCGCAGGACCGTGTGCTGCGGTACGCCCTGGGGGCGGACCAGGGCACCGATGCGGTGTACTTTTGGACTGCGGTGCTGGGCACATGTGAGGCCGGTGGAGCGAACCCAATTCATTTGGTTTTGGGATAGTGAAGCCCGGGGAGTTGGGTAAGGGCGCTTGCGAGGCCGGTGGGGTCGGCGGAACGGAGCCTGGTCGGCTGCCAGTTTTGGCGCGAAGCGTCGCCGACGACCCCCCCACCCACCCACCCAACCAACCAACCAACCAACCAACCATCCGCCCCGCCCCCTGTACCGCCAGGGTACACCCCCATGAGCTTCCGGGCCTTCCCCTTTGACACCCAGGAGCTACTCATCCAGCTGGAGGCCACCACGCTGAGGGACGAGCGCGGCAACATACTGGGGGGCATAGACCTGGTGCCCTCGGCGGCGGGGGAGTCCATGCTGAGCAGCAAAGGGGGTGAGGGGGGGCGGTTCGGGGTTTGGGGTTTTCGGGGTTTGGGGTTTTCGGGGTTTGGGGTTTTCGGCTGAACCCAAAGGGCCAGTGGGGTGCCGAAGGGGGTGACAGGGGGTGACAAGGGTCGGCCCGCTCTTAAACCCCCGGCCGCGACGCCGCGCCCGCCTCCGTCGCGCCCCGAACACACGCCCGCGCCGCCTTTCCCCCCCTCCCCCCGCCAGCCGGCGACGACCTGAGCGATTGGAAGGTGCAGCGTGTTCACCTCGCCGCCACGTCGAAGCCGGGCTGCAAGGTGGGGATGCGCGCCTGCTGCACCCAATAGGGGGCACCCAAAAAGGGGCGCCCAAAAGGGGGGGGGGCTGCGCCGCCGTCGCGCCTGCCTGAAGTGGAGGGGGGCCCCGCCGTTTG
Organism: Raphidocelis subcapitata; assembly: GCA_003203535.1. Taxonomy (NCBI): domain Eukaryota; kingdom Viridiplantae; phylum Chlorophyta; class Chlorophyceae; order Sphaeropleales; family Selenastraceae; genus Raphidocelis; species Raphidocelis subcapitata. Next base: position 87,608 of record BDRX01000052.1, on the reverse strand, counting down.
GGACTTGCGCAGCTGCCCAGCCAGCCGCGCGCCTGGCCCGCCTCTTTGGGCGTGCGCGCACGGCGGCGCAGTCCAAAGTGCCCCTCAGTCGCGCAGCGGTCGTGTTAACCCGGGGCCCCCTCACCATTCAGTGTCCCCAACCCAACACCTTTTGCCCTGCACCTCGGTCCTGATCCCGCCCTGCCCCGCCCAAACCCGCGCCACCCCTCCCTGCCCTGCCCTGCCCCGCCCCGCCCCGCCCCGCCCAAACAGACCATCGCCGCCGCCTTCAGCACGCCGTCTGCGCCAGAGGACCCGGCCCCGCTGGTGCCGAGGTTTTACCTCCAGGCGCGCCCCGCTTTTGGTCCTGCCGCACTGTGGTGTTCCATGCGGACCTTGGCGTTTTGGTGACTCTGGTGACTCGCGTCAGTCGCGCGCTGCGCCCAGGGCCCAACCCCCCTCGAACGCCGCCCCTTTTCAAAAGCAGGAGGGCCTCGTCGCCGACCCCTCGGCCTGCCCCGCCCTTTGGAACGACTTTGCGCCGCCCGGCCTGGGCAACGCGTTCATCCGCCGCACCCGCTCGGCCGGCGGGGGGCTGACTGACCGCCACGTGTTCATGGACGGCCTGAATGTGGTCATCGTCGTCACCCGGTACCGGACGCGGTGAGTCGGGTTTGGGGGTAGTAAGGAGGGCGCGAGGGGATTAGCAATGGCCTGATGGGTTGAGCCGTGTGGCGGCTCGCCCGCGAATCCCATAGGATCTCGTGTGCAGTTCGAATCGCTCGACAAAACCGCTGGAATTGGAATCGTAACCCCCCATCGGAATCGTAACCCCCCAAACGGCCAAACTCGAAAAAAAACCTCCCAGTTATGTTCTGTCAGTCATCCTCCCGATCGTTCTGTCCACCTGGCTGGGCTTTTTGGTGTACATGCTGCCGAGGGACGACATGGAGCCCCGCCTGGGTGCGCTGGCTTTCAGCTTCAAGCCGCTTGAAGCGGCTTGGAAAAGGCTTTTGTCGGAGCGGCGTGCTGCTGCGCGCAGCGCGCATTGCCGCGCGCAGCGCGCATTGCCGTGCGCAGCCCGCATTGCCGCGCGCAGCCCGCATTGCCGCGCGCAGCGCGCATTGTCGCGTGCGGCGCAACTTGCCGCGGCAGGCCCATAGGCCCGTGCCCGCCCCGCCCCCCCCCCCAACAAACCGCCCCCAACCACCTCCCCCCCCCCCAAAAAACCAAAAAACCCCAGCCGCCATCGTCGCGCTGTTCCTGGCGCTCGCGGCCATCCAATTTGTTGTGGACACCGACATGCCCTCCTCCTCCTACACCACGTGCGGGGGCCGACCCGCCGCCTATTTTTCGAAGTCTGAATTTGGAAGGCTTTGGGGGGGAGCCTTTGGGGGGAAGCCTTGGGATGCACTCGGGCGGGCGCGCCGTGTTTCTTGTTTGTTTGTTTCCTGAGGGCCCCCTCTTCCTATAAAAAGCCATCCCGCGCTTTGGCCACTCCACGGGGGCCGCTTTCTCGAGCCGGGCGCCGCCAGGGCTCAAAACCCTGAACCCCGAGAGAAGCAACAAATGAGACCGCCACAGCAGCATGCGCGCGAGAGAGCCGACGCGCGCCTCGAAACCCCATATCCCGAACCGCAGGGCGGCGCAGCAGCTGACGCTGTGCAGTTACGTGACGCTCATCATGGTGAGCACATGCTGCGGCCGCTGTTGCGTCTGCTGTATGCGTGCATTAGATTTTGTGTACTTATCAGCTTGCGAGGGGCGTTGTTGGTGCGTACAAGCTTGCAGAGGCGTATTTGCGCCAAGCAGTTGCCCGCTCCTCACAAAAACATGCAGCGCCCGGTCTGCCCATTCGCCGGCTCACCGCCTCCCCCCCTATGCGCGCCCAAACCTCACAGATCGGGGCCGTGAGCGTTTTCATTTGGTGAGTCAGCGTGGGCCGGGGGTGAGGTTGCTTTGAAAGGCAGGGGGCCGATGCCCCCGCCCCGTTGGTAGCCGCGCCAGCCGAAAGCCCGCAGCGCGGCTGGGGCGCCTTGCGCACTGCGCGGTGCAAAGCGGGCAGTGCACAACACCGCCCGGCATGCAAGGCGGCGCCGCAAAACCGGCGCGGCCGACCGCCCCCCTTCCGCCCGCCCCCCTTCAAAGGTTCATCTGCAACCGCCACGACGGCGCGGAGGGCGTGCTGCGGCGCTCCAAGAGCCTCGTGGACGGCGGCTCCCTCAACGCGCACGCCGCGGCGGCGTGGCGGGAGCACTCGGAGGCGGCGGTCAAGGTCGACCGGGCACACAAGTAAGGGCGGCGGCGGCCCCGATTCATTCATTGGAGAGCCTGACCTTTGCGGTTTGCACAAACAGCTGTTTCAGCTTTGAACGAGTGGCCTGTGCAGAAGGAGGGGCGCTGCCGGGGCGAGGGTGGCGGTGGCCTGGGCCCGCGTTGGGAGGGGCTGCGTGCGCGGCGCAGCAGGCGCGGAGGCATTAGCCCCCGCTGTGAGGCCTGAAACCTGCAATCCCTAATCCCCAATCCCCAATCACAAATACCCAACTCCCATTGCTGCCCGCCACAGCCTGGCTCGGTGCGTCAACAAGTGGACCGGCATACTGGGGTGGGTGGGCGTTGGCTGGTGGGGCTTGGCTGGTGCGCGTGGTCTGGTGATGGCAATTGGGTCCGCGTGGGCCCGAGGCGGCAGGCTAGGCATGAGTGGCTGCCCAACGCCCCCTTTCAAAGCAAGAAAAGACCTGGCCACCAGGCGCAGGCGCAAGCAAACGGGGCCTCAAACAAAACTCGGCAGGTTCATTTCGTACAACCTGGCGGTCGTCCTGATCTTCGTCGTGAACCGCAGGCTTTATTCAGACCTCAACAAATGGTGACGGCGATCTGATCTCTGGTGATCTGATCTGGCGCGCCGCTGCCCGCGGAATCAGGCAGCTTCTTCTTTCAAATCGACAGCTGGCGCCGGTTGAGTTGACCTCGTTTTTGGCGCAGGGCAGCAGTGCGCAAAGACTGCGGCCCAATTCCCTTTGGCTTCAGCCACACCTCATCTGCCCCACACTCCCGTGCCCTGCCAATTGTTGATCCCGTGCAAAGCACTGCACTCCCATTGCTGCCCGGGGCGGCCCCTCCCCCGCCCCCGCGCGCGCGCTTTTGCTGTTGCACCAGCAGCACGGCTGTTTGCTCCCGTCAGCCCGGCATTGCCCCTCCACTGTTGGCGGTGTGCTGCTGCATTTGTAAGGCACGCACCGAAGGCTTCGCAGGCCGGGCCCAAACACACAGCCAGGCGCTTTGGCGCTTTAAAGTGCAGTTGCTTTACATATTGGCGGCTGCAACTCGGGGCACAGGCGTGCCGCACAAACGGCGGAGCCGCCGCCGCGGCGCGTCGCCAGGTGGTGGATGGGTGGGAGCGTCCCCCCATTAACAAAGCGGGGAGCGCGAGTGCGCAAGCGAAAGACTACAAACCCGAACAGAGAGTGCGGCGATCAGGGGCCATCGCGCGCGTAAAAAGCAAACGCACCGCGTCACCCAGACGCCGGCGACGGGCCAGGCGCCCCCCGGCCCGCCCAAGCGCGCGCCCGCGCGCCGCCGCCGCCCGGGTCGCTACGCCTCTTCCGCGCCGCCAGGCGGCTCGCCGTCCCCCCCGTCGCCGCCCGTGAGGGATCTGATTGCGGCTGCGCAGCCGCGGGCCAGCTCCGGGTCCTCTTCTTCCGAATCGCAGAGCCGCTGGGCGGGGTTGGTGGTGGTGGTGTTTTGGTGGTGGTGGTGGTGGTGGGGTTGTGACTTGTGAGGAGTGTGCGGGCGTGTACGAGCGGGAGCTCATTTGCAGGTGCAGGGGCGCGTCAAGTGGGCTCCACAAAACAAGGCCCGGCTTTGCCCACGGCGCGGCGCGCCAAGCAGCGCGCCCCAAGCCACGCCCCCCCACCTGCAGCAGCGTCGCCAGCGCCGGCGTCGGCGCGCCGTCTGGGCCCCCCTCCTCCTCGCCCTCGGCCTCCAGGGCGAGCTCGATGCGCAGCGGCGGCCGCTGCGGCGCCATCGAGCGGCGGAGGAATGCGACGTAGCCGCACAGCGGCGCGGCGAGGCGCAGGCCCAGGCGGCGCACGCGGGGGGCGTCCCTGGGGGGGGGGGCGCGGCGGGGATTGGGGAAGCGGCGGTGTTGGATTGCGTTGTGCAACTTTTTGTGCGCTGCGCATGCGTGCATTGAGGGACCAGCGGCGTGCTTGCGGAAAGAGCTCCACACCCGCAGCGGCCCTCCCTCCCTCCCTCCCTCCCTCCCTTCCCCTCGCACAAAGCCCCCTCCCTCCCCGGAAGCCACCCACTCATTCAGCCCCCACGCCGCCAGCCGCGCGCCGCCCTCCACCGCTGCGATGAGCTCGTCGTTCCCCTGTGCCATCGGCGCCATGGGGCGGCGCGGCAGCAGCCAGTCCGATGAGAGGGGCAGCTCCAGCAGGGCGACGGCCACGGCCAGGGCCCATTTGCGTACGGCCTTTGGGGGGCGTTTCGGGGGGTTGCGGAGTTTTGTGAGGTTTGAGGGTAGGGGAGGTGGGTGCGTGCGTGCGCTGGTGTGGTGTGGGCGGGGGCGCGGCCGCGGCAGGAGGGAACGGCAGGCGCTAAAGGGTATGCGGTGTGCGCTGCAGGCTCTGTGCATGTCGGCGCCGCGGCTTGCGAGGGTCGGGGCTTGAGAGGGGGGCGCAGCGCCCGTAAACCAACACCGGGGCGCCCCCGCACCTTTGTGGCGTGTGCGGGGCGGGCCGCGGCGAGCGCATCCCCCAGCACGCCGCGCGCCACGCCCTTTGTCGGCAGCAGCGCCGCGACCACCGCCGCGCGCGCGCGCCAGGCCGCGTCCGCACCCGCCCCCGCCGCCGCGGCCGCGCTCGGCGGCGCGAGCAGGCCGTGCACGGTCATCAGCGCGTATGCGGCGCGCCGCTGCGCGGCGCCGCTCGGCAGCGCGCGCCGCCGGCCCGGGCCGCGCGCCGGCCGGAACGCGGCGCGGACCTCCAGCCGCCACCGCTTTTCGCTCGCAATGCCGAGGCGCAGCGCCGACAGCGCGCCCCACGCGCCCCCGGGCTGCGGCTCCTGCGGCGCGGCGCCGCCCGCCGCGCCCGGCGGCGCCTCTGGCGGGGGGCCGTCCGAGGCGAACGGGTTGTGCGCCCCGGCCATCGCCAGCGCCGCGGCGCACCACGCGGCGCACTCTGCCAACTCCTCCCCCGCCTCCGCCGCCGCCGCGCCGCCGCCGCCGCCGCCGCCGCCGCCGCGCGCGCCGCAGGCGCCCCCCGCGGGCCCCGCGTGCGGCTGGGGCGTCGGCTGGCCGCCGCACATGTCATTGCCGGCCTTCAGGCATTTGTACAAGTTGGCCAGAAGGTCCGGCTCGCGGCAGAGCGCCTCCAGCATGGCTCCCGCCGGGCGCTCCCCCGCGGCCGCGGCGCCGGCCGCCTCCGCGCCGCCGCCGCCGGCGTCGGCGCCGCCGCCGCCGCCGAGCGCGCGCGCGAGCACGAGCGCCACGTTCCCCAGCGACTTGGCGCACGCGGCGCGCATCGCCGGCGCCTGGCCCGCCGCGCCGAGGGTCTTCACCATCGCGGCGAGCAGCGCGGGCGGCAGCGCGCCGGCGCAGCGCGGCAGCTGCGCGGCGTCGAACACCGAAAAGGCCGACTCGATGTCCGGCCGGGAGGGGCCCTTGGCGGTCACCACCCAATGCGCCTTGGTGGGGTGGGGAGGTGACGGAGTTTGAGGGCGCGGTTTGGGTCGTGTGCGTGTGTGTGTGGGAGGGGGCCTGTGTCACAGACAGAGCTAGTCAGGCGTGAGGGGCTGAGGGCGAGGCTGGTGAACAGCGGCGCGCGGCGCCACGCAGGCGAGGACGCAACCACCCCAAACCCACCAGCTGGCGCCAAAAGGCGTGGCCCGGTGCGAGCTCCGCCGCGCCGCCCTCCGGCCGCGCCGGCACGCTGGGCGAGCGCCACTCCGCATGGCCCAGGGGGCTGCGCCGCCAGCCAAACTGCTCCGGCGCCGCCGCCTCGGCCACCCCGGCCGGCGGCGGCGGCGGCGAGGGGGAGGGCGTCGGCGCCGGCGCGGCGCCGCAGTCGCGGCGCCGCCGCTTGGGCTGGGGCGCGCCGGCGTCCGCGTCCGCGCCCCCGGCGCCCGCCTCGAATGGCATGGGACTGCGAGGCCCGCCCTTGCCCGGCCGCGGCGCCGCCGCGCCGCCCTCCCCCTCCTCGTGCGAGGGGGGCGTCAGCAGCGGCAGGGCCGCGCTGCCCGGCCCGCCGGCGTCGCCGCCGGCGCCGCCGCCCGGCGCGGGCAGGCGGCGCGAGCCGTTTGGCGTTTGGGGCTGGTCCGAGAAATCAAAGCGGGGCTCCTGCAGCCGCGGCTGCAGCTGCCCCAGCAACGGCTGGGAGGGCGGGTGAGGGCCCTCCTGTCCGGCGCCAGCGGGTGCCGTTGCCCCCGCCGCTGGCGCCCGCTCAAAATCCGGCCGCGCCGCCCCGCCGCCGGCGCCGTCGCCGTCGCCCTGCCGCTGCTGGTCCTGCTGCTGAGCCCCGTCCGAGGCAGCCGCCTTGTGCGCCGAGGCGGGCGCGGCGCCGCCGTCGGCGGCCTTGGGGAAGAACCGCGCGATGCCTGCGGCGGTTTTCTGCCGCTTGGCCGCCGGCGACGCCGCGCCAGCGGCCGCCGAGCCCGGCGCAGCCGCCGAGGCCGGCTGCGCCGCAGCCGGCTGCGCCGCAGCCGGCGCCGCCGCAGCCGGCGGCGCGCTCGCGCCGCTGCCTGCCCCGGCGTCGTCGCCCGGCGCGCGCGCGGCCGGCGGCGCCGGCGTCGTCGGCGTCCCCGGCGCCGCGGGCTGGGGCGTGCCCCCCGCCGCCGGCGCGTCGCCCGCGAGCGCCGCCGCGGCCGCGGCCGCGCCGCCCTCCTCCAAAAACTCTGGCCGCACAAGCAGAGTGCTGCCCGCGCCCGTCCGGCGCGGCAGCGTCACCGCTTTGACCGCCCGCTCGACGCTGGCCTTGGTCAAACCGCGACCGGGGTGCGCCGCGACAAACGCCGCGGCGGCCACGGGCAGGCTCGCGGCGTTTTTGTGGACGTGAGTCAGCAGCGCCGGCATCAGGTCGTCGGGCAGCTGCCCGGCCTTGCGCCTGCGCCGCCCCGCCGCGTCGCCGCCGCCGGCGCCGCCGGGCGTGCCCGGGCCCGCGGCCGCCGCGCCCGGCGCCTGCGCGGCCGGCCCCGCGCCGGCGGCGTCGGCGGCGGGGGGCGGGGGGGCCCAAGGGTCGGGGGGCGGCTGGAGGGGCAGGATGTCAAAGCGCAGCACGGCGCCCTGAAGGCAGGAAAGCACCCCTGGGTCGATGCCTGCGTCGTTTTTTGGGGAGGGGGTGGCGGAGCCGGGGCGGGGAGGGGGCTGAGCCCGGCAGCGCGCAGACGGCGGCGGGCCGCCGCAGGGCGGGCAGGGCCAGCAGGCGGAGAGGCGGCCACAGCCCCAAACCACAGAACCCCAGGCCCTGCCGGGCACGGCCGCGGCCGCGCCGCGGCGGCCGGCGCCCCGAGCGCGCGGCGCGCGGCCCCGCGCACCGGCCGTGGGCTGGCACTCTATCGAGTCGAGGGCGCAGAGCAGCAGCGGCCGGTTGGCGCGGCGCGCGCGGTCCATCGCGCCGAGCAGCGCGGCGGTGCGGGGGGAGGAGGCGCCCGCGGCGGGGCGGTCCAGCTGCACAGGGGCTGGGGGTGGGTTGGTGGGGTGGGGGGTTGGGGGCGGGGCGGGGCCGTTTTGAATTTTTGGGGGCTTTTGGTATGCTTTGATGTAGCCTGGGGTGAGTGGCCTGATGCGGGAGGGTGTCAGCCCCCCAAAAGCCAACGCTCAGCACACGGCCCCCCAAGCCGACCCCAAGCACTCACCCGCGCCGTCGCCGCCGCCGCCGTCCTCCTCCCGGCAGCACTCGTCCTCTGACAGGTACCCGTCCCTCACCACAAACGCCTCCCCCTCCTCAGACTCGCTCGCATCCTCCGCAGCCTCGGACGCGTCGTCGGCGTCGTCCTGAGGGTCGCGGTTCCCGAGGCGGGGCGCGCGCGCGTTTGTGCGCAAGCAACGGCTAGTGCCTGACCGATCACCCGCCTTGACACCGCACAGAAAGAGCCGCCGAGGCACGGGTCTGCTTCGACGACCCCTGATTTAAGGGGCAGGGCCCCCCCAAAATCCCTTGTGTCTCCACGCTGGCCCACCCACGCCACCAGCCCACCCACGCCAGCCCACAGCCACTCGCCCCTCCCCTTCCCCCCAGCCGCGGCCGCCCACCGAGAGGCTCTCCCCCTCCGGCTCCTCCTCCCAGTCCTCGTCACTCATCACGTCATAGTCGAGGGAGGGCTCGCGGCCCAGGGGGCGGCGCCGGGACACGGCGGCCGGCGGGCTGCGCGGGCGGAAAGGGCGTGGGCGGTGTGCGGTGGGTCGGGGGAGGCGCGGGCGGGGAACGCGGGGAGGCAGGTCGGGGGAGGGGCGGAGGGTCGGGGGAGGCACGGGCGCGGGGCGCGGGCCGGAAGCGCGGCTGCGCGGGGCGCGGCTGGGGCGGGGACAGGCGGGGCTGTGGGGCTGTGGCGTTCCGAGGCCGAGGGCGGAGCACGTGACAGGCCTCCCCCCCCCCCCCGGGGCTGCCAGGGGTTGAAGCCGCGACCCACCGGCTCCAGCTGCCGTAGTAAGGCGGCCGCTCGCTGTCCCAGTGCCGTATCAGCTTCCGCCGCCACAGGCGCACGCTGCCCGGGTCTGCGCCCTCGCCGTACACCGCGGCTACGGCGGCCTGGAGGTCAAAGGTTCCCGGCGTGAGGCCGGGGCGCCGTGCGTAGGGCGGCGGCATGCCTGCGCGGCGCGGGGGAGGGGGGGAGGGGTCGGTGCCGAGGGTGCGCCGGTGAGCATGGCGATTGCAGGGCATGGCAGTTGCCCTGCAGCGGGTGGGGGAGGCGGTGCGCGCGGCCGGCTGACGCGGGGTGCTGGCGGGGCGGCCCCCAGCGCGCGCTCGCGCGCGCACCTTTGACCCGCCGCCCCGGCGCGCCCGCGCCCTTCCACGCCGACAGCAGCTCCGCCCGCCGCGCCGCCGCCGCGCCGCTGTCCCCGCCCCCGTCGCCGCCGGCGCCGCCCGCGCGGCCGCTGCGCGCCGCGGCGCGGGTGGCGGCGAGCTCTTCCAAATCCGCATCCAGCGCCTCGAGCATGGCGCGGCTCCGTTTAGACCCCGGCGTGGCGCCCGGCAGCGCGTCGCCGCCGCCGCCGCCGCTGCCGCTGCCGCCGCCGCCCGCGCCGCTGCACGCGCCGGAGCTGCCGGCGGCGCCCCACGCGTGCGTGCCGCCGTGGCTGCTGCCGCCGGTGGAGTCGGGGGCCGTGCCCGCGCGTGGCGGGGCCGCGGCAAAAAAGCTCTGCGTTGGGTTCAGGGTTGGTTTGAGGGGGCGCGGGCATGAGCGCCGGCGATGCGCAGGCGCGACTGACGACTGCTGCGCGCCAAGCTGATGGGGCGAGTCGGTTTGAAACCCCAAAGCGCAAAGCGACCGGCGGCGCGCCTTGCGCCGCCCTTGCCCCCCCAAACATAACCCTCCCCCCCCCCAAGGCAAAACAAAGCAAAGCAAAGCACCGACCTTCAGGCGGTTCTGCGTCGCCTCCAGCTGCTTCTTGCTGTTGAACCCGTGCTTGCTCAGCCCCTTGGCCGCCGCCTGCTTCTCCTTATCCTCCTTCTTCTTTGCCTTCTCCTCCTCCCGGCGCACGCGCTCCGCCTCGCGCTCCGCCTCCCGCGCCGCCTTCTCCTGCGCCCTTCGCGCGCGCTCTGCCTCCTTCTCGGCCTTGGCCGCCGCCCTGGCCGCCGCCTTTGAGGCCGTCGCCGCCGCCGAAGACGGCTGCGTCGCGCCGCCCTCCGGCGCGGCCGTCGCGGGCGTCGCCGCCGCGTCCGCCGCGGGCGTGGCCGCCGCCGCGGGCGTGGCCGCGTCCTCGGCAGGCGGCGGCCGCGCAGCGCGGGCCGGCGAGCCGGCCTCCGGCGCGGCGGGCTCCTGCGCCGCGTCCTCGGCGGGCGGCCCAGGAGCCTGCCGCGCCGGCGGCGCGTCTGCCATCTCTGCATCATCCCCCGCCTTTGCCGGGGCAGCAGCGGCCGCCGCCGCCGCAGCAGCAGCAGCAGCAGCAGCAGCAGCAGCGGGCTTCCTGCCGCCGCCGCCGCCGCCGCCGCCGCCGCCGCCGCCGCCCGCGGCCTTGCCCTCGAGCGCGGCGCGCAGCTGCTCCCTCACCGCGTCCAGGCCCGGCAGCTTCCCGAGCTTGGCCGCCGCGCGCGCAACCTTGGACTCCACCGCCTTGGACGCGCCCGGCAGCGCCGCCGCCTCGAGGAACGCGCCGGCGGCGCGGAGGCGGTCCTGCAGCGCCTTGCGCGCGCGGCGGTGGGGCTCAGCCAGCTGGCGGGCGCCCTTGGGGAGGGTGCGCACGTCGCGGGCCTCCCAGCACCACAGGAACTCGGGTGACTCATCCTCTGTGGCGTCCAGGTTGGCCAGCGTGGCTGTTTGTTGGGGGTGGGGGATTTGCGGACAGAGGCGGGTTCAGAGGCTTGCGGGGCAGGCGGCTTTGGGGGGGAGGGAGGGCCGGCGCAGGGGCGCACACGGCACAGCCTCAGAGTCAACGAGCCTCGGGCCGATGCCGCTTGGCCGAGCTCACCGTCTGTGAGGCCGTATGACTTGCGGGAAGCGATCTCCTGGATCAGGTTGCGCGCCACCAGCGCCGTGACCGCCGCTGCCGCCGCTTCGCCGTCGGCGCGCTGCGCGCGCGCGGCGCTCAGGTCTGCGGCGACCGAGGCGGCGAGGGCGGTGAGGCCCTCGCCGCGGCCCTCGACCAGCAGCGCCACCTGGAAGGGCGGATTCCGCCAAGTTGTTTTGGAGGGTTCAGGCAAAACTCAAAGCAAAAGCCGCCTGGATTGGACGGGGTTCGCAGTGCTGGCTTCCGCACAGCCGAGCCGGCCGACGGCGGCAGCCCGTCCCGAGGCGCGGCCCTCCCCGTGACGGCACCCCCCGCGCACCTCGTGCTTGAGGTCGGCCTGCGCCGCCTTGCCGCCCTTTGCCGCGCGCGCCGCGTGGTCTGCCGCTGCAGAGCGCAGGTCGGGGCGGGTGCGGAGCTCCCCCTCGAGCAGGGGGATCTCCTGCAGGGGGGGGGGGGGGGGGGGGGGGGGGGGGAGGGGGGGCTCAGCTCGATTCGGGCCAGGAGCCTGGAGCGGCGCTGTCAAGGTGCCGCACAGCCACTTGCTCGAAGTCAGCAACCCCCAGCATAGATCAACCCGGCCCCCTGCGGCGGTCACCGCCGCCAGCCACGCCGCCACCGGGCCAGCCGTGTCGCTGCTCGACCGGGCGCACCTGCTCGCACCGCGCCTTGAGCGCGCCCTTCTCGTCGGCGCTCAGAACCGGCGGCGCCTCGCCGGCCGCCTTGGACGCCTTGGCGCCCCTGCCGCTCGCGGCGGCGGGCGTCGTGGCCGCGCCCGCGGCCGCCGGCGCGCCCGCCGGCGGCGCAGCAGGCGCGGACGGCCCCGCTGCGGCCTCCGGCGCGGCCGCGGCGGGCGGCGGCGACGCGCTGCGCTCCCGCTTCTGCGGGCGCGCTTTGGCCTGCTCCCCAACGGCCGCCTCCTGCTGCTGCTGCTGCTGCTGCTGCTGCTGCTGCGAGGCCCCTCCCTCCTCAACCAAGTCAATCACCATGGGGCCTGGCCCCGCGGCCGAGCGCGCCGCCGCATCGGGCCCGCCGCCCGCCGCGGGCTGTGCCTGGTCGGCCGGAGGCTGCTGCGGCGGTGCGGGGGCCGCCTTTTCGGCGGCCGCCTGCGCGGCGGGGTGCGGGGCGCGCACGCGGCGTGGGGCGGCGGCATTCGAAATGCGGCGGAGCGCACAGCGCGCACGGCGCGGCGCGCGGGGCGCGGCCTGCACGCGGGTCCCCAGCCGGCCGGCGCGCCCCGAACAGGTTTCAACGCTGCTACTGGCCACCTTCCACCGGCGGGGAGGCCCCCGGCGCCCTGGAGCCCCACCTTGTGCTGTCCCGCCTGATCGGAAGCCGCGGCCGCGTCCACATCCCGGTTGGCTGCCACCTCGGACGCGTTGCCAGACGCCTTGCGGTCGTCCGGCTTGGCCGCGCCGTGGCGCTTGGCCGCGGCGGACGCGAAGAGCTCCCTGATATCCATCCTGGTGTATGCTAGGCCATGCTGATCGTCAAGTAAAAATACGACTTTTCCCTTTAAAAGCAATGGCCACCTGGAGGCGGCCTTGCGGTGATCACGCGCGCGCGAAGCAAAGTGCCTCGGTGCGAGCGCGGCCCCGAAAGTCGTGAAACCGGCTCGGCGGTAAGTAATAAGGCGTGTATAATCCCAGACAGAGGTGCAGCAGCAACAGCAGCAGCAGTGCATGGCCCTGCGGTCGGGCCGCGCGCGCGGGCCGAGGCGGCTCTGCTCTGCGCGCGGGCCGGCCTCGCGCTCCTCCCCGCCGCTCCACGCCGCTCCGCCACGCCGCCGCGAGCTTTCCGCGCATGGTCAGCCCGTCTGCTCGCGTTCCAACGAGACTGGTTACACACAGGGGTGCAGCAGCAGTGCTAGCGGCGCGGGCGGGGCACGAAGCACTCCCTCTCCAGCTCCTCCAGCGACTCGGCGTAGTAGCCGCGCTCAAAGGCGCGCGCCAGGCGGCCTGCGAGTTTGGGAAGGGGCGCAAGCGCTTGGGGCCAGCGCCAGCACGACACGACAACAGCAACGCCCCAGCCCCCCAAACCCTGGTGGCCTATGGACACCAGCCTCCGGGGCATATTTGGCGCGCCACCCCCCCCACCCCCCCAGCGCGCCTCACCGCCAAAGTCCCCCTCCAGCCCCGCCCCCTCCTCATCCTCCTCCTCCGCCTCGAGCTGCGCGCGCAGGTCGTCCCGGACTGTGCCGCTGATGGGGCAGACCAGCAGCCCGCTGGAGCGCTCGAGGATGTGCTCCCTTTTGGGGGGGGGCGGGGGGTGGGTGGGGGGGGTGGGGGGAGGTGAGTGTGGGGGGAGGGGGCAGGGGAGGGGGAGGACGAGGGAGGGGAGGGCGCGGGGCGGGTGGTGGGAGGTTGGTTTGGGAGGGGGGAGTGTTGAGGTGTGGGGGCCGGGGGCAAGACCGCTGCAAGCCCGCAGGCAGGCCACGGACATTCCTGCCTGCCTTGCCCTGCGGCCCGCCATCACCCGCCCCACCCCCCCCCCCACTCCGCCGCCCGCTGGCACCCCCAACCCCCCTCACTCGCACGACTCATCGCACAGGTGGACCTCCCCAGTGGTTTCGCTGCAGTAGATGTTGCCCGTCCCCGCCACGCGGCACCACCGCTTGTCGGCCGCCGCGGCGGTGGCCGCCGCCGCCCGTGCGCGCGGCCACTGCTGCTGCGGCGGCTGTTGCTGCTGCGAGGGCGGGACCGGTTGCGGCTGCGGTTGCTGCTGCGACTGCTGCTGCGACTGCTGCTGCGACTGCTGCTGCTGCTGCTGCTGCTGCTGCTGCTGCTGCTGCTGCTGCTGCTGCTGCGGCTGTGACTGCTGCTGCGGCTGCGACTGCAGCTGCTCTCCTTGCTGCTGCTGCGGAAGGCACTGCCCCTCCGGTGGCGCTCCTACGCCGCTGCCGCTGCCGCCCCCGCCACCGTCGCCGCCGCCTCGGCCGCTTGTGGAGGCGACCGCCACCGCCGCCGCCGCCGCCGCCGCCGCAGTGCCCTCCGCAGCCCCGCCGCTGCCGCTGCCGCCGCCGCCGCCCGCCTCCCGGGCCGCGCCCGCGCCCGCGGCGGCGCGCGACAGCGGCGCAAAGCCGCGCGCCGCGCGCCAGGCCTCCACCCTCCTGGCCACGTCGTCAGGCACATCCATTGGGTCATCCACATGCGCCCTCCCCAGCGCCCGCTGCCGCTTCGCGAGCTGCGCCTGCAGGAACATGGCCGCTGCTGCGGCGGCGGCGGCGTCGCCTGGCGGGGCGTCCGAGGCGGCAGGCAGGCGCGCGCGCGCCTCGGCGAGCTCTGCCAGGTCTCGCTCCATGTAGCGGGCCTGCTCGGCGCGGGGCGCGGCGGGGGGGGGGAGTGCCGCGTTTGGCGGCGAATGCGTCTGCCGAGGCCTGCTGCCGCCACCGGCTGCGCGCAGTGCATTGCACCCGACCAACCTGCCCAGGCTGCAGGCGCTAAAGACCCAACGTCCGCCTGCCAGGCAGCCGACCGGCTCACCTTCCACGACCTCTGCGGCAGCTGGTGGGGCCCCCGCGGCTTGCCCCACCGCGCGCAGTAGAGTCGGCGCCACAGCACCGGCTCGTCCGCCAGGGACCGCAGCACCGTCGCCGCCTGCGCGGCCGCCGTGAGGTCCTGGGCCGAGAGGAAGCTCAGCAGCCGCAGCAGCAGCTGCAGCGGCAGCGAATGCAGCGCGCACGCGCCGTCGGCGGGCGCGTCGGCGGCGCCATGCACGGGTGCGCCTGGCTGCTGCTCGCAAGAATCTGGATGCTGCTGGGCCTGGGCCTGGTGTTGCACCACTGCCGCAGCGCCGCCGCTGCTGCGCTTGGCGCGCTTGCTGGGCCTGCGCGGCGCCCCGCCAACGCGGCACGGGCTGCCCTGGCGCTCGTCATGAAGCGTGGGCTCGTAACGAAAGTCGCTGGAGTAGTCTGACAGCGGGGAGGGTTGAGGGGAGGACGCGGGGGACAGACCCAGCAGCTCGTCGAGCTCCTGCCAGTCGTCCGCCATCGTTTGCCGGTTACACGGCACTAAAAGCGTCGTGTGTGCTTTTGACAGTGGCCGCCCGAGCCGGGGGCCCTGCTGATCCGGCACCGCCAGCGCCGACAGCAGCTGCTGCAGCGTGTTTACTACGGTACGCTGGCCCGCCGTCGACATCCCCCCCCCAGGCCCAGCGCCGAGGTCATTCAAGTGCGATTGCAGTGCGCGCGTGGCGCTTCGGGCTGCGGAGCGCCGGGGCTCTCAGGACGGTCATCCGCCACGGTCATCCGCCTGCCGCTTCGGCCGCCGGAGCGCGCCGCGCCTCGGCCGCCGCCTCTGGCGAGTACCGCTCACGCGCGCTGCCCCGGCTGCCCGCCCCGCCCGCAGCCGCAGACCCCGGCCCGCACGCCGCCGCGGCCGCCGCGGATTCGGCCAAGTCGTCGAACCCGCCGCCGCTGTCGTAGCCGCCGTCAAACGCGCCAGGGCCGCCGCCGCCGCCGCCAAACTCGCCGCCGCCGCCGCCGCCGCCGCCGTCTTCGAATCCGCCGCCCCCGGCGAGCTCCCCTTCGTAGACGACGCCGCCGTCGTCGTCGTAGCCGCTGCCGCCGCCGGCGCTGTACCCGCGGCTCAGCGCGCCACCGCCGCGGCTGCCGGGCCCGTTGCTGGCCACGCCGCTGCCGCCGGCGGCGCCCCCGCCGCTGCGCGCGCTGCCGCGGCTGCTGCCGCCGCCGGCACGCGCGGCGGGCCTGCCGCCGCTGCCGCCGCCCCGCGGGGCCTCGCGGCGGGCCGGGGCCGGCGGCTGGCGGGCTGGCCCCCCAAGCTCCGGGGCCTGCGGGAATGCCAAGATTTGAAGCGTGGGCCAGCGGTGGGTGCGCATGCAGAAGCAAGACCCAACAGCATCACAACGCGCAAGCCCGGCGCGCAAACCAGCCGCCTCCAACCCTGCATGGTGGCTCATCAACCCCCAGTCCACTGCAAGCAAAGAACTCGGCCTGAGCAGCAACTACTGAAGGCCGAAAGTGCACTCACCAGCGAGCGCTCGAGCTCGCGCCGGATCGCCTCGACCGCGCGCGCGTCCTCATCGTGCTGCTGCGCCAGCCGGTCGATGCGGCCGTCGCCCCCACTCCGCGGCGCACCGTCGCCGCCGCCGCCGCCGCCGCCGCCGCCGCCGCCGCCGCCGCCGCCGCCGTCACCCTGTCCGCCGCCGGGCGGGCTGTGCGGCTGGCGGCGGGCCGGCTCGGGGCGCGGCACGCAGGCGCGGGCGTACTCGACGGCGCGCTGCCTCGCGCTCGGGCCCTTGGGCGCCCTCCCGGGAAACAGCGCGGCCAGCACACCGCTGCCGCCGCCGCCGCCGCCGCCCCCTCCGTTGCCCCCGCCACGGCTGGCGCCGCTGCCCCCGCTCCTGCCGCTGCCCGCGCTCCCGCCGCTGCCGCCGCCGCCGTGCACCAGGGGCGGCGCGTCGGGCCCGCCGCCCGCCGATGCCCGGCTGCCGGCAGACGCCGCCGACGACAGGCGCTGCTGGTTGGCCGCGTTGATCTGCCGCGCCAGCTGCTTGACGCGCTCCTGCTTCTCACGCTGCGGGTGTTTGGGGGGGGGGCATGTGCTCAAGGCTCGCCGCTCACGAGCCAGCTGGATGGGCCTCTGGCCATCGCTCGTGCTTCAGTTGCGCAGCACATGCGCCAAGTCGGCCGCGCGTCGCGCGGCCCCAACAGACCGGCGCGCCTCGCCCGCCGCGCGCGCGCGCCCCGCTCCTCGCGAGTTGGCCCACCTTGGCGATCACCTCCCTGCTCTCGCTCTCCGCCCCCAGCCTGCCCAGCTGCCAGTACCCCGCCGCCCTCCGCGCATCGTACCGCTCCTCGTAATCCTTCAGGCCGTACGGCCTGTACTGCACCGGCCGCGGCTTACGGCTGTACGCCAGCTCGTCATCCACCGCCGAGGCGGCCGCGCCGCCGGCGGCGGCGCCGCCGCCGGCGAGGAGCGCGCCGAGCTGCTGCGACAGCGACGAGGCGTCGGGCGCGGCGGCGGCGGCCGCCTGCAGCTGCGTGACGAAGGCTTCTGCCGGTGGGCGCGTGGTTTTGGGGGAGGGGGCGTTGCGGGAAACAGGGGTGAGCACAACCACAGCTCCCACTCACCCAACCACTGCTCAGGAGGCGTGCCGGCGGTGCGCGATGAATGGCCCCATCCACGCCTTGCCAGAACTGGCAGCCCGTGCTGCAGCAGCTCTGCGTTGCCGGGCTGCCGCCTCTGCCTGTGCCAAGCCACCGACCGTACCTCTGCCCCCACCGCCCGCCGCCAGCCCGCGCGCCCCACCCATGTGCCGCTGCCGCTGCTCCGGCGGCAGCGCCTGCGCGGCCGCCAGCTGCTGCTGGTAGTAGGCCTGCTGCTGCCACGCCACCAGCGCCGCGGCCTGGCCCTCTGTGACTTCTTCTGGCCCAGGCTCGGGCGCGGGCTCGGGCGGCGCCAGCGACCGGCTGGCGTGCGCGTTGCGGTGGCAGGCGGGGAGCGCGCGCGTGTCAGGGGCGCGAGCTTTGATCCAGTGGTACGGCTTTCAGGGCCCCTGGTGAGGAACCCGGAGGAACCTGGCAGCAGCAGAGGTGCAGCCAGGTCGCACGGCTGCACATGGGCTGCGCCCACCCCCCCTGTGCACGTGCCCCGCCGCTCACGTGTACGCGTCGCTGTTGATGAATGCGTACAGCAGCTGCAGCACCTCGGCCGCCGCCTCGCCCTCCGCCGCCATCACCGCCTCCACCTGGCGCGAGTCTATGGGGATGCCCCGGCGCTGCGAGGGACGGCGGGGCGCGGGGTTGCGCATGCGCGCTTGCGCATGCAGCAAGGCACGCTCGCATGCATGCAGTTCGGTCAACCCAGCGGTCAACCCCAACTAACCCCACCTTGAAAAGCTTCTCCAGCACCACCCAGTTGGCGCGCTTGAGCTCCGTCGAGGTGACGTTTTCGAACGAGTGCATCTCGATGTCGCTGGGGTAGTAGCGCGAGAGCACCTCGGCAAACAGGAAGCCGTTGCTGAAGTCGCTGCGCGCGCGGGAGCGGCGGGCGCGGCAGTGCAGCGTGGGCGCCGCGGCAATCACTTGGCCCAAGCACCGCAGACCGGTCGCCCTGCGCGAGACACGAAACTCCCCAATCCCCCGATCTCCGTGCAAGGGGGCGCGAGCCCGCGACCGCGGCGAGTCCGGGGCCGGTCTGGTCTGCCTCCGCGCTCGGATCGCACCGCTTCACGTTCTTGACGGGGTAGGAGAGGCCCAGGCTGAGCAGCCACTTGAGCACCTCCCGCGGCAGACTCGTGAGGGTCGCCATAACGCCGCGGCGGGCGCGCCGCCGCTGCGCTGCCTGCGTACTGGCGCGCCGGTGCAGCGCCAGCAGGCCTCACAAGTGCTGCTGATGATTTGACCGATTGAAGAATGCTCAGCACGATGCTGTTGTCAGAGTGTCGCCTTTAGTGGACGGCGATGCGAGCGTTTGACCGCTGCTCTGGAAGTTTGACCAGCTCAGTGAAACGCTGGGCCCCCCCCGCCACCCAACCCCTTCTCGCACCGGCACGCCCAGTTGCCCACCCCGCCACGGCCGTCACGCAACCGATGGGCACTGCAGTGTGCTTACTTTGCCTGCCCCCGCTCCGCCTCCCGCTCCGCCTCGCCCTCTGCCCGCGCCGCCGCCTCGGCCTCCGCCGCCGCCTCCGCCTGCTGCTGCAGCGCCGCCTCCTCCGCCGCGCTGACGGGCGACAGCGCTGCGGCCAGCTCCGCGTCCGCCATCGCGCCGCGGTCTACGTAAAAGAAGCGCCCGCGCGCCTGGTGGGTTTGATGGGTGGGGGCAGCAGTCAGGGGCACAAGCTGCCGGCTAGCGTGCGCGCACGCTGCATTTCTTGAGCCAACGCCGGCTGCGGCGCAGCCCGCCTCAATCGCGTGCGCATGCGACTCAAAGGTGCGGCCAGCAGCTGCGCGGCGCGCGCGAATGCGGCGCCCGCGGCCCACCTTGAACGACGCCAGCGGCCGCAGGCTGTCCGGGTGCCGCACCTCTGCCAGCGAAAACTCGCTCCACCGCGGCCGCCCCAGCAGCGTGAGCGTCCTGGCGCGCAGCGCGTCGCCGCGCCGTGCGAGCACGTGCACGTACGGCGAGGTGAACCAGTGGAGCCCCAGGGTGGTGCCCAGCCCAAAGCCGACGACGCTCACCGCGACCGCCGCGCGCGCGAGCGGCGGCGCGTCGGACAGCAGCACGATCGCGGGGCAGGCGGCCAGGGACACGGCGGTGTTGACCAGCGACGCCAGCTTGAGGCGCTTGTGGTTCGCCGCAAACAGGCCCTGCCGGCGGCGCGGGGGCGGCGGGCGGAGGGTGATGGGGCGCGCGGGGGGTTGGCATGCGCTGCGGCCCGCCGGTTGCCCGGCTCGGCCGCGGCCGGGGCATGGGTTGGCGGGGCTGCCGCCGCGCTTGGGCGCGCGCGCCGCCGCCGCCAGCATTTGGCGCCGGACAAGCAGCAGCCCCGCGCCGGGTCTCGCCAGTCGCAAGCGAATAATGACAAACCGCTGATGAGGTGATCCGCCCACCTCGTAAACCGTTTCAAAACCGCCGTCGCCGCCGCCGCCGCCACTCGGCGACGGCTGCCGGTCCCCATCCCCCGCCGCCGCCGCGTCGCTGTGGGCGCCGCGGGTGCCGTGCGACGGGCCCGCGCCCGCGCGGAAGCGCAGCAGCGCTGCTGCGTGCGCGCCGCCCGGCGGCAGCGACTGCAGCGCAGCGGGCGTGCCGCCGCCGGCGGCGGCGGCGCCGCCCCCGGCCGCCCACGCCGCCTGAGCGCACAGCCCTCGCGCAGCGGCCGCGCCCCGCGTCAGCCCTGGAGCGGCCATTGCGCGGGCGGCGTGCTGCAAGCGCAGCAGCGGTGCAGGTCGCACGCGCGCCGCTGCTGCCGCTGCGTGTGCGGTCGGGCAGGCGGCGGCTCGCTGCGGCGCAGGCCTGCTGATCGGTTCCTAGGTTGATCACTGCTGCGGACGAGGTCATCCGCCCCCGACAAAGTGGGCCAACTGAAGGAGAGTTTTTGGGCAAAGAGGCACCCACACACCCGGGCCTCGGCTGCTTGGAGGGAGGCCCGCCTCCTTTTCAACTCCTGCAACTGTCCGGGCTATTTATATGCGAGTTCTAGCAGCAACAGCGAGTCCGATCAGACGCAGCAGGACGAGCGAGCAGCCCCATCCTCGCACGCGAGCAGCCTGCTCGCTTGATGCAGGCCGCCCCGGCGCTCCAGCTGCGCGTGGGGCGGCCTCCTCGCACGTTGGCGCCGGCCTGTGCCAGCCGGGGTGAGCGCGGCGGCGGTGGTCGCGCGCGGTCGGCGCCCGCACGCTCTGCATGCGGGCCGTGGCGCGGCGCCACCGCTGCAGCGCTCCCACCTCACATGCCTGCCGCTCCCCCTCCAGCAGGGGCGTGGCGATGCGCCCGGCCCGTGCTGCGGCCGACGGCCGCAGCCGTGCCCGCGCAGCGTCCCCGGCTGCACGGTAGTTTCGCGCGCCGAGCGCCCGCCGCCACGCCGCGCGCCGCCGCCGCCTCGGCGGCCGGCGGCGGCGGCGGCGGCGGCGGCGGCGGGAATGGCGGCGGCGAGAAGCTGCCCGTGGTCAACCCGATCGTGCTGCCGCCGCCGCCGGAGGGCTCCCAATACGCGCGCCGCGCGGGCTCCTCCTCGTCGGGCGGCGGCGGCGGCGGCGGCCGCGCGGGCGGCGGCGGCGGCGACGGCTCGGACTGGGGCGGCGGGCGGCGCGGCGGGCTGCTGTTCTATCTGCTCTTCCGGATCCGGATCCTCGCGCTGTACTGCCTCTGGTGAGCGCACGGGTGGGCAGGGAATGGCGCAGGTGGCAGCTGCGGCGCGCGGCCTGCAGGGCGGCGGTCAACGACCTGTGCTCGCGGTCAACCAGGGGCGCCCCTGACAGCGGCGCCCCCGATGCCGCTCGCCGCGCACCAACACGCCCAACACGCGCGGCGCACGCGGCAACAGGGTGACCCTCCTGTTCGGCGCGCTCAACCTGGCGGGCTCCCTGCTGGCCAGCCTTTTTGGGAGCGTGACTCAGCTGGGCCGAATGACAGGCTCCACGGTGGCGGGCCTGGTGCGCGCCGCTGGCGGCCCCGACGGCAACGGCAGCGGCGGAGGGCTCGAGGCGGCAGCGGCAGAGGGCGGCGCGTCCGCGGCGGCGGCGGCGGCCGCGACGGCGGCGACGGCGACAACGGCGGCGGCGGGCGAGGCGAGCGGCGGCAAGGGCGGCCGGGGCGGCAAGCGCGGCGGCGCGCCGGCGGCGCCCGAGGAGCAGCAGCGGGAGGCGAGCAGCAGCGGCGCCCCCGGCGCGGCGGCGGGGTCTGCGGCAGCGGACGGCGCAGCGGCTGGGGCGGCGGCCGCCAAGCCGCCCTCCCACCGGCTCTCCGACGGCCTGCTGCTCTCGGGCATTTCTGTTTATGTCGCGCTGGTCGGCAGCGTGCTGTTTTTTGCGCGCATGGGCGGCTGATACCCCGGTTTTTTCGCCCGTTTCCCCCTCCCCAGATATTTGTGTGAGCCGAGCCGAACCCCACCACTAGGCGTTGACTGCTACAGAATCTGTCGCCTCTAAGAGGCTTCCGCATTGCTGCGCTGCCAACACCTTGGCACTGTAACACCACGGTTTTCACACCAGCAGCGCGGGGCGCCGTCCAGAGGGGCTGGCCGGCGCGGGGTGCGGCGTTGCGGCCAGGGTGCACTGCAAGGAGGGGAGGGCATTGCCGCGGCGGACCGCGGCCCGGGCCCGCCGCCCCTCAGTCAAAGCTCGCGCCCCCAGTCAAACGGGGGCGCGCCACACGGAGCCGCCCGCGTCGACGCGGCGCCGGGGCGCCGCTGAAAAATGCAGCCCGGTGCGCCGCGCCCGTGCGCCCGGCCGCAGCCCAAACGGCCGCCGGCGCTCCGGCCCGATTTTGCGGCTGCGACGCGGCGCGCCGGCCGTCGCGCACGCCGGGGCCCGTACAGCCCCAGGGCGGGTGTACAGGTCCCGCGCGCGCGGCCAGGCTTCCTTTTGCGCCCAGGACCTTTTGCGCGTGGTGCTGCGCCGGTCGGGGCGCTGGCGGGTTGGAGATGTGTGCAAAATCCACGACCGCCCGTTCTGCTCCTCTTCTCGCTGCGGCCTTTCACTTGCACTTGGCCCCTCCAATTACAGTACCACGCAGCAGGTGCATCCCAAGCGGCAGCGTGCAGCATCAAGGGCCAGCGGAGCACGCCACAGGCAGCGCCAGTGCCCGCTGAGCCACACCCGCGCGTCGTGCCAGCGCTATTGCGGCCGCCACCGGCGCCATGGCCCTTAACGCGTCCGCTCAGCGCTTCGGCGCTCCCGCTTTTTTCGCCCGTTTCCTCCTCCCCAGATATTTGTGTGAGCCGAGCCGAACCCCACCACTAGGCGTTGACTGCTACAGAATCTGTCGCCTCCCAGAGGCTTCCGCATTGCTGCGCTGCCAACACCTTGGCACTGTAACACCACGGTTTTCACACCAGCAGCGCGGGGCGCCGTCCAGAGGGGCTGGCCGGCGCGGGGTGCAGCGTTGCGGCCAGGGTGCACCGCATAGGAGGAGGGGAGGGCATTGCAGCGGCGGACCGCGGCCCGGGCCCGCCGCCCCTCAGTCAAAGCTCGCGCCCCCAGTCAAACGGGGGCGCCCCACACGGAGCCGCCCGCGTCGACGCGGCGCCGGGGCGCCGCTGAAAAATGCAGCCCAGTGCGCCGCGCCCGTGCGCCCGGCCGCAGCCCAAACGGCCGGCGGCGCTCCGGCCCGATTTTGCGGCTGCGACGCGGCGCGCCGGCCGTCGCGCACGCCGGGGCCCGTACAGCCCCGGGGCGGGTGTACAGGTCCCGCGCGCGCGGCCAGGCGTCCTTGTTCGCTCCCGGACCCTTTTGCGCGTGGTGCTGCGCCGGTCGGGGCGCTGGCGGGTTGGAGATGTGTGCAAAATCCACGACCGCCCGTTCTGCTCCTCTTCTCGCTGCGGCCTTTCACTTGCACTTGGCCCCTCCAATTACAGTACCACGCAGCAGGTGCATCCCAAGCGGCAGCGTGCAGCATCAAGGGCCAGCGGAGCACGCCACAGGCAGCGCCAGTGCCCGCTGAGCCACACCCGCGCGTCGTGCCAGCGCTATTGCGGCCGCCACCGGCGCCATGGCCCTTAACGCGTCCGCTCAGCGCTTCGGCGCTCCCGCGCTCAGGGTTAGGGCGCGGGCGGCCCCCCTGCGGCGCCTCGCCCCTCCGCTGCCCGTGCCCAGGCTGGTCCCCAGGTGCGTCGCGAGCTCGCGATTGCTCTGTCTCGGATCCAATAGCGCATCCAGACCCTTGCGGACGCGGGTGGAGGGGGCCAGCGGCGGCCAGGCCGCCGGCGGGGGCGCGCGCGCGCACGGCGATGCGCGCGCGCGCTCTGGCCCTGCCGCCACCGCCGCCGCCTCGCACCCGGCCCCGCCGCGGCGGGGGACGCTGTCGCGTGCTTCGCGCCGCGCAATAGCTGCTTCGCCGCAAGCCAGGTGCCGGCGCCGCCCGCGCCCGCGCACCCGCAAACCCCGGGCGCCAAACCGAAAACCCCCGCGCCCCCCGGGACCGGCGCCCACCGACAGGGCCGCCGCCACCGAGGTCTCCCTCGATGAGATGGAGCGCCTCCTGCCGAAGCCCAGCGCCGACGATTTCGACGGCCTCTCGTACAGCGAGCAGGTGGGGGCCCCCGGCCGCAGCGGCGCGCCGCCGCCGTTTCTGGCGGTCCCGCCCCTGCTGCGCGCCCGCGCGCCCGCGCGCGCGCGCACCTCGCCGCGCGGCGCGCCGCCCCCGCCGCCTCCGCCGCGCCCCGCCAACGGCTGCTCCTCCCCCCCCAAAAACCGCCCCCTCCCCCTCCGCCCCCAGTACGACCGGTTGTTCAGCCAGGCCAAGGACGCCGGCGCGCCGCTGCCGATCAAATCCGCGATCGCAAAGCCCGACCCCGCCGCCCAGGCCGCCGAGCCCGGCGCCAAGAAGGTGCTGTTCTCTTCGGTCTACACCACCCCCAAGAGCAACCAGCTCTTCAACCGGACCTGGAACAAGACGGACGTTTACTACGCGGCGTTCATGGCTGTCCTGCACGGGCTCTGCCTGCTCGCGCCGATCACCTTTAGCTGGTCAAACGTGGCGCTGTTCTTTGGGACCTACTTCATCACCGGCTGTCTCGGCATCACGCTGAGCTTCCACAGGTGGGGGGAGTTGGAAGGGTGGGGGTTTGGGGGCGGTTTTGTGGGGCTGGGTGTGTCGAGTGGTTTCGATGATCTGAGCTGATCTGAGGATGGAAAAGAAACTTGTTCGCAATCAAGATCTCGCACTTGCAAGGCACGGCATCGAACGAAGCCAAGGCCCAACCGACCCCAACCCCGCCGCCCCCTCCCCGCCCCCTTCCCCCCCCCCCCCCCTTACAGGCAGCTGTCCCACAAATCCTTCCAGACCCCCAAGTGGCTGGAGTATGCGCTGGCCTACTGCGGGGTGCTGGCGGTGCAGGGGGACCCAATCGAGTGGGTGTCCTCCCACAGGTGCGGCGCCCCTTTGCGGGGTGGGGGGTTGAGGCAACCGTGTGGCGGCGGCGGCAGCAGGAGGGGCGGCAGCGGCGGCAGCGGCAGCAGGAGGGACGGCGGCAGCGCCAGCGGTGGCGGCGCGCCCGCCCACCCCCAAAGGCCCGCCACCTCCCAAACGGCTGAACCCCCCAGCCGCCGCCAAAACCAAGCTGAACCACCCTTCCCCCCAAAAAACCGCCCCAAAAGGTACCACCACCTCCACACGGACACCCCCCTGGACCCCCACTCCCCCTATGAGGGCTTCTGGTGGAGCCACATGGGCTGGCTGCTGGACAACCAGGTGGGTTCCGGGGGTCACCCGGGTTACGGCGGGTGACGCGGGGAGGTGTTGGGGGGTGAAAGGCGAGGGGGCTTTGAGAAGTGCGCGGCAGCGACGGCAGCGGCAGCGGCAGCGGCGGCGGCAGCGGCGGCGGCGGCGGCGGCGCCCACCCCCCCCCCCAAATGAACCGACCCTCCCCCCCAAACAAACCCCCTTAAACACCCCCTTCCCCCCCCAAAACCTCCCCCAACCCCCAGACCACCCTGGACCGCGTGTACGACCGCAAGAACGCGGCGGACCTCGAGTCGCAGCCCTTTTACACCTGGATCCGGGACACGTGCGTGGACGGGGGGGCTTGGGGCTGGGAGGGGCCTGGCTGCGGCTGGGGGTGTGCGTGTGGCTGCGGCTGCGGGGGCCCTGGCTGCGGCTGGAAGGCGGGGCTTTGAGGCCAAGGCGGCTCTTTGCCAGGCGGTTTGCGGGTGGCGTCTGATCCGCGCAGCTGCAGGCACGGCTGGGTAAATGCCACGTACAAGCCCCTCTCTCACCCCCAACCCCCTCCAACCACCCCCACCCCTACCAAAACACCGACAAAACCCCCCTCCCGCCCACCCCTCCCACCCCCAACAGCTACGCCTGGCACGTGGTGGTGCAGTTTGCGGCGCTCTACGCCCTCGGCGGCCTGGGCGCGGTGGTGTGGGGCGGCGCGCTGAGGATGTGCTGGGTGTACCACGTCACCTGGTGGGTCACCGGGGGGCGCCCGCCTGGTTACGCTTGGTCCAGGCCCGACAATGGGGCCCTTTTGTCTTGGCAGACCCAATGCAACGCCAGCCCGGCCGCGCGGCGCGGCGCCCAGACCTCACCAACCCCAAAACCCTCCTTGCCTGGCCTCGCTGAAGCTCGTTTCCCTCCGCACCCGCCCACCCCCTCCCCCTGACACTGAAAGGTTTGTCAACTCTGCCAGCCACGTGTGGGGTTACCAGGATTACGCAACGGGTGACCAGAGCCGCAACAACTGGTGGGTCGGCATCCTCGCCTTCGGCGAGGGCTGGCACAACAACCACCAGTGAGTGCAATCTTGTTCTCTTGGGGGGGCTTTTCCCCCCATTTTCGGGCGGCGGGGTTTGAGCGCTTGGGGTTTTTGCTTGCGTGAGGGTGCCCGATACTGAACCAAGGGGCATTCAAGCAGGGCCCGGTTGCGTGCTGCCAGGAGGCAAGCCGCGGTCCGTCCAGCGGCGGCGGCGCGCGCAACGCCCCAAAACCGAAGCCCCAAACCTGACCTGCCCCGCCCCGCCCCTCCCCCCCCCCCAGCTGCTTCGAGTACTCGGCCCGCCACGGCTTCGAGTGGTGGCAGGTGGACATGACCTGGTACGTCATCAAGGCGCTGCAGACGGTGGGGCTGGCGACCAACGTGAAGCTGCCCACCGAGCGGCAGAAGGAGCGGCTGCGCATCCCCAAGGCCGCGTGAGCGGGCGCCCGAGCCGAGCAGCCGTGCGCGCGCGCGCGCACGCGCGTCCCGACGCGGCCGACGCGCCGCGGCGGCGCGTGGCGGCGCGCGCGCGCAGAGGATAGCAGCAGTTTACGGCGCGCGCCGGCGCGGGCGAGGCTTTGGCGGGGGTGCGCGCCCCGGGCGCGCTGGCAGACGCGCAGCCCGGGGCGCCGCCGCCGCCGCGGCCGAGGTGCCGGCGCATGCTTGGGAGTGCGCGCCGCGGCGGCCGCCGGCCTCTGCGCCGCCGGCCCCGGCCATTTGTGCTTTCACTCCCCACTCTCCTCTCTCTCCCTCTCTCTCTTTTTCCCACACCCACACCCACCCGCACCCACCAGCCAGCAGCCCAAGCGTTTCGGTCCCGGTTTCAGATTCTTTTCGTTCCGCTCGCGCCGCATTGCCGCAACTGCATTCGCTCAAAGGGCGCCTTGAATTCAAGAGAGGGCCGATGGGGCCGCCCGCCCGGCCGCCGGCCGGCCGGCCGGCCGCGCGCCCCCGCCCTGCCCGCGAGAGGAGAGGAGTGTGCGTGCACCCAAAAAAACCACCAGCGTGCATCCCCTCCGCCCCCACATCCCCCCGCCACGGACCGAAGCGTTGCGCTATGCGCGCGACGCGAGCACTCCCCTTTGCGCACGACCCACCCCGCGCGCCGCCGCCCGCCGCCGCCGCCGCCGCATCGCGGCCGGCGGCGCGCCCGCCGCCCGCGGGCGCGCGATCGGGCGCGCGCGCCCGCCGTCGCGCCGCGCCCCTTGCATCGCCGCCGCCATCGCGCGGCCGGCCGGTGGGGTGCCGCGACGGCGGCGCGCAGGCGTGCGACCGCGCGCCCCGCTGCGCGCGGCTTTTTTTGAGGCCGGGACCCGCCTGCTGCGCCTCCCGACTGTTTGAGACAGCGGGGTGCGGGACCCCCCGCCCCGGCGCGCGCGCGCCGGGCGGGGAGCCCGCGCCGCCCCAATGGGCCCCCCGTTTGGTTGCCGTTTGTGCCCCCAGTTGAGCCCCCAGTTGAGGGGCGCCGCCCCCGCAGTTGGGGCATTGGCGCGCCCCGCGCCGCCGCCGCCCGCGGCCCGCGGGCGGCGCGTCGAGGCGCGGCGCGGCGCGGCGCGGCGGCCCTTCCCGCGCGGCGGAGGGGGTCCGGTCCCGAAAGGCGCCCCCCCCCCTCCCGCCGCAGCCCAATCGCATCTGATCTTTCAAGGCCCCCCAACCGTCGGCGCGCGAACCAAAACCCCCGAGGCGGGGCGGAGGGCGATCTGCGCGCCCCGCCGCCGCCGCCTGTGGCGCCCGATCGAGGCGCGCGCGCGCGCCTGAGTGTGTGTTTGTAGTGTTCTTCGGGGGGCGCGCCCGCCGCCGTCCAGTTTCACCAGACAGAGAGTAAAACCTGCGTGCTTGGTCGTGGTACCGTTGTGTGTCTGGGATGGGGGCAGGTTTGGGTGCCGGGGCAGTTTTTTTGGGGGGGGGCCACGCGGCGCAGGGTGCGCAGCACTAGCCGGCCGCAACGCCGGGGCCCTGCAGGCGCAGGGCCTCGAGCCTCAAGCCTGCAGACTTGGGGTGAGCATCGGTGGGGAGCCATGGCGCCGCGTCGAGGAGCGCGGCAGGCAACTGCTGGACGCGGCCGCCGACGTGGCTGCCCAGCTTCCCGCGCGGCGCCCGCCGGGAGAAAGGGGATGGGCGTTAAGACGGGCCGCAAAGTCTTGCGAGGTTCTTGCGAGGTCTTTCGAGGTGAGAGCGTGAGGGAAGGCAAGGAAAAATCGGTCGCTGGGCCAGCCTCGGACGGGCCGCCCTCCCGCGCCGCTGGGACGGGCGTGTATGCCCCTCATCCGCGCGGCTTCGGCAACCCGAAAGCGCTTTCGGTGGAGGGCGAGGATCGCGGCCGGCCGCGGCCGAGCGGCGCCGCGCGGCGCCGCGCGATCGCCGCACCCAGTCGCCCCCGAAACCGCGGCCCCCGCCCCCCTCCCGGCCGCCCGCAGCGCTCTCCACCGCCACAGCAATCGCGCAAGCCGCCAGGCAGGCCCCCTCCAAGGCCAAGGTCGCGAGCCGCGAGGTCGCGCGCGCAGCGGCGCTCCCCCGAAACCCCCCGCCGCGCGCGGCGATGATGATGCGCGCCCACCCGCCCGCCGCCGCGCGCCCGTGCGCCGGCGGCGCCCGCCGCCGGCCCGCCGCCCCCGCCTCGGCGCCCGGCGCGGCGCGGCCGCTGCTCGTCGCGCGGCCGCCGGCGCGGCGCCCGCTGGCCGGGCGCGCGGGCGCGTACAGCCCCGACCCCACCCGCCCCACGCCCACGCCCACGCCCGCCCCCGGCGGCGGCGGCGGCGAAGCCGGCGGCGGCCGCCCCGGCGGCGGCGGCGGCGGCGGCCGCGGCGGCGGCGGCGACGACTTCCGAGGTGCGGCGCGCCTGCTGCGCGCGTCTCTACGCCGCCCTGACGGCTTTGCTGCTGCACGCCTCGTCTTGGGGTCTTTTTCCAGTCGCTAATTGGCTTGCTCATCACTCATCAGCAAGGCAAGACCTCCTCCGCCCCCAAAACCCAATTCATTCCCAAACAGACAACTTTCCTGGCGGCGGCCCCGGCCGCGGCGGCGCGTGGTGGAACGACCCCACCTACTGGCTCGGCCTCGCGCTCGGCGGCGCGCTGGCGCTGCCGCTGCTCAACGCGCTGCGCGAGCGCAGGCGCCAGGACCGGGTGCGCACCGCGTTTGCGCGCGCCCCTGCGTGCGCGCCTGTGCGGGCGGATTCAGGGGGATTCACTGCCCCTTCTGCGGGGGGTTCAATTGGGTCCAAGGGGGGCAGCCGAGGCCGGAAGGCCGGCCGCCACCCTTCCCCTCAAAACCCGCCGACCTTGCAACCCAACAAACACTGAAACCCGCCGCGCCAGGTTGAGGAGGCCATCGACGACACCGCCGAATCAGCAAAGGGCGCCTACCGCGGCGCAAAGGTGGGGGGGGGGCGGAGGGCTTTTGGTTTTGGGCGGGGCTCCTTGGGTGGCGCGCGATGATCTGGCGGCTTGGGCGCGCGATCTGGGAGCTGGCGGCGGCTTGGGCCCCCGGCCGCGCAGGATGCAGCGCCTTGAACGCGGCAAAATGCACCGCCAGGGCAGCCAACAGTCACGCTGGCAAGCCAGGGATGCGACAGACCCCTTCGCCAGTTTAACCTCGGCCCATCCGCCCAGTCCGAGCACCTTAACACCAACGCCAACCCGCCGCGGCCGGCCGCATGCCACGCAGGGCGCCGCCGAGCGCACCAAGTCCGACGCCGGCGCCGCCGCCGAGCGCGCGCGCGAGGAGGGGCAGGGCGCGCTGAGCTCCATCAAGCACCACACGGTGGGGTGTTATTTTGGGGGGGCGCGTGGGGCGCGTCCGAGGCGGCCTGTTGGTCCCCGCCTCCCCGAACCTCCCCTCCACAACACAGCCCACCCAGCCCCCGCAAAAAAAACCGTCCCCCACCCCTCCCAGGTCGACCCCGTGACCGGCGCCGTCGCCAGCGCCGCCCACACTGTGGGGGACCGCGCCACACAGGCCAAGGACGCGATCATGCACAGGGGTGGGCGGGCTGCTGCATGGGCGCGCGTTTCCCTGCCTCGACGGGCGTCGGGGGACTTTTTGAGTGTGTGGCGTGTGTGTTGGGGGTTGTGGCGTGTGTGCTGTGGGGTTGTGGTGTGTGTGCTGCGGGGTTGTGGTGTGTGTGTTGCGGGGTTGTGGCGTGTGTGCTGTGGGGTTGTGGTGTGTGTGTTGCGGGGTTGTGGTGCTGCCCCAGTGAGGGGCAGGGTCGCTGAGGACGGGGTAGCGTTCGATCGATGGGTCTGCGCTTTTTTACTTGCTGCGGCTGGCCCGTGACCACACCCGCGACAAGCCGCGGCACGCAAAATGCCGGTTTTTGAGGGGGGGCAGGAGCCTTGTTCTGCTGGAGCCTCGCGGGTTGAGGGTTGGGGTTGCAGGTTGGGCTGCGCTTTCCTTCAAGCACTCGACTGCTGGGCGCCGCTCCGGGGGGCTTCGATCCCCGGCGCATGTTGGGCACACCGCCATGGCGGGCTAACCTCCACCCAAGGCGCTCCTGTGCCCAACACGGCAAGATTGCCCGCAGTCATGCCAGGCCCCGCGCACGCACGCACGCACGCACGCACGCACGCACGCACGCACGCACGCAATGCCGGCAGAACCCCAGGCAGGGGCCTGCCCCCCCAACCAAACAGTCCTGACGAGTCAACCCCGCCCCGCCCGGAACCTCCGGCCGCAGCGGAGGACGTGCGCCACGGCGCGCGCGAGGTGTACGGCGAGGTGGCGCACGCCGGCAAGAAGGCCGGGATCCAGTGAGTGTGGGGGCTCGAACACCAGGGGCGGGCTACTGGCCGTCTTTTGGCGCATGGAGCTGGCAATCGGCCCCCGCTTGGAGCAGTGCGAACAGTCACGCAACCGCTGGCCCGCCCGCCCGCTCGCCGCTGCCAGGGCCAAGACGGCGGCGGAGGAGACGCGGCACAAGGGGCGCGGCTGGCTGTCGCGCGTGTTTGGGCGCGGCAAGGTCGGTGGCGGGGGCGCGGCGCATGGGGGCGGGGCCAGGGCCAGCTTATTGCAGTGAACATTGAAAGCTTTCCGCCGCGAGCGCGGGACCGTCACAGCCCAGCTTCTCCCGAAGCAGCGCCTGCACGCGACAGTTCAACAGCAAAAGCGCGCATGCACGCGCGCGCTGCGACTCGCCCAAAAGCGCACCCGCACCGCCGCCCCAACCGGCGCACCGCAGGCGGCGCGCGAGGACGCGGCGCACGCCGCCAAGCAGGCCGCCGTTTCCGCCGAGACCGCCGCGGACGAGGGCAGGCACCGCGCCAAGGGCTTTGCGGCGCGGCTCTGGGGGCGCGGCGAGGTGCGCTCGCGCGTTTGGCGTTCGCGTGCGCCTGCTTGAAGGACGCATCCGCCTCTCGCTGCCTGGCCCCAAGGCAGGCAACCCCCAGTTCCTAAAAACGGCCACCCAAAACAGCCCCGCGGCCTCTCGATGTGAACGCCCCCCAAACCCCGCTTGAAAACCGCCCCCCAACGGTTTGCATCCGCCCACACAACCGCAGGAGGCCGTGGAGGAGGTTGAGCACGGCGCTGACAAGGCGGGCGAGAAGGCGCGCCACGCGGGCAAGCAGGTTCGTGCGCGGCTGGGCCCCCCCGGGGGGCCGGATCGCCCGCGGCGCGCGCGCGCGCCGCCGCTGCGCTGCCCGGCTGTCTGCCCTGCGAGGCGCCGCGACAAACCGGTGGCTTTGGGTGAAGACCAAAAGCACTGGGTCCGCAAGTCTGCAAATACTAAAAAAGCCTCGTCGCCCTCCCCCCCCCAAAACAAAACAAACGCCAGGTGACCCTCACCGCCGACGCCACGGCCCACCGCGCGCGCGAGGCGGTGCGCGACGCGGGGGAGGGCGCGCGGGGCGCCATCTCCGGCGCCGCCCACTCCGTCAAGGAGGGCGTGTCGGCCGCCGCCGGCAAGGTGAATCCGGCTCGGTGGTTTTTTTTGGGTGTGTGCGCGTGCGCGCACGCCTTGCTGCGTGCGCCTTGCTGCGTGCGCCTTGCTACGTGCGCTCGCCCATCAAGCGCTGCGGCTGTGCAGGTCTGCCCCCGCCCGCCCCTCCAAAACCCTCCACGCACCCCAGCATGGCCCCCCCGCTTCCATCCGAATGCCCAAACCCGCCCCCAGGTCGGCGCCGCGGGCCGCGCGATCGGCGGCAAGGTGGCCGACGCCACCGAGGAGATTGAGAGCGCCGCCAGCCGCCACAAGGGGGCCATCTACACCGGTGCGCCGCTTCGCGGGCTGCGCAGGGGCTGGGGGGCCCGGCCAGCGGCTCCAGCGCCTGCCCTGCCAGCAGCCCACGCGCGCTGCGCGCCGCGGGGGGCTAAGGCCCTTAGGGGCCTGAGGCTTGAGGCTGGCCCTTTGCCTGTTTGCGTGTTTGCTTGATTGCTTGCACGGATTGCGCCCATCCACCCGCATCCACCCCCAACCCAACCGCCGCCAACACCGCTGCCCCCAAACCAAAACAAAACAAACCTCCCGTCCGCCCGCAGCCACCGGCGTGGCCGTGGGCACGGGCCTGCTGACCGCGGTTTACCTGGCCACCCCCAAGGAGACCAAGGACAAGCTCACGGGCAGCTTCCGGCGCGGCGCAGAGAAGTGAGCGAGGGGCTGTCGGTTTCCCTGTCCGTCGCTGGGGCGGCCGGTTTGACCGGATTCGACTGGACGCGCCCGCCCGCTGCGAATTGCCGCACGCGCGCATGCACAAACGCATCCCTGCTGCACGCACCCGCCCAGGGCCCGCGACAGCGCCAAGAGCGCTGTGCGCAGCGCCAAGGAGGGCTACAACACCGCCGTCGACAAGGCAGGCTTTGGGGGGGGGGGTGGACGGGGTGGCGCATGCACGGCATCTGGCATTGAAAGCTTTCTCCGCCTCGGCCCGAGGCCGCCGCCGCCGACGCCCGTTCCAGCACACGCGTGCCCGTTTGCCAAACCAGCCCGCAAGCCCGCTCGTCCAACCCGCTGCGCCCCCCCCCGGCCGCCCCCCCCCCCCCCCCCGGCCGCCACCCCCCGGCCGCAGGTGCAGCACGGCCTCGAGTCCACCAAGACCGGCGCCCAGTCCGGACTGGAGGAGGCCAAGCGCGGCGTGCAGTCCGGCCTGGAGGGCGCCAAGCGTGGCGCGGTCGCCGGCATCGAGGGCGCGCAGGGCGGCGTGGGCGGCGCCATAGACGCGGCCAAGCGCGAGGTCGACCGCGCGCGCTGAGCCGGCGGCGGCTGCGCTGAGCTGGCGGCGGCTGCGCTGAGCTAGCGGCGGCTGCGCTGAGCCGGCGGCGGCAGCGGCGGCTGAGCTTCTGCCGGCGCGCGCCGGCGGGGCCTCGGCTGGCCGACGGCCGCGCGCGGGGGGTGGCAGGGCTTGGCTTGGGGGGTGGCAGGCCTGGGCGAGGCCGTGGGGCGAGACTGCTGGGAGGGCATGTGATAGCGAGGCGAGCTCGACGCGGCCGCCAGCGCCGCGGCGGCGGCAATCGGTGTGCTGCTGAGAAGAAAAAAGATGGCGTGTGCGGCGGCGCCGCGGCGGCGGCGGCCTGCGCGCCGCGCGCGTGCGGCTGTTTGGGGCGGGCGGCGTTTTCTTGCAGTTGGCGCGTGGATTGCTCTTGCGTGCGCAAAGGCGCGGGTAAAAAGATCAGGACTTTCAGCCTAGTGCTTCTTGCGAGCAGGGCAGTGTGGGGGTGGCAGCGGCTTGGCAGCGTTTCTTGCGGGCGTCGGTTGTGGCGGGCGCGCACACCCGCTGACCGGCGCTCGGGTGACGGCCGCGTTTGAACAGGCCCGCGAGGCCCCCGCGCGGCGTATACAGGTCCTTCACGGGGCGCCTCACCGATCCGTGCCAGCTCTCGATCCCTGCAGCTAAAGGCCGCGCGGGCCCGGCGTAAAAAACCCCTCTTGGCCGCCGGGCGGCGAGTGGTGGCAAGATGCTGCAGGCGCACATGGTGGCGCGGGTTCTGGCCTCCCGGCCGCAGCTGCTGGTGTCGGGAGCGGCCGCAGGTGCGGGGGGTGTCGCTGCCGTTGTGCCGGGACTGATCTGGCAGCGAGGAGAGCTGGCCAAACCGCGCCCCCCGCGCCGCCCACCAGGATGGCGGCACCTCTCGTCCGCCGGCGTCCGCGTGGAGAAGGACACCATGGGATCCCTGGAGGTGCCGGCCGACAAGTGCGTGCGCGCGCGCGCGCGCGCCAACGTGCCGCGGCCCCGCCGCCGCCGGCCGGTTGGCCCGGCCGCCGCAGCCGCAAGCCCTCCGGCCGCCCCCGCCGACGCGCCGCCGCCGCCGCCGCCGCCTTTTCCCCCTCCCCCCGCAGGTACTGGGGCGCCCAGACGCAGCGGTCGCTCCAAAACTTCAAAATCGGCGGCCCCCGGGAGCGCATGCCCGAGCCGGTCGTCCGCGCCTTTGGCGTCCTCAAGCGCGCGGCGGCAAAGGCGAGCGCTCGCCTTTTTCGGCCCCCCGCTCCCTCCGCCGGCTCCCTCCGCGGCGGCTGCTCGCTGCCTGGCGGCGTGCGCCGCGCCCGCGCGGGTGTTGGCGCGTTCAGCTCGCAGCTTGCGCGCGCCCACAACGCCCCCTTGTCCTCACTGGTTTGCCTCAGACCGCCCACCCTCCCCACCGCAGACCCTCTCTCCCCCTCTGCCCCCCTTATCCCCCGTGCGCGCAGGTCAACATGGCGCAGGGCGTGCTGGAGCCCAAAATCGGAAACGCAGTCGTGCAGGTGCGGGCCCGCCGCGCCGGTCAAGCACGCGCTTTGACCGCGCCCCGCCGCGGCGGCGGCCGGCGCCCGTCCAGGCAGCAGCTGCCGCGGCCCCCGCGGCAGCCGCCGGCGCACCGTCCAGGCAGCAGCCCCGGTGCAGCGGCGCGGCGCGACTGCCTAGACACGCCCGACAGCTCACCGCTTTGCACACCCCCGCCCGCCGCCGCCGGCCCCGCCGCCGCCGCCGTTCTCCCCCGCAGGCCGCGACCGAGGTGGCGGAGGGGAAGCTGGACGACCACTTTCCCCTGGTGATCTGGCAGACCGGCAGCGGCACGCAGAGCAACATGAACGCGAACGAGGCGAGGCACCGCGCGCGCCGCGCGCGCCTCGGCCTGCACCGCCGCCGCCGCCGCCGCCGCCGCCGCCGCGCGGGCTCGCTTGCAAGGATTTGTGCGTGCGCGACGTGCCTGCCGCAAAGCACAGCTTTGCCAAAATACCCCTGCATCCGCGCGCAATCGGCCGTGTTGGGCGCATATTCTTACGCCTTTGCAAACCCCAACTTCTTCAACCGTCCGCAGGTCATTGCCAACAGGGCCATCGAGATCCTCGGCGGCAAGCTGGGGTCCAAAATGGTGCGTGCGGGAGGGGGGGGGCCGCGGCGCCACCCTCCACTCGCTTACCCGACCCAGGATTGCTTGCCGAACCCCAACTGCCCACTCCTGCGGGCCAGCCTCCTCAATCCGAACCCAACTCAACCCAAGCCAGACCCCAAACCCCTCGAACCCCAACCCGAACACCTCCCGAGCCCTCCCCCAGGTCCGCCCTGACAAACCCAACCCAACCCCAAGGCCAACACGCGCCCCCCAAACCCCACCCCCTCAAAGGTGCACCCCAACGACCACGTGAACAAGGGCCAGTCCTCCAACGACACCTTCCCCAGCGTTATGCACATCGCGGGCGCAAGCGAGGTGGTGGGGACGCTGCTGCCGTCGCTCAAGGAGCTGCACGTGAGGGGGCGGGGCTGTGGGGGCGGTCCGGGCCCTTTTCGGTATCCGCTTTGGCAGCGTCGGTTTTGCCCCATTTGGCATCAGGCTGCAATTTTTGCCCGCGTGCCCTCCTTCTTTCCTCAAACCCCTCCAGACTCTTCCAAACAAAACCCGTTGCCACCCCTCCACCCCAACAAAAACACCCCGCCTTTCATCCCCAAACAAAACCAACCGCAGGGCTCCCTGGCGGCCAAGTCTGACGAGTTTGCCGACATAATCAAGATAGGCCGCACCCACACGCAGGACGCCACGCCGCTCACGCTGGGGCAGGAGTTTGGGGGATACGCGCAGCAGGCGAGCCCCGCGGGGGGGGGGGGGGCGGCGGCGCGGGGGGCGGGGGCGGGGCGGCGCGCAGCGGTGGCGCACGCCGGCCGGGGCGACGGGAGTTGCCATTTCTCCAGACACCGCCCGCCGAAACCGCGTGTTGTTGCAACCGCATGTCTTCAAAACCGCCCGTATGCTATAGCGCGCTCGTTTGCTAAAGGCACGCCCGTCTTCCAAAACACCCCAAACCGCCCAAAACCGCCCTTCCGAACGAGCAGGTCGCCTACGGCATCGAGCGCGTCGAGCGGGCGCTCCCCGCGCTGCTCCGCCTCGCGCAGGGCGGCACCGCCGTTGGCACGGGCCTCAACACCAAAAAGGGGTACGACGTCGCCGTGGCTCGACAGGTCGCCGCGGACACCGGGCTGCCGTTTGTGACGGCGCCCAACAAGTTTGAGGCCCTCGCGGCGCACGACTCACTGGTGGAGATGAGCGGCGCGCTCAACACGGTGGCGGTGTCTCTTATGAAGGTGGCCAACGACATCCGCTTCCTGGGCTCTGGGCCGCGGTGAGGAGGGGTGGCTTCTCTTCCTTTTGGGGAGTGGTGGGTGCCTTGAGGCAGGGGCGCGGGAAGGAAGGCGCATCCGGTGGCTAAACCCTAAACCCTAAACCCTAAACCCAGGCCCAGCCCGCCCAGCGCCCCAAAACGCGCCGACCTCTCAATCCTTTTCCCCTCCAGCCCCATAAACCCTACACCCCTCAACCCCAAAAACCCAACCCCTAAACCCCTACACCCCTCAACCCTAACCACCCAACCCCGTGCTCCAGCTGCGGCCTGGGCGAGCTGCAGCTGCCCGAGAACGAGCCCGGCTCCTCCATCATGCCCGGGAAGGTCAACCCCACGCAGTGCGAGGCGCTGACCATGGTGGCATGCCAGGTGCGCCCTGATGGCACCGGCAGAGGCATTGACTTGGGGGGCGGGCCGGGCGCGGCGCGGCGCTGCGGCCGAGAGGCCCGCGGGGGCGCTTTGCACGCGGGGGTGTGGGCATTGGTTCGGTTCACCGAGGGTGGGGGAAGCAATCGTTTGTTAGCGTCGCCCGGCGCGCCGCGCACCGCCGCCGGCCCGGGTGGCGAAGCAGTGGCTCCGTACGCGCGCACGCGCACAAACAAACAACCTGCAAACACACACACACACACGCCTCAACACTCTTGCAAGCCGTGCTGAACCCCCCCCCCCCCAAAACCCCTTCCAAAACGAAGGTGATGGGCAACAACACCGGCATCAGCGTGGCCGGCTCCAACGGCCACTTTGAGCTCAACGTATTCAAACCCATGATGGTGGCGGCGCTGCTGCAGAGCGTGCGGCTGCTGGGGGACGCGGCGGCGTCGTTCTCGCGCAACTGCGTAGTGGGCATCCAGTGAGCAGGGCTGGGCGTTTTTTTGGGGGGGGGGGGGGGGGGGGGGGGGGGGGGGGGGGGGAGGAGGGGGGCCCGGGTTGGGTGGGGCGAGCGGTGCTTGCCGCTTTTGGCCGAGAGTCGGGCAGGGGGTGACGGCCAAGGCGAAGCTCTCCCTGCGCTCTCTCAAAGAAGCCTTGGCACCCGCCAACGCGCTCGGCCGCCGCCCTCCCCACCCACCTCAACCCCCCAAACCCCCAATCATTCCAACCCCCTACCCCACGCCCCAACCCCCCCCCCAGGGCCAACCGCAAGCGCATCGACCAGCTGCTGCACGAGAGCCTGATGCTCGTCACCGCGCTGAACAACAAGATCGGGTACGACAACGCAGCCGCCGCCGCCAAGAAGGCCCACAAGGAGGGCACCACGCTCAAGCAGGCCGCGATGGGGCTGGGGCTGCTCACGTCGGAGGAGTTTGACGCGTGGGTGCGGCCTGAGACGATGATATCGCCCAAGGACGGCTGAGCGCCGGAAACGGGCGCCGCCGCCTGTCTTTATTTGCCGACGCGCGCGGCGCTCGCTCCCCTGTGTGGCGAGTAAAGTGGCTTGACCTGCCAAGAAGGGGAGTGCAGTGTGCATCGGGCGAGCCGCAGCATCTGCCGTGATATGCCGACAGCGAGGGCCAGGGGCGGGGGCGGGGTGGTGGCGCGCTTGATTCCGCGCTTCGAGGTTTGAGCAGCGCGCAGCAGCTGCGCGCGCGCGCGCCGGCGGCTCGAAACCCCCCAAAAAGGCCTCCCCCGAGGCCGCGGCCCAGGCGATCGATTGCTCCTGCCACTTTGAAACACCACTGTGATGGCGCACGCGCTCCCGAAGGCCTGAGCGAGCTATGGGGGGGGACGCGGGCCACCTCGATCAGCTGCCCGACGTGCTTGCATATCTGAAGCAGCACTTCCCCGAGGCGGCGAGGTCCGTGCTAAAGGACCTCGAGGAGCGGGGGGAAACCCCCGGCGTCGAGGGCGCGGGGGAGAGCGCGGAGGTTGGACCCGGCCCCGGCGCTGACGGGGGAGGCCTCGGCGAGCAGCCGTCCGAGGACGACGAGGAGGGCGGCTCCAAGTCGTCGGAAGCGCCCAATCGGTGCGCTCCCCCTCCTGTGGCGATCTGTTGACTGTTGCCGGGTTCGGGACGCTGGCCCGCGTGCTCACCGACCCGCCGGTGCCCGCGCGCGCAGGGAGGACGCAGAGGACGCCCATGGCGACAGCGAGGAGGCGGGGCTGCTGCGCTGGACCAGCGCCGACGCCGCGACGCTCACGCGAAGGCTGAGCGGTGCGCAGCGCGCACCGCCGCGCGCTGCGCCGCCAGCGGCGGGGTGGCCCGTGCCGCAGCCGGCCTCTCGACCCCGCCGCGGCAGCGGGTCTGCTGTCCCAAGGTCTCCTCTGGCCTGCTACCCCAAACGGCAGGCCTGCGGCCCTGGTTGCGACAGCAGGACGGTTCTGCGCGCCCCTGGGCGCCTCCGCCGCCCCGGCCCGCGCCCGCCGCCGCCCCCAAACCGGTGCCCCAAACCACCCCACGCGCCCCGGAACCGCAGGCTCCACGCGCCTGTATGAGGACCCAGACATCGACGAGTACGATGGCATTGACGACGTGGGCTATTGGCGGCGCGAGGTTGCGCGGCAGGATGAGTTTGTGGCGCGCGAGCTGGAGCGCCCCACGGTGGGTTGGTTGGGGGCGGCGCGTGGCCCGTGCGTGCATGTGCCTGTGCATGTTCGTTGCGTGCATGCATGTGTGTCAGTGCTTGAAGTGGCGAGGGCTGGGGCGCGAGGGGGCAGTCTGGAGGGGACGCGGCGCGGCGCCAGGGCATGGCGCGGCTGCCGGCACGAGTGAGCCCTCGGGGGCGAGAGCTAGCGGGGCCCGAGGGCGGGAGGCGTGCCGCTTGACGCGCGCCTCTGCCCCCCGCTACCGCAGGACGACGACGCCGGCGCCGACGCGCTCAGCGCCTACAGCCTCCCAATGGCCAGCAGCAGCGGCGCGCTCACGCCCGCGTCGGCGGGCACGCCCGGCACTGGCAGCCCCCGCGGCGGCGGCAGTCCGGCGGGCAGCGGCGGGAGCCCCTCGAGCTCGGCCAGCCTCTCCTCCCCGGCAGGTGCGTTGCTTTGGGTTTGGCGCGCGCTATGGGGTTTAAAGGGGGGGCGGGTACAGGTGGAACAGGGGGTTTGGGGGCGCGGGAGGCAGCAGCAGGGGAGGCGCGGTGCGACAGGGCGCACCCACGCCGGCTGAAAGCCCTCCCTGCCGCCCCTCCCTTGTATCCCGCAGCCGCAATGCGCAGCTGGGGCGGCGCCGGCGCCGCCGCCGCGGGCGCGGCCGGCGCCCGCGGCGGCGCGGACGAGGCGGCGTGGGACGAGGGCCCCGCGGGCATAACCTTTGCGGAGCCGGTGACTACTCCGACAAAGGACCTCCGGCGCGGCAGCGGCGCGTCCGATTCGAAGCCCACGCTGTCGCGGGTCGAGTCGCTGTCCAACAGCTTCATAGACGAGAGCGAGCTGGAGGGCAGTGGGCCGGCGGGGGACGAGGAGGGCGCGAGCGGCGGCGGCGGCGGCGGCGGCGCGGCGGAGGGCGGCGGCGCTGGGGAGGGGGACGGCGAGCCCGACGGCGGCGGCGGCGGCAGCGCAGGGGGCGATATCGAGTTTGCCATGCCGGGCTCGAGCTGCGCCGGCGAGGAGGCGGACGAGGAGCAGCAGCAGCGGCGCAGCAGCGGCGGCGCGGCCGGCGGCAGCGGCGGCGGCGCGGGGCTCGGCGGCGCCGAGGGCAGCAGCGGCGACCTGCCCGGCATCTTCGACGCCGCGCTGCGCCTCGGCGCCGGCAGCCGCGCGTCGTCGATGGACGTGCTGGCCGGCTCTGTGATGGGCGGCGCCTCGGACGTCGGCAGCGAGCGCGGCTTCTGCCTCGGACCGGGCGGCGCGTCGGACTGCGCGTCGCCGCCGCAGCCGGACAAGGCGCACCGGCCGAGCCCGCTGGGGCGCGCGGGCGCGCAGGAGGGGGAGGCGCAGCAGGGCGGGGAGCAGGAGGCGGGAGAGCGGGAGGCGGGAGAGAAGGAGGAGGGCCCGTGTGAGGGCGGCGACGACGGGGACGGCGGCCTGAAGTGGTGCGGCCGGGCGCTTTCGAGCCGGGGGGGCCTCCTCGCGCGCCTCCTGCGCCGGTTGACATCCGTGCGCGCCCTGCAGACGGCTTTGCGCGCGCCTTCCCCCAAACCCTGTTGCGCGCTCTGCTGAACCTGCCTCTCCCCCTTTCTGCTCCTCCCTCTCCCCCTCTTCCCCTCAGCGAGTCCAGCGCGAGCGCCTTTGGCAGCGCGGCCGCGCAGGCCGGCGGCGGCTTCAGCTTCCCCATCACCCCGCCCGCCCACGGCGCCGACGAGGTGCACGAGGCCCACGCCGAGAGGGTCTTCTCGACGTGGGCCAGCAGCCACAGCCGCACGACGGAGGAGATAGCCGACGCGTGCGTGGCCGCGGACGCGGCCGGCGGGGCCGCCTCGGACGACGAGGCCGAGGGCGGCAAGCGCGGCGGCGGCGGCGGCGGCGGCGGCGGCGCGGCGCCGCTGCCGTTTGAGGCGGGCGGGCTCGACGCGGGCCCGCCGCTGCGGCAGGCGAGCAGCGGCAGCGCGCAGCAGCTCAACACCTGGTGGGAGGGGCCCGCGTCGTCGTCGGCCGCGGCCGACGCGAAGCAGGCGGGCAAGCAGCCGCCCGCCGGCGCCGGCGCCGGCGCCGGCGCCGCGTCGCCGTCGCCGTCGTCGCCCGGGCAGTCGCGGCGCGCGACGGCGAGCAGCGCGGGCAGCGGCGCGGTGGTGGCGTCCATTGTCGCGCTGCCGGCGGCGGGCGCGCCGGGGCAGAAGCAGCAGCAGCGGTCGGAGGGCGGGCAGGCGGTGGCGGTGGCCGAGCAGCAGCAGGAGCAGCAGCAGGAACACCAGCAGCAGCAGCAGCAGCAAAGGTCGGTCGCGAGGCCGCTGTTTTCGGGGGACGGCGACGACGAGGCCTTCTGCACGCCCGAGGCGAGCGCAGACTCGGTCAGCTGCGAGGGCAGCCCGGGGGGGCCGCTGGCAGCTGCCTCCGCGCCCGCCGCCGCCGCGCGCGCGGACCCGGCCGCGGACGCGGCGGCGGCCGAGGAAGGCGACGCGGCTGCGGCTGCTGCGGCGGCGGCGGCGCTGTCGCGGCAGCCAAGCGAGCAGCCGACAGAGGCAGCGTCCGAGTCGCCGGCGCCGCGATGCGTTGTGGACGAGGTGCGGCCGGGTTTGGGGGGCGCGCAGGGGAGGATGGGCAGCACCGCCTCCCTCCCACAGGCCACAGCCAGCCGTATAATGCTGAAGCCCGCCCGACCCGAAACCTTCCCCCACAAACACCCACGCAAGCAGGCCGGCAGCACAAACTCATTCAACAGCTTCCCAAAACAAACCCCAAAGGCCGGCAACCTGCTGTATGAGTACGACCCCTCCTTCATAGAGGCCCGCTACGAGGTGTTTGACCTGCGCGTGGTGCACCGGCGGCGGCGCACCGGGTTTGAGGACTCGAAAGAGTTCCCCATACGCCGCAACGACCTGGTGGCGGGGCGCTACCAGGTGGGGGGGGGTGGCTTTTGGGGGGCGGGGTTTGAGGGGTGTTGGGGCGGCGTTCCGTGCCGTCTTGCGAGCGGGCTGCCAGGGCGCTTGCCAGGTTGGGGGTTTGGGGTGGCCGCACACGCCCCAACATCAGCCCCTCCTCCCCCCCCCCCCCCCCCGCCATAAAACACCCCCCCCCCAGGTGATGGATTTCCTGGGCAGCGCCGCGTTCAGCCAGGCGGTGCAGGCGCTCGACGTCGCCACGGGGGGGCTGGTGTGCCTCAAGATCATAAAGAACAACAAGGACTACTTCGACCAGAGCCTGGACGAGATAAAGCTGCTGCGGTGCGAGGGGTCGCGGGGTCGAGCCCGGGCGGCCGCAGCTGCCGTTTTTTTCCCCGGCGCGGTCTGTGGATGTGGCGGGGCCGCGCTCCACCAAAGCCCTACAGCAATCCCTCTGGGCGCGCGGTTGGTGGGGACTGGGGACCTTTGTGTTGGCGCACGCGCGCTGCGACTCAACCCTCCTCCGCCCGCCGATTACGTAACCCCCCCCAGCTTTGTCAACGCGCACGACCCCAACGACGAGCACCACATAGTGCGCCTCTACGACTTCTTCTACTACAAGGTGGGGGGGGTGACTCATTATGTGTGGGGTTGACTAAGGGGTTGACCAAGGGCGTGGGGGGGTTCCTTGCCTCGCTCCGCGCCCTCCCCTTCAACACTCCTCTCTGTGCCTCCCCTACACTCCTTCCCACCCTCGACCCCCCCTCCAATCCTCCCCCCTTCCAACCCGCATCTTTTCCAACACCCCCCCCCCCTTCCCCCCCAACCCCAGGAGCACCTTTTCCTGGTCTGCGAGCTGCTGAGGGCCAACCTCTACGAGTTCCAAAAGTGCGTGCAAACCGCCCCTGCCTGTTTGACCGGGGGTGTTTGGGTTTCGAAGGCCGCACACTCGCCTCGCAACCACCCATCACCGCCGTGCCAGCCCCCTCTCCCCCCTGCCCCCCAACCCCCCAAAACCACCGACACAAAGCCCCTCCCAAAAACGAAAACCCCTCGATACCTCCCCCAACCCCCTAAAAGCAACCGTCAGCACAACCCCCCTCCCAAAACGAAAAACCGTTTGCAACCCTCAACCCCCCCAACAAGCAACCACCAGCGCAAAGGCCCCCCCCGCAACTGAAAACCGCCCGTAACCTCCCCACCCCCCAGGTACCAGCGTGACAACGGGGACGAGCCCTACTTCACACTCCCGCGCATCCAAAAGATCGCGACGCAGGTGGGGGGGAGGGGCGCCGCCTTGCTGTTCTGCGCGGGCTTGGGGTGTTTAGGAAAGCGAAGGATGGGGTGGCCTTGAGTAAGGGATTGTATGGGATGGGTTTTGCATGGGTTTTGCATTCCCACCGCCGTCGGCCGGTTTCGGAGCCCGGCCTGCGAGGCCCCTCAACCGACAAACCGCCCAACCGCCGACAAGACAACCCGCCCCACCGACAAAGCGCCCAACAAACAAAACGCCAAAACGCCAACCGCCCCCTGCCTGCAGGTGCTCCAGTCCCTGGCGTTCCTCCACAGCTTGGGGCTGGTGCACTCCGACCTGAAGCCGGAGAACA
This sequence comes from Raphidocelis subcapitata, assembly GCA_003203535.1. Lineage (NCBI taxonomy): Eukaryota > Viridiplantae > Chlorophyta > Chlorophyceae > Sphaeropleales > Selenastraceae > Raphidocelis > Raphidocelis subcapitata. Next base: position 44,603 of record BDRX01000052.1, on the reverse strand, counting down.
TACTCATACGCAGCTACTCGCGGTGCGTGTGTGGGGGTGGCTATGGTTTGGGGGCCGGTTGCATGGCGTTTTTTTGGAGGGGGCGGGGCAGGGGCCTTGCGTGCCCTTTTGGCCTTGCGCGGGGGTTGCAGCGGGGTTGCCGTTGGGGCTGTCGCCGGTCGCGCGCTGCCCGCGTGCGCGTTGAAAAAGGCAGCTGCGTACTCAAACGCGCACGCACGCACACACGCTGTCGGTCGAGACAGGAGCGCCACCATCATCACCACCCCACCACCCAACACCCCACACCCCCATTCCCACTCATCATCACCACCCCACCACCCAAAACCCCACACCCCCCTTCCCACTCATCATCACCACCCCACGACCAACACCCCGCACCCCCACCAACACCCCCACCACGCAACCACACTCTCAACCCACCCCCCACCCTCCCACCCCCACCCCCAGTTGCGAGGTCAAGGTGATAGACCTGGGCTCCAGCTGCTTCCTCACAGACCACCTCTCAAGCTACGTGCAGAGCAGGTCCTACCGCGCACCAGAGGTGCGTGTATTGTTTGTGTTGTGTTGTGTTGTGTTGTGTTGTGTTGTGTTGTGTGTGTTTTTATGTGTGCGCAGTCTTGAAGAGCAGGTGGAAGGGGGGGCAGGCTGCAGTCTCAACCTTTTGCAGAAGGCGCTCAGCAGCGGAAGGGGAGCGCAGGTTGTCGTGCCCAAGCAGCAGCAGCAGCGCCCTTCTATAGTTGAACCCTGAAACCCCCAAAACCCCCCAAAACCGCCAAAAACCGCCCCAACCCCCCCCAAAACCGCCCAAAAACCGCCAGGTCATCCTGGGCCTGCCCTATGACGCGCGCATCGACGTTTGGTCCCTCGGCTGCATCCTCGCTGAGCTGGCAACTGGCTACGTGCTGTTCCAGGTCTGGGGGTTGGGGTGTTATGTGATGGGGGGGGCATTTGGGGGTGGGGGTTTAGGGGGTTGGATTTGCGCTTGCGGCAACGGCCGGTGGCGGCCGCCGCAGGGCCTGGAAACCCCTCCCAAGCCCGAAACCCTGGAACTGTCCAACCCAACCCTCCTACCCCTGAACAAACAACCCCCCCCCTCACACACACAGAACGACAGCCTTACCACGCTGCTGGCGCGCCTGGAGGGCATCCTGGGCCCCCTCCCCGGCGCCATGGTGGCGCGGGGGCGGTACAGCCACCGCTTCTACACGCGGTCGCGGCAGCTGTACGATACAAGCAAGCGGACGCGGAGGTGGGTGTGTTTAGGGGGAGGGGGATGCGGCGCTTGCTTTGTGTGTTTTGCGGGCGGGTGGTGTTACGCGACGGGCGGGTTGAAGCTTTGGTGCCTGACAGCCCTTTGCTTTGCCTCAAACAGCCCCCTCCCTCCCAGCCAAGCCCCGGCCCGGCTGAGCCATGCATGCCCCAACAGCCTCCAACCACCCCTCTCCCGGCCCAAGTCGACCCCGCACTCGACTGAACCCCAACCGCCCCAACCAACCCCCAACCCCCCCTCCCCAAACAACCAGGTACGAGCTGCTCATCCCCAAGCGCACCTCCCTCCGCCACCGCGTGCCCTGCGGCGACGAGGGGTTCGTCGACTTTTTGTCATACCTGCTCACCCCGGACCCCGCGGAGCGGCCGACGGCGGAGGAGGCGCTGGCGCACCCCTGGCTGCACTGCCACTACCCGCCCATTGATCCCGTGGCGGAGTGAGCAGACAGAGCCCAGAGGGCGCGCGGGCTGGGGGCGGGGGCGCTGCGCGGCCGCCGCGGCGCGCGGCGGCGTCGCGGCCACGGCGGCGGCTCGACCCATAGCGGAGCGCCCCTGGCCGCGCGCTGCCGCCGGCAACCCCGGCTGCGCGCGGCCGGCGACCCCTGGCTGCGGGCGCGAGCGACGCGGCCGTGCGGCTGGCGTTCCCCCTCTTTTCAACCCCCTTACCGGCTCTTCATCTCTCTCTCTCTCTCTACTGCATGCATTTTCTTTTGAGTCCTCTTCTCCTGCGTGTTATTCCGGGGCCTTCCGCCCCCCCCTCTTCCTCTCCGTCCGTCTTTCTTTCTCCCTGCCCGGCGCCGAGGCGGCGGCGGCCTCGGCCCCGGGCGCGGGCGGCGCGCGGCGCGCCCATGGAGGCTTGTGCTCGGCGTTCCCTGCGCGCAAAGTGGGGGCGGCCCGGCCCGGCCGTCCCCGGCCCGGTAATGCCCTGCAAGCACCGCCCAGGCCCCCCCAGCCCAACCCCCCCCCCCACATACGGCTGTAACCCCCGCCATAATCAAACAGCTTTACAGAACTGCGCAGCCGCGCACGGGGCGGCGGCGCGCGCACAGATTGGGATAGGTTGTTTTTCACCGCCGCGCCGCGTGGGGTCGGCGCGTTGGGGGAAGCTTTTCGGGGGGGGGCAGGAGCGGGGCCGAAAAAAGAGGCGGCGGCCGGGTGGCGCAGCAGTGAATGGACGGGGCCCGTCGGGGCGGGGTTTTGGGCGCACAGAGGGGGCCGCTGCAAGGGGGGCTACGGAGGGCAGAGCAATGGGAAGGGGGTGTTTGTGTGGGGGGCCGCAGTGAGAAGAAAGAGGGGGGAGGGAGAGACAAAACTGAGAGTTGGGGGAGGGGAAGAGTCAAGCTTCGCAGGCCAGAGGGCTGCTGGCAAGGAGGGGGCCCCGCGCGGCGGCGCGGCTCCGGGGGAAATGCGAGACCAAAGGGAGAGGCCCCCGGCGCGGCGCGGCCCCCGGCCGCGCGCACAGGTGCGGGGCGGGGCAGCGCCGGGCGCGGTCGACGCGCGGCGGGGCAGGCGGGGCTGCGGCAGGCGGCGGCGGGAGGCGCTGCCGCCATCGGAAGGGGGACGGGCACCGCTCGGCAGGCAAATCGCGTGCGTTGCGCAACGCGCGACGGGTGTTGCCGGCCCGTGTGCGGGGCGGCGTCGCGCGCGCGGCAAGCGCGTTCAAAATTGGGGGCGGACAGGCAGGCGGACAGGCACAAAGGTGGGGCTCCGGCCGAGGTAAGCGGGCTTTGCCAAGCGCGTCCAGGGCCGGGCGGGGCCGGCGCCGCGGGGAAATCCGGCCGGGCTGCAATTCCATCGTACAGGGCAGGGAGGCTGCGCCGCCGTTTGGAAAGGCGAGTGCACGTGCAGTGTGGGGGGGCGGCCGGGGCGACGGCTGCCGGGCAGCTTCCCGGCTTGCCGTGAGGGCCGGCCGCAATCAAATGCGTGGGCGGGGGGGGGGGGGAAGGTGATCCGAGGCGGCGAAAGCGCGAGGCGGCACGGGCTGGCCGCTCGGCCCTCGATTTTGGGGGCCGGCGGCGGCGGTGCTTTTCGGCGCAGGCGCAGGGCCCGCAATCCGGTGCTTTTTCGGGGGGAGGGGAGCGGGACGGCGATTGGCGGGCGGGCGCGGCGCCGCGCGCGCTGCCGCCGGCGCGGCGCGGCGCGGCGCCGAATGAAACATCGGCGCGGGCCGCGGGGCGCTCTCACGGGGGCGGGGGCGGGGCCGGTCTGCTGCGCGAATCCGCGCGGGCGCGCGCCCGGCGGGCCCCGCCGGGGAGAAACGAACTGCTAGAGACGCAGGCAAGCGGGCCTGATCGAGGCGCGCGGGGGGGGGGGGGGGGGGGGGGCTGCAGGGCGCGGGCCGCGGCAATGGGAAGGCGGGAGGCGCCGGGAAGGAATCGGGTTTGGGGCCGCGCCGGCAGAGCGGCGGGCCAGATCAATGCAGCCGGGAAAGGCGCTGCGCCAGCGCGGGCGCGCCTCGTTGCGCGGGCGCGCGCAGCGGACGCAGGCGCAGGCGGCGCGGCCGCCTCCTCGGCAGCCTTTGTCGCCAGCAGCCTACATGAGCCATCAGCAGCGGCCCTCGAAGCCGACGACGGTCCGCAGCGCCTTGTCGCGCGCGCGCCGCTCGCGCCGGATGCACGCGCCCGGCGCCGCCTCGGCCCTCGCGAGGAAAATGTCCTCCGCGAGCGCGATCTGGTGCGGCGGCAGGAACCCCGCGCGCGCCGCGGCGGCGGCCGCAAAGGCGGCCGCGGCGGCGGCGGGCGCGGGGCGGGGCGCGGGCTTGGCGCGGGGCGGGGTGAGGGGGATGTCGATGGGCACAGAAGAGGCCTGGGTTTTGGGGGGGGGAGGGGGCAGGGGGGGTGGGGGTGAGGGCTTTGGGGGTGGGAATCAAGGGCCTCTGCCGGCCAGAGTTTGAGGAGCAAGGGCTGGGATGGTATGGTATGGTATGGGGGTGGCAGCCGGGGAGCTGTGGCGCGTGCGCGCACATCAAGCATGCCCATGACGCAAGGCCCGCCCCCCTCACCAGCTCTGGCACCGGCAGCTTCCTGCCCCTGCGGGCCGGCAGGCTCCCCAGCGCCCGCGCCGGCGCGCCGCCGCCGTGGGGCCGGGGCGTGCCCTCGTCGTCGCCGCCGTCGGAGGGCGGCTCGCTGGCGGCGCGGCGGCGCAGCCGCGGCGGGGCGGACGGCACAAGGACGCAGCCGGGCCGGCGGGCGGCCGGGGGCGAGTCCGGGGCGCTGCCGCCGTCGGAGCTTTGGGAACCATCGGCGCTTGGGAGGCGGCGCGGGGTGCTGCCGCAGCTGTGCGCGCCGTCGCTCAGGGCTGGCGGGCGGGCGCGGCGCGTGGGAGGGGCGGGAGGCGGGTGTGAGATTTGGGCTGTGGGGTTAGTTGGATGCCATCCGCCAAGCTGGTGAGGACTGCACACATGGAAACAGATCCCGCTGTTCCAAGTATCTGGAAGCCGGCCCCTCCAAAGCCATCGGGTGCTCGTGCCTTGCGCCGCGGCGGCCGGCGGCTCACCCGAAAAAGACAGCCGAGAGGCAGCGAACGACGGGGACGACGGCGGGCACAGGGAGCCCTCCTCATCGTCGCTGTCCAGCGCGCTGCTCGAGTCGTCGGCACCCAAATCCGATCCCGAGCTGAACAGCAGATCCAGGGACTCGAACGCTGGGCCGCCCAGGCCCTCGTCGGGTTTGCAGAGGCCGGAGAGCATCGTGTCGAGACGCGCCACTGAGCGGCAGCAAGCCTCCAGAGGGACCTCCAAAGTGGTCGGAGGGTTGATACGCGTGGATACAGGCTGGCGGGAGGCCCCGCGATCGCTTGGTTGCGCCGGTCTGGCGGGGCGGACTGCCGGTCCGGCGGGGCTTCGTTTCGCGGCGCGATCGATGTGCGACGTCTTTGATGTGTCGCGGGCGCGCGGGGGCTTTGTTCAGACCGCTCGCCGGCACGAACACCTGCGAGTCACTCGGCCTCGTGAGTCGGACCAGGTCCAGCGGCCGTCTGAGAGCCCCCCCTGCCCGCGTGACCGCCACGATTGGGCACGGAGCTGCGTATATGATCAAATTTCTCAGCCTCGGGTCGGAAAGGGCGGGCTGCGCGGGTCAAAAGTGCGCGCGGGATCCGCCACGCGGGCGGCTTTCGGCACCCGTGGGACCCGCGACGCCGTCGCGGGCCGGCCGCGCCCCCGGCCGCGCCCCGCAATGCGCGCGCCCCGCCCCTGTTTGCCCTGGCCTAAATCCGCGCTTTACACTTTTGCGGCCGGGCGCGCGCGCGGATGCGGCATCGAGCGGCGGCGGGTCAGACCGGAGCGGCCACTCGCGTAAGGCCGGCAGCCACGCGCCCGCGCCAGCGCAGCGCGGGGCGGACGGCCGCGCTGTTCACGCGATGACCCCCAAAAAGTCCTCGTTGACCGTCCCGATGCAAAACTGCCGGGGGGGGGGGGGGGGGGGGCGTGAGAGGGGGGCTCGCGGCCGGCGGCCCTCGGCACACCGGCGGGCGGCGCTTGGCCCCAGAGAAGGCAGCGGCGGCTGTGCCACAAGCAGGATGGGGGACAAGGCTTCAGCGGCCCTGCAAGCCCTGCGGCCACCCCTCCCCACATAACGCCAACTAGCCCACCCACCCCGACACACACCACCTTCTCCCCCGCCCCCTTTCAAAACAAACCCCCCACCCTGCTCCCCAAACCCCTCCAAAGTCCCCCCCCCATCCCCCCCCCCCCAAAAAAAGGTACCCACCAGCTCTGCCGCGTCGATGCGCACCCCCACGATGCGCACCCGCACCTCGGCGCGCTCCTCGATGCGCACGCCGTCGAGGCGGCTGACGTAAGCGGCGTCGTTGGCGGATGAGTACTCGTAGTCCTCGGGGATAAGCTGGGGGGTTTGTTTGGGTTGTGGGGGTTTGTTTGGGTTTTGGGGGTTGTGTGTGGGTGTGTGTTGCTTGGTACGGGGAGGATAGGTTTGGGGGGGTTTGGGGTGAGGTAGCGGCGGTTGTTTGGGGGGGCAGGATCGAGCTCACGAGCTGCCGGCAAGGAGCGGAAAGCAATGCGTGCGCACGGCGCGCGCGGCTCACGTGGCTGGACACGAATATCTGCAGCGGGCCCGCCTCGGCGAAGAATCCCATCTGCGGGGGCGGGGGCGGGAGCGGGGGGGGGGAGGCGGCGTTGAAAGGCGCTGCGCGCGGGCATCGAACGGCGCCCCGCCGCCGCCGCCGCGTTGCGGCGACCGTCGAGGCGCAGAAATCCCCCCCTGCCCGACCCAAAACCGATCACGGCTTCTGCAAAAAACGGAACCATTAGTAATCGCCCCCTCCCCCGATTAGTCGAACCGCCCCCACCTTGTTGACGCTTGACACAATGCAGTCCAGCACCTCCCCCTTGAAGGGCCTGAAGGTGACGCACCCAAACGACACCTTGAACGTGGCCAGCCCGCTGCCGTCGGCCCTGATCTTGCCCTTTCCGACTTCCAGGATGTTGGTGACGCAGACGATGTAGCCGTGCTGGCCGCTGCAGGTGCCCTCGACCTGCGCGTGCGCGTGCGTTGCGGCCGTGATGCGGCCTACGGCTGCGGGTGCGGCTGCCGCACTGGTGCGGTCGTGTGCACTGCCGACTGCTGCACACAGGAAGCCCTCCCGGCACACGCGCGGCTGCGCACGCTTGGCGGCGGGTGCGGCCCGCCGACGCGTGTGCGCATGCGGGCAACCGCTGCTGGCGCGCGCGCGGGCACGGAAAGCGAAAAGCGCCCACTTTTTCGGTGATCTTGGTGTTGATCGTCTTGCGCAGCGAGGGCCCAAAGTACTGCGGCTCCAGGTCCACGTTCTGCTCTATGACTATGTGGAAAAACATGCCGCCGCGCCGCCGGCGCCGTGGGCGGCGGCCGCCGCCCCGCAGCCGAGCGCCGCCGCTGCGGCCCGCGGGAGCCGCGGCGCGCGCGTCTGCAGTGCTGCGCACGGGCCGACTGCGCCCGCTGGCGCGGTCCGAGCCGCCTCTGCCCGGCGGTTACGGACAATTAGCGGTTTCGCTCTCCCTACTGGTCGTGCTGCTGCAGGCGAAGGTGCCGCTAACCGGCGCTGGTGGCGCAGGCCGAACGATCTGGGCCAGAGGGCGTGTCGAGGGAGGCGGTTTCACACACTGCGTCAATGGGGCTATCTGCAATCGCTTTGCAACCCGGGCCGGCCTCTTTATGAGCGGTGGAGGGCAGCTTCAGGGCCGCTTCTGCTCCACCGCACGTTCTTGGCTTGGTTCGTCCTCATTCCAGGCCCATTCGAACCGATAAGTATGTGCGCGTGTTGTTACCTGCAATTCGCCAACCGCCGGAGTTCACTGGGAGCGGCGCCGACGGCGCTGCGCGACGACCGCGCGCTGCGAGCTGCTGCGACCGGCGGTCGAGGGCCCGGCCCTGCTGCAGCAAACGAGGCAGCTGCAACCCCCCAGGCCCCGCTGGCAGCATGCAAGCGCAATTGCAGTCGCTGCGGCCCCCGGGCTGCAGCTGCGGGCGCCGCGGCGGCGGCGCGCCTCCCATCACGCGCGCGCCGCGGCCCTCAGCGGCGCCGCCGCGCCTGGTGCGGTGCCGCAGCGACGGCGGCAGCAGCGGCGGCGGCAGCGACGACAAGGGCGGTGGCGAGGGCGCGCCGCCGCCGAGGCTTCCCAACGGCAGCGTCGTGTTCCGTGCGGGTGCGCGCGCCCTGCTCCATGCTCTCTGCATGGCTTGCATGGCCCGTGCCACGCCAATCCGCGTGGAGCCCCTGGCCTCGTCCCCATTTCGTCCCGCTCCCGCCCTGCTGAAAACGGCAACACCCCGAACCGCCGCCCCCGCCCCCACCTCGCAGCCGGCGGGCTCCAGGCGCCCGAGTTCCCCCTGACCTGCCCGCTGCTGCCCTTCCCGCCGAGCGACGCCCTTCATCCGGGCGGCACCAAGGCGCGGCCGGAAATGGCGCCGGCCCCGCGCGGGCGCCGGGCGGGGCGCGGGCCCCTGCTGCGACGGCGGCAGCATGACCTGCTGCCTGCTCTCGCCCTCCTCCTCCAAACCTCCTGAAACCCCCCTTCAGCCCCAGCCCCTCAATCGACTCGACCCCCCTTCCCAACAAACATCTAAACGCCCCCCCCCCAAAATCCACACCCCCCCAAAAAAGGTCCTCCACCTTTACGAGGCCCGCTACCTCGCGATGATCGAAAAGGTGCTCAAGGCCAGCAGCCAGGTGTTTGTGCACGCGTGCGTGGAGCAGCCGGTAGACCCGGGCAGCAACAGGCGAGGACACTTGGAGAGGGGGGGAGGGGGATGGCATTCTTGAACTCTTTTGTGAACTCTTTTGTGTGTTCAGTGCCCACTGGGCTGGCCTCAGCAGGTGGGAGCCTTCCTGGGGGCCGAGGCCGTGCAGGCTTGGAGCTGGATAGCTAAGGAGGGGGTGGGGTGGGGTTGAACACACGCGTTGAACGCGGATCGGGCGCCCCCGCAAACAGAAGCGCCCCGCCCCCCCCAAACGCGCGCAGCATATCGCGGCTGCGCGGCGCGCTGACCGGGTCAGACTTTGCCCTCGGCCTGGGGACGCTGGTGCAGGTGCGCGCCCCGCGCGCCTCGGTGCCCTGCCTCGGTGCCCAGCGGCTGCTGCCTGGCGGCCGCGCGCGCGCGAAGCTGCGCCGCCGCCTTCACAGGCCCGCCACGGCCTCGTCCGGCGGGCGGGCCGTTCTGCATGCCGCCCTCCCCTCTTCCGCCGCCCGCCCGCCGCCGCCCTTGCGTCACCGCCGGGTCACTCCATTACGTCACCCGAATTAGGTGGTCGAGGTCAAGGCCCAGGGCGTGGGCGCCCTGGTGCGCGTCCAGGGCGAGGGGCGCGTGGCCATCGAGGGCCTCATCCAGGCGCAGCCCTATTTGGTGGGCAGCGTCACCCCGCTCCTGGATGACCCCATCCCGGCAGACGCGGAGGAGGGCGCGCTCAAGGCGGCCGACGAGCTGGCTGCCATGCTGCGGGTGCGGGGGCTGGGCGGCCGGGGCTGTGCCCGCTCTTCTGCCAGCGACGGCGCGGGGACGGCCGGCGGTCCGCCGCCGCCGTTTGGCGGGCAGGACCGCAGTCAGGGGGACCCTGACTGCGCCTCCTTTCGGGCGCTGCATGCGCGCGCGCGGGCGTGCGGCTGCCTTTGCAACTCCTCAGCCAGCCCCGAAAAGCTCCACCGATCCCCCTTGCCCCCCCCTCCAGGAATGCTCCGACCTCTGCGCCAGGTTTGGCGGCGTCGAGGCGGCGGCGCTGCAGCAGGCCGTGCTTTGGGCCCAAAAGGACCGCCCCCTGCTGCCCGGCCTCCCGCCCGAAACCGCCGCCGCCGCCGCCGCCGGCGTCGCGACCGGCCGCGCGGCCGCGCTGGAGCGCGCGCACCGCACCGCCTGGGCCGCGCTGTCGGCGCTGCCGCAGGCGTCGAAATCCGAGCTGCAGTCCCTGGCCCGCTACCGCCTGGCTGCGATGGCCGGGGCGAGCACCGTCGACAGGCTGCAGCTGGCCCAGGGGTCCCTCGAAGCGGCGCGCGCGATGCTGCGCGCGCGCGTGGCGCTCAAGAGCCTAAACATTGGGGCGTCGTGAGCACCTGAGGGAATTGTGCTGCAGAATGGAGTCCCGTTCTGACAGGCAGCGGGAGGGTACTGTGGCCCGGCGAGGGGGCGCGAGCAGGGGGCGCGCGCGCGCGCCGGTCGGCGCGGCGCCGTCCCTACCTACCGCCCCCTCCCCCAACTGCGCGCGCGCGGCCGTGCGTCTCGTGGCGCCGGCGCGGGCGCCGCGGCCCAGAGCGTGCCTGCCAATTGGCAGCGGAGCGTGGCTGCGCAATACGAATCTGGCCAAGCGCTGCTGGGCCTGGGTCGGCGTCGCGTTTTACAGAGCTTTTGTTTTTCGAGCTGCGCATGCGCAGAAGTAATTTCGTTGGAGCAGGCGGCTTTGGCACGGGGTGCAAGCGGGTCGCGTCCAGTCAAGTCGAGGGGCCGATTGGTCAGCAGGGTCGGTCACGGTGCAAGACGGTCAACGGCGCAACGCGGTCAAAACAAAGGCGCCAGGTCACGCATCATCAAGTCTGCTGCTGCTACTGCTGCGGCGCCTGCAGCGGGCCGCCGCCGAGGCCCCTGCCGCTGACGGCGAGCTGCTGAACCACCGCGGCCTGCACAGCCGCCTGCGCGTGCGCGCGGCCGCGGGCCGCCTGCGCTGCCGCCTCGTCATCGTCTCTTATATTGTAGTTCCGCACTCGCAGGCGGCCGCCGTCCTCGCCGCCCGGCCCGCGGCGGCGCTGCGGCTGCTGCGCCTGCGCAGCGGCCTGCGGCCTGGCGCCCCGCCGGGTGGCGGCGGGTTCCGCAGCACAATGGCCGCCGCAGTTGGCGCTGGAGGGCGGTCCCGCCTCCCCGCACTGCTGCTGCTGCTGCTGCTGCTGCTGCTGCTGCTGAGCCATCTGGCACTGCTGCGTGTTGTCGTCAGCCTCCATAGGCTTGCCGGGGTTGCCCGCTTGCGCCGGCAGCCGTGCGGGCACGGATGCCGGTGCCGCCTGCTGCTCCTCACCGGGTGCTGGCGCCAGCTGCTGGTTGGGCGGTGGGGGCAGCAACGCCTCTGGCCGCCGCGGCGGGCTCACGGGCATGGGCAGCTGCGCGCCGTGCTCCCACCCGCCGCCCGCCGCCTGGGGCTGCCAGTGCTGCGGCTGCCACGGCAGCGCCAGCGCCGGGACCGGCACGGGCACGGGCACGGCCACCAGCGAGCCCTGCCAATCGGCCACGCCGGCGAGGCCGTACGCGCCGGGAGCTCGGCTCCCGCCGCCGCCGCCGCCGCCGCCGCCGCCACCGCGCTGCTGCTGCTGCGCGAGCTGCATGAGCAACCGGTCCCTCTCCGCCCTCAGCCCGTTGCTGATCTCCATGAGCGTCTCGTTCTCGGCGCCCAGCGCCTCGGCGCGCCCGCGCGCCTCGGACAGCTCCTCCTCCAGGGCCGAGGGGGCGGCGACGGCGACGAGCGCCGTGCTGCCAGCCTCCTGCTGCTGCTGCTGCTGCTGCTGCTGCTGCTGGTGGTGGCCGGCCGCGGCAGTCGGCGCCGCAGTCTCGTCCCCGGCCGGCGCGGGGGCCATCGAGCCAAACGGCAGCAGGGCGCGCGCCTCCGCCGCCGCGCCCCCGCCCGCCGCGCCCTCGCCCGCCCCGAGCCGCGACGCCGTCGCCGCGCGCCGCAGCCGCCGGTTGTCGGCGAGCAGCGTGGCCACGCGGCGGCGCAGGAACTCGAGCTCGCCCGCGGCCGCGCCGCCCTCGCCCGCCGCTGCCGAATCCGCGCCCAGGCCGCCCGCCGCTGGCCTCGCTGGGTGGTGCTGCTGCTGCTGCTGGGCCGCCATTGCGGCCTGCAGGAGCGACACGTGCTGCAGCGCATGCGCCAGCTCATCGTCAGAGGCGGCGAGCTCGGCCCTCAGCAGGGCGGCGTCCCCCGTGACCAGGGCGCCGCTCGGCGGGAGCGACGGCGGCGGCGAGGTCTGCTGCTGCCGCGACGGCGGCGGCGGCGGCGGCGACGCCACGGCGCGGGCGCTGAATATGTGAAGGCCCTCCACCTCGGCGCGGAGGCCGGAAATCATGGCCCGCAGCCGCTCGTTCTCCTCTGCCGACGCGGCCAGCGCGGCACGAAGCGCCTCGGCGTCGCCGCCGCGCGGCGAGGCGGGCGGCGCGGCCGCGGCAATGGCTGCGGCGCCGACGGCCCCTGCAGACGGGAGGGAGCCGAGCCAGTAAGATGCCCCGCTGCCGGGCGTCGGGGGGAGGTCGTGAAGCGGCCACGGCAGCGCCGCGGCGTCGGGGCCGGAGGCTTCGGCTTCAGCGCCGAGTGCCAGCGGCGGGACGGGGGCTGCCGCAGCTGGTGGGGCCAGCACCCCGGGCGCGCCCGGCTCGCGCTGCAGATGCTGCTGCGGCGGCGGCGGGGCGTGCAGCGACAGCTGCGCCCGCAGCGCCGCCGCCTCGGCGTCGCGGATCGCGAGCGCGCGGCGGGCGTCGGCCAGGCCGGCGGCGGCGGCGTCGCGCTGCGCGACGAGCGCCTTGATCAGCGCCTCGCCCCGCGGCGGCCGGCCCGCCGCGGCCGCTGCCGCGCCGGCGCGTGCCGCCGCCGACCCCGCAGCGCCGCCGGCGGCCTCGCCGGGCGGCAGCGCGCCGAGTGCGGCGGCGGCGGCCGCGGCGGCGGCTGCCGCGTCTCCCAGATCTGCCAGGAGGTCTGCCTGCTCCTGGATCTTGATCTGGGCGGTGAGCAGCTGCCGCCGCAGGTCCCTGTCCCGCTCGTCAGCCGCCGCGAGCTGTTCCTGTTGCGTCGCATCGGGTGACGAGCGCGGGGGGTTGGGAGGAGGAACAGCACAGCAGCCACTGGCTGCTAGCAGGCGGCGGCGAGGCTCGCAACAGGCTGCTGCTGCCTCAGGACCGCCAGTCGCCATCGCCCACTCTGCACCCCCCATCGCACCCGCTTTGCGTCGAGCGCGCCGCGCTGCTCCTCCGCCGCCTGCAGCGCGGCGTCGAGCGCCTCGCGCAGCGCGCCCGCGTCGCGGCGCGCCTGCAGCAGCTGCCCCCGCGCCTCGGACGCGGCCGCCTCGGCGATGGCCGCCGCCTCGGCGACGGCCGCCTCGAGACGCTCTTGAAGGGAGTCGCGCTCCGCCAGCAGCGCCAAAAGCTGCGCCGCCGCCTCCTGCTCCTGGGAGCGCAGCTTGCCGCGCAGCTCGGCCGCCTCTGCATCCGCACGCGCCGCCTTGGCTGCGGGGGTGGGGGATGGGAGGGGGCGCCACCATTGCCGCGGTCGCTCGATGGCCGGTCGCGCGCGGCCTGCGGCCCTGCGCCCCGTTGCTTGCGATCGTCGCCCCCCGTCATACATAAGCCACGCGCCGCAACTCACCCTGCGCCTGCTGCAGACGCTGCGCCGCCGTCGCCGCCTCCTCGTCCGCGCGCGCCCGCTCGCGCGCCGCCGCGACCGACGCCTCCTCCCGCTGCTGCGCCAGCTGCTGCCGCAGCGCCGCCGCCTCGGCCAGCAGCTCCGACACCTGGGCGTCCCCCTGCTGTGCCAGCGCCTGCACCTGCCGTCGCAGCCCCGCGGCGTCGCCCGCCGCCTGCTCCAGCTGCTGCGCCGCGGCGCGCGCGGCGGCGTCGGCCTCCCAGCGCGCGGCCTTGAGGGCCTTGTCCGCCTCGCGGGCCTCGGCGATGGCGGCCTGGTGCGGTCACGTGAGTTGCTTTGTCAGCCTCTGCACAGCTCATGCCCCTCGGCACAGCTTATGTCCCTCTGCTGCCCTGACTATATTGGCAACCCTACCGCAAGTGGCCAGCAGGCAGGCGCGAGATCAATTCAGCCGGCCCCACGGGCCCCCAGCGGCGCGCACCTCGGCGCGCTTGATCTGAGAGAGCTCCCGCTCGTGCGCCGCCCGCGCCTCGGCCTCGCGCGCCGCCGCCAGCTCGCACGCGACCGAAGCCTCGTGCTGCGCCGCCTCTGCCTGCGGGGCGCGTGAGCGGCGGGCGGCGGGGTTTGGCGCTGCATGCCACGGGGCCGGAACAGGGGCAGACGCGGGAGGCGGCGTCCCCCCCTGCCTGCGCACCTGGCCCCGCCACTTGTGCTCCAGCTCCTGGCACCGCAGCAGGTGGTCCGCCGACAGCTCCCGCCTTTGGCGCTCCACCTCCTCCTCCCGCTCGGCCAGCGAGCGCTGCAGACTCGCGGGGTTGCGAGAGGGGGCGTGGGAGGGCGTTTGCAGGGCGCCGACGACGCGATCGTACTGCGGCTGCTGCTGCATCGCTGCTCTGCACGACACACGGCGTCAACAAGCGAGGTGCCGGCTACCAAAAGCGACAGGCGCAGCATCCGCACCTGCAGGAGGCGAATCTGCGCCGCCGACTCCTCGCGCTGCTTCGCCAGCGCCTCTGCCGCCTCAAGCCGCGCCGCCTCCATCCGCTGCTGCAGCTCCTCCCGCTGCGCGCGCAGCGCCGCCTCGGCCTGCTGCGCGCGCTCGCGCTCCAGCTTGGCATCTGTGGGGTGTGTGCGACGGCAGTTGTGTTTTGGGGGCGTTTAATCTGCAGCGGAACCCCCAAGTCCCAGCTACGACCACCCCACGGCATGGGGGCCAAAAGCCGGCGGCCCCGCGCGCGTCTCACCGCCCTGCGCCTGGCCCAGCGCGCCCCGCAGCTGCAGCAGCGCCGCCGCCTTGGCGGCCGCGTCGGCCTCGAGCTGCGCGGCGGCCGCGTCGCAGCGCTCCAGCTCGGCGTCGCGCTCCGCCAGCAGCTGCAGGTTGTACGCAAAGTCTGACTTGAGCTCCTCCAGCTGCGCCGACAGCGCCGCGTTGGCGCCCCGGGCCTCGGCGAGCTGCAGAAGCGGGCGGGGCGGCAGGGCGGGGCTGAGGCAGGGAGCAGGTGTGAAGGTGGGCACTTGGCAGAGGCGGTTTGGAACGGGCGCCGCCCAGCTCAAAGCACCGTATGGAAGCCAGGCGCGGCACCCCACCTTGTGCTCCAGCGACTTGAGCGCGGTCTCGCGCAGCTGCTGCACCTCCTGCTCCTTGGCGAGCAACTGGGAGCGCACCGCGTCGACGCCCGGGGCGGCCGCGGCTGCGGGCGGCGCGGGCTCCAGGCGCGGCCCCGGCGATCGCTGGTGCAGGTTCTGGTCCTGGTGCGGCCGCAGCGCGTTGTCGCGCGGCGCTGCCGGCTGGAGCGGGGGGCGCAGCATCGCGGGGTGCAGCGGCTGCGTGCGCGAGTGCAGCGGCGGCGCAGCGGCGCCCGACGCGCCGCTGGGCTCCACGCCTGCGTCGCCGCCGCCCGTCATGCCGGGGATCATCCCAGCGCGCGGGTGCTGGTGTGCCCCGCCCGCATCATATGGAGCTGTCAGCTGTTGGGGAAACCCGCGGCCCCGCAGTACGCCAACAATAGGGTCGGAGGGAGGGGCCTAGCGAGGTTCCAGCGGGGTAGGAGGGCCTCATCAATGCCAGGAATTGCCGCAGATCGCGCGGGGCGCCCGTCTTGGGCGGTCAACCGAGGGGCGGCACCGCGTCTCACTCTGCCCTGGCCTCCGATCGGTCTGGTTCAAGTCGAAAAAGATTGAAGCACTTCCAGAGATACCGTGTATCACCTCAAGGACCTTTCCCTGGGCAGCCCGCGGCCCTAGCAGCCCGCCAAGCGCGCCACGCGACCGCTGCGGCAGCAGCGCGGCTCCCCGCAATGGTCATGCTTCACTTGAAGGCGAGAGACGTCTCCGGGGCTGTGATAGGGCGGCCAAACCGCGCGGCACGGCGCGGCAGCAGCCGCCGCCCGCGCCGGACTGCGAGCGCTGCGCGGGGGCCCCGCTGCTCCAAGCGGAACCAACTCAGCCGTCTCCCCGCCCGCGCCGCGCAGAACTCCGATCAGGACCAGTTCCTGTTCGAGGCGCCGGCGGCCTCCGCCGCCGGCGCCGTCGCCGCCGCGCTCGCGCGCATCCAAAACCTGCGCAACCGCGTCACGCGCCTCAAGCTGGAGGGGGGCGAGCTCGCCCGGTACGGCCCCGCCAAGCGGCCCGACGGGCAGGGCATCGACCGGTTCGAGGAGGGCGCCGCGGGCAGGGAGAGGGGGCCGCACTACAAGGAGGATCCCACGGGGCGGCGCAGCGGGGAGGGTGAGCGGCGACGGCGCGCGCGCCTTCCCGGCGGCAGCTGCTCAGCATGGGGCGGATGGCGTGCCCGTGCAGCGCGCGCTCTCGCGCATGGGCGCATGCGGCGCCCCCATGCGGCCATGAAGCGCCCTCCCTGGCCGCATGCGTGCGTGGGCTCGTGCGTGCTGCGCATGCGGGCGTGCGCCGCACCTGCGCGCACTGCCTCCCAGCGCACCTCCGCCCGCGTTGAAACACCAAACCAAAACAGCCTGCGACCCCGAGGTTGCCAAAAAGCTGCTGGCCGAGCTCGACGCCGCCGAAGTCGCGGCCTCCAAGGTGCGCGCGCAGTACCGCGCATGCACCCGCTGCATTGTATTAGCCAGCAGATTGCCCGCCTGGGCATGTGGAGTAGGCCCTCGCCGGCCGCAGCACTGACGCCCGCCGCTGTACTGCAGGACCGGGTCGCGCACCGCCGGCCGCTCACCGAGGCGGCGCTGCTGGAGGCCGTCGACAACATCCGTGGCGCGGTAAGCGGGCGGCGCGACGCAGCTGGGGCCTGTTGTGCGCGCACACCGGCAGGGTGGTGTCACCAACCGCACACTGCATGCATGCTGCACGGCCAGAAGACTGCTCAATCGGCCCCGAGCTGTCCTGCAGCTAAACCGTAAGCGGCCCGCAACCGCCCCTGCAGGTAATGATTTGCTACCCCATGGGCCTGCCGGAGTGGGACTTTGTGCGCGAGTGCTTGGAGGGGCGCGAGGACCTCACCGGCACAGACGTGCGTCACCGCTTGAAAGCGGCACCAGCCGTGCGGCAGCGACTGGCGGCACCAGCAGCCGTGCAGTGCGGGCCCTTTGCCCAAGGCGCGCGCGTGCTTGCGCGCTGCCAGCTGCAGCTGCGCCAGACGCGCGCACTCCATGCCGACCCGCTGCCCCCCCTCCCCCCCCCAGTTTGGCGGCCGGGATCTGGACCCCGCGTCGGCGCAGCTGTGGTTCGCGGGCCGCGCGCTCGCGCCCGACAAGCCCCTGTCAGAGTACCTGGGCCGCAACGAGCGCACGCGCGCGGTGGTCAAGCTCACCAAAAAGGGCGCGGGCGCGCCTGCGCGCGAGCCGGTGGGTGCTCCGGGCCGGGGCGCGGCGGGCAGGCGGGCGCCGCGCGCCGTGAGCCGTGGGCCGCATCGGTTTCGACAGCCCACCACTGGGGGGTCGATCAAAAAAGCGCGCCTCCTCCCACCCACCCCTCAAAACCCAAACCCTCGAAGGCCGTGGACGCCGACACCCAAAAGGCCATGCTGGCGTTTTACTACAAGAAGCAGGAGCAGCAAAAGGCGCTGTGCGCCGACGACGACGACGCCTACGCGCGCAGCGCCTGGGCGGACCCGCGCGCGCTGAAGCAGCACTTTGCGGGCGTGGGCGGCAGCGTGCGCATCCCCAGGTAGCGGCCGCGGGCGAAAGGCCGCGCGCGCGCGGCGGGCGCAGCCTGCGCGGCCACGAACGCATTGCACCCCGCCTCGGCAATGGCAGGCTCGTGTTTCGCCTGTTGACGTAGCACTGCAGGCCTGGTTAGCGCCGGGTCAATGGCACCGAGCGAGTAAACGCGCCGCAGGGCGCAGGGCGGCTTTGGGTTGAAGTTGCCGCAGCAGCGCTGCCGCCGCCGCCGGCAAGACAGGCCGGCAGGGCCCTTCTCCGGGTGATTTTCCCGTATTTGAACCTGTTTGCAGCGTGCCTTTGGGTGCGAAATCGGCAGGGGGGGGCGGTTTTGACCGCGGTCCAAATCCGCGCTCGGGGTATTTAGGCCGCGGAATGAGGCGTTCCTGCGGGCTGGGAGCCCTCGACGCAGCCAATAGTCGTGCGGTACGAATGGTTCCGGCTACCGTTCGCCTACGCTGGAGAGATGGCGTACTTGGCACGATGGTGCGCCCTGGTGCCCCCTTCATGGGGTGTAATCCCAGTCCTTCTTTTTTGCTTTTCCCCCGTCGGGGCACGTTTGTCAAGCAGGAATCTTTACATGCAGGCCATTTGTGCCAGCTGAGGATTGTAGGCGCTGGCAGGCTCAGGGGCGGCAGCAACAAGCGGTTGCAAGCTGCAGCGCCTGCTTGTCATTCAAGAGCCTGCGTTGCCCGAGCCGCACAGTTCTGAGGTAGCCGTTCCGGCCCCCGGTTACGGATGCGCCGTCTGCGGCAGCATGCGATTGCCCTTGGCTTTGCCGCATGCGCGCAGCCGGCCGGTCGCGGCGCGCCAGTGCCGCACGCCGTCGCCGCTGCGCCGCCGCCGCCCCCCATTTACGGGACAGGCCGGCAGGGCCCTTCTCCGGTTGATTACCGTATTCACCTAACCCAGGCGAATGTTTGCAGCGTGCTTTGGGTGCGGAATCGGCAGGGGGGGGCGGTTTTGACCGCGGTCCAAATCCGCGTTCGGGGTATTTAGGCCGCGGAATTGAGCCATTCCTGCGGGATTGGGTCCTTGCGGCTACCAACAAGTCGTGTGGTACGGATGAATACTGTTCGCCTACGCTGGACCTGGAGAGTGGAGAGCATAGCGTACCTGGCGCGACGGTGCCGCCCTGGAACCCCCTTCATGGGTGGTAATCCCAATCCCTTTTTTTGCTTTTCCCCGCCAGGGGTTTGCCAAGCAGGACTTTATGTATGCCATTTGGCCCAAATGGCCAGATTTGGGCCAGCTGACATTCGCAGGCGCCGGCAGCCTCACGGGCGGCGGCCACAATCGGCTGCAAGCTGCAGCGCCTGCTTGTGCTTCGCGAGCCTGCGTTGCCCGAGCCTGCACCAGGAATTAGGCGCCTTTCAGACGGCAGGCAACGCTCAGGTGTGTGGCTTCGGACGCCTTGCGCATTATTGGCGGCGGTCAACCCACTGGCCACTGTACAATGCCAGCGACAGCGCACTAGGCGTGCGCCGGGCACGCAAAACCAGCATCAGCGCCCTCGGGGGCGTGGATGCTTCGCAGCCACCACCGCAGCCCGCCTTGGCGGCGGCCGGTTGCAAGCTGCCGAGTGCCGCGCGCGCCGCCGCGCGACTGTGCAGTCCAGGAGGCCGAGGCAGGTGGTTCGGTTCTGCCGCGGGCGGCTGGAGGCGATCCGGCTGTGACGGTATCGCGCCATCATCGTGGGGCGCTTCAGACACCGCCGCTGCCGCTGCCCCTGCCCGCGAGCGGGGCGGGCCGCGGCCGGGTTGGGCCGCGGGCGGCGCGCCCCCGCTCGCGCGCGCGCGCTGCCGCGCGGCCGGCGCCGCACGGCTCGTACTGCGGCGCGTTCAGCCCGCCTCAACCGGATCTCACGTGTTCCATGCAAAGAAGAAGGGACCGGGGTGTCGGGGCTGCACACCCCGGTGCCCCCAGGGAACAGCCAAATGCCGCGCCTCGCCCCGCCCGCCCACTCTTCTTGCCGTCAGCCGCCAGAGCCGACGACCCGGAAAGATGGCCAGCACCATGCGCACCTCCGCGCCCGTCCGGTGCGCGTGCTGGGGGGCGCTGGGCTTCGATCTCGGTGGCGAGCGCCCTGGGGCCGTGCGTGCGCTGCTTGGCGCGCGGGACCGCGCCCATTGGTGGCAATTGCTCGCGTCCCGCCCCTTACGGCCGCCCCATTGGCGAATGCGCACGCAGGGTCTTCACGGTGAGGCGCCACGCGCCCGGATCGCCGGCGCATTCCTCCCGCTGCCGCGGCAAGGGCCTGCGGGCGCCCTGATCCGGCGTTCCGCGGCGCCTGGGCCGCGGGCGGGCGCGCCACGGAAACGGCCCGGGACCGGGCGGGGGTGCAGCAGCAGCGGCTGCCCCTGGGGGCCCCCCGCATTGCCGCGCGCGGCCCGCGCGCACGCCGCACGCGCCCGCATAACTTTCCCACCCCTTTCACGCCCTCCCTGGCGCAGACCCGCGCCGCTTCGCGGCGCACCGTGGTGGTCAAGGCCGCGGACGAGAAGAAGCGCATCGTCATCGGCCTGGCCGCCGATTCCGGTGCGTTTTCAGCGCCCTGGCAGCCTGAAGCAGCGATGGGACCGCGCCTGGGGGCGCCCGGGGCAGGGGACTGCGCGCGGCCGGCCGCGCCGCGCCGCCGCGCGCGGACCGCCGTCGCTTTGCGCGCCCCGGTCCAGGCCGCCGGTGAACCCACCCTCCCCGCCCCCTCCTCTCCCACCCTGCGCCACAGGCTGCGGCAAGTCCACCTTCATGCGCCGCATGACCGGCATCTTCGGCGGCGCCCCCAAGCCCCCGGCCGGTGCGCGGATTGATACGGGCCGGGTTTTGGCGGGGGACTGGGGAATCCTGGCCTGCGCAGGCGGGGTCTCCTGCGGAGAACGGACGGCAGCCGCGGCCGCAAACCCGCAGCCGGACAGCGGCGCCAAACCCAGCACCCCTGCACGCAAACAGCCGTCCCTCCCCCCCAGCTACCAACCCCCTCCTCCCGCCATCACCAAACACCCCCCCCCCCCCCCCCCAAAGGCGGCAACCCCGACTCCAACACCCTGATCTCGGACATGACCACCGTGATCTGCCTGGACGACTACCACAGCCTGGACCGCAAGGGCCGCAGCGCCGCGGGCGTCACCGCGCTGGACCCCAAGGCGCAGCACTTTGACCTCATGTACAACCAGGTGGGGGGGGGGGGTGGAGGCTGTTGACTCGTTTTTGTGTGTGCGTGCGTGCTTGCTTGCTATTGTGCTGGGGTCAAAAACAGGCCGCGCCGCGGCCCGCGCGCGCGCCTCGGTTAGTTGCAGCGGCATCGCACGCTGCAGCGGCGCGCGCAACCCCCAAACCCGCAGCGGCCCCCAACCCCAGCCCCCAACCCAACCTCCCCCCACCCCCGCAACCACCCCCGCAACCACCCCCAGGTCAAGGCCCTGAAGGAGGGCAAGGCGGTTGACAAGCCCATCTACAACCACGTCACCGGCATCCTGGACCCCGCTGAGACCATCAACGCGTCCAACGTGGGCCTTTTGGGGGGGGCTGATTAAGGGAGAGGGTTTAGGGCTTGAGAGGGGGTTAGTGCGGGACGAAGAGGACCGAAGGGGCTGGCTGGGGTCAGCGGCGGGTGGTTTTGGGGAGGCAGGAGCCCGCGGCTGCGCGCAGCCGGCCCCCAATGGCACCGCACCGCAGCCGCTCCCTTCAAGCACAGGCTCGCCCACCCAACCCCCCCACCCCCCTTTAAACCCCACCAGATCCTGGTGATCGAGGGCCTCCACCCCTTCTACGACGAGCGCGTGCGCGACCTCTGCGACTTCAAGGTCTACCTCGACATCAGCGACGAGATCAAGTTCGCGTGGAAGATCCAGCGCGACATGGCGGAGCGCGGCCACAGGTGGGGGGGGGGTGATGGTTTTAGGAAGGGGGCCGAGGGCACGGGACCAGTGGGGAGACCGAGCCGGCGGGCGCGTCACCGCGCCGCCGCCCCGCCGCTGAAGTGGCGCCGGCTTCAAAGCACCCCCGCAGACGTGCGAGCCACCCACACACCTAGAAAAAAACCCTAAACACACACCACAACACCACCCCGACCCACCCCCCCAGCCTGGACTCTATCAAGAAGTCCATCGAGTCCCGCAAGCCCGACTTTGATGCCTACATCGACCCCCAGAAGAAGCACGCGGACATGATCATCCAGGTGGGGGGGTTGGGGGCGGTTTTGTTTGGGGCGGGTGGGTCGAGGGGTTGGGATGGGGTCGGTACGAGGCTGGCCGAAGGAACGGGCGGGTGCTGCCGCTGCCGCGGCAGCAGCAGTGAAGGCGTCGCCGGCGGCTCCATTTCCATTCAGCACGCCGCCCAAAACCCTGGCTCCAACCAACACAACCCCCCGGCCCACCCCCCCCCCAAAAAACCCAGGTGCTCCCCACCCAGCTGGTGCCCGATGATGAGGGCAAGATCCTGCGCGTGCGCCTCATCCAGAAGGAGGGCAAGGTGCGGCGGCTGTGCGGGCGGCAGCGTTGTTGCTGGGGTGGGGTGGCGGTGGGGTGGTTGTGTCGCCGTCGTTGCTTTTCACGAGCTGTCCTGGACATAAGCAGAACACCGGCGTGCGTGCCCGCCTCTCTGCCCCCAAGCAAACCCTAAACACTCCCCCCCCAACCCGCCCCCCCTTCACCCCCGCAGAAGCTGTTTGACCCCGTCTACCTGTTTGACGAGGGCTCCACCATCAGCTGGATCCCCTGCGGCCGCAAGCTCACCTGCTCCTTCCCCGGCATCAAGTTCTACTACGGCCCCGACACCTGGTGCGCGCCGCCAATAGGAATGGGGGGGAGGAAATGTGTTTGCAGGGGGCAGAAGCATTCGAGGAACAAGTGGGGCAGAGGAGTGTGTGAAGGCCCTCCCACCCAGCCCCTCAACCCCGCCCCCCAAAACCCCCCCTCCCCCCTAAACATCACCACAACCCCCCCTCCCCCCCCCAAAAGGTACGGCGAGGACGTGTCTGTGCTGGAGATGGACGGCCAGTTTGACAAGCTGGAGGAGCTCATCTACGTGGAGAGCCACCTCTCCAACACCTCGGCCAAGTTCTACGGTGCGGGGGGGAGAGGGCGCTGGGGCTGGCTTTGTCGGGGACTGTGTCATGGCGTGCCTGGGCAGTGCAGGGTGCTTTGCGGTTGGTCTGTGGTTGCTGTGGGGCGTGGGGACTTGCCAAAACACCCCGCCCCCGAAACCCTCGTCTGACCCAAAACTGCCCCCTGCGCCCCTCCAAACCACCCCCAGGCGAGATCACCCAGCAGATGCTCAAGAACAGCAGCTTCCCGGGCTCCAACAACGGCACCGGCCTGCTGCAGACCATCATCGGCCTCAAGGTGCGCGAGGTCTACGAGCGCATCACCTCGCAGACCGTGGTGCCCACCAGCGCCTAAGCGCAGGTGCCCGCCAAAGCCCTGGCGCCCTGCCAGCGCCAAAGCCCACGCCGAGGCGCGCGCGCGCGCTGCGCGCGCTGCGCGCCGCCCTTTTCACAGCCCCAATTCGGCCCCGAAACGCCCCCGAGTAAACGCATACAATTGAGGCGCGCGCGCGCGGGGCAGGGTGGGCGGCGGCTGGGGGTGGGTTGTGCGTGGCGGCGGGGCGGCGGGGCGAAAGTGGATCGAGCCAGCCGTTCACAAAGCATGGGCCAACGCCTTGAAAGCCCGTGCGGGGAGCTCCGCCTGCAGAGCTTCGGGGCAGTGCGGGATCTGTGTGGTGGGGGGCGCCGGCCCGTCACAAGAGCCGAGGTGGGGCGCGCGCGGCTTGGTTCATGCACTGTGAGGCCCTAAATCGAGCGGTACGAGGAGACCGGGGCTGATTGGGTGATGGTTTGAAGGGCCACCGGCTTGCAGGTCTTGCAGTCGCACGCGGTTTCGCACCGTGGGCGCCGCAGTTGCGCAGGCCCGAGTTGCAGGACAGCCGTGGCAGGCAGCAGCCGGCTGTTGGGGTGATGGGTGAACGATTGATTTCTTGAACACGTACATACTTGTAAGTGTCGAATGGCGGTGGTCTGAATGGGCCGCAAAACAAAACCGATCGGGGGATGTTACAAACAGGTGCTGCAGCTTGCAGCCGCTTCTGGCTGCCGCCCTTGAGCGTGCTGCCAGCGCCGGCCATTGGCAGCCCAAATGGCCTGCATGTATACATTCCTACTTGAAAAACGTGCCCCGGCGGGGGGGAAAAAGGGGGACTGGGACCACACCCCATGAAGGGGGGCTCCGAACGAGTTGCACCATCGCGCCAGGTACGCCATCTCTCCAGTCCAGCGTAGGCGAACGGTAGCCGGAACCATTCGTACCGCACGACTATTGGGCCGTTCAGCCCAGTCCCCGTAAGAACGCCTCTATTCCGCGGCCTAAATACCCTGAACGCGGATTTGGACCGGCCCTCCCCACGTTAGCTCTAGCACGAGAGCGGACAAAACCCGGTTTTTGCTCGATTGCGCCGTCCTAGCCGCACTGATGCCCGCGCCCTGGCAATTGGGAGTGGTACTAACTTCAACTCGCGTACTTAGCGGGGCGGGGCCCGCGGAAACCGCGCGGGCGGGAAGGAGCAGCCGCCTGACCGCTTTCCCCGGCCTTTTCCGCCTGCACTCGGCGGATCCGCGGTGCTGCCCGAACTAAAAAGGCACGTCATGATCCATTTCACCGCCTTGGGAGGGCGCCGAGCCCTGGGTTGAGGGTGGCCACGCCGGCGGCGGGTGCCGCGCGGCGCAGCACGGCAGGCCCGCCAGGGGTCCGCGCCCCGGCTGGCTCACATCCGCCCCTGCCGCCTTTCCTGAGCGCTTAGATCGATCCAAAGACCTTGTTTCTAAAGCGGTGAGGGGCGGGGAGGCCGCGTTGCCGCGCTATCGGGGGAAACGGGGTGCCGCAAGCTTACACGCCCCTCCCACGGGCGCATGCAGCCACGCCGACCGGTGAAAACTTACAAGGACGTTTGTGGCATCAATTAGCACCCCGCTAGCGCCTTGGCAACCGCGATACTTCTGCCTGGAGGCTGAGAATCGGGGTCGAACCCGGTGCCTAGCTTACACGCCCTTATTTCTCCGCGCCTGGCGAGCGGCCATCCCCCGCGCTCTGCCACGAGGTAGACTACATACTTAGACGTCCCGCTAGCGCGCAAGCGCAGCCTGGAACGCGTTGTCCGGCCGCCAGGGCAAGCCGTGCAGCTGGTAACGTGGGGAGAGCCGACCGCGGTCAAAATCGACCCCCCCTGCCGACTCCGCACCCAAAGCACGCTGCAAACATTTGCCTGGTTAGGTGAATACCGGGACGGTAATCGCCCGGAGAAGGGCCCTGCCGGCCTGTCCCGTAAATGGGGGGGCGGCGGCGGCGCAGCGGCGACGGCGTGCGGCACTGGCGCGCAGTGACCGGCCTGCGCGCAAGCGGCAAAGCAAAGGGTGCAACTGAAGACGGTTGCATGCTGCCGCAGCCGGCGCACCCGTAACCGAGGGCCGGAACGGCTATCCCGAACTGTGGCGCCCGCCCGTTACAGAATGTCAGGCGAAGCGCGCTTTGACCCCTAATGACGGCGGCAAGAAAGCAATACTTTGCCCGAGCGTGGCGCCTGCTGCCGCCCCGGGCCCCGGCTTTCGGCACTCACAGCTCACAAACCGCAGCCCGGTTCAAACCCAGGGAGCTCGGCTGGAAGGAAAGCTTGGAGGGCGCATCACAGCCTGCCGTTGCGGCTGTTTTGGCGGCGGTGGCGGTGGCTGTAGGCAGGGCGGCTGTGGGCGCGGCCATGCACGTGCTTGGGGCTGCGGCCCCTGCTGCGGCCGCGGCGAGGGCTGCGGCCCCTGCGGCCCCTGCTGCGGCTGCGAGAGCGGTGGGGGTGGGGGGCGGCTGCCATAGGGCTTGTAGCGGTAGCCACTGTCCCAGACGTTGCTGCGGCCGCGGCCCCTGCTGCTGCGTTTGCTGATTGGGCTGCGCGCTGCTGCCGCCGCCACCGCCACGGCTGCTGCCACCGCCGCTGCCGCTGCTGCTGCTGCTGCCGCTGCTGCCGCGGCCGCCGCCGCCGCCGCCGCCGCCGCCGCCGCCGCCGCCGCCGCCGCCGCCGCCGCCGCCGCCACTGCTGCTGCTGCTGGTGCTGCTGCCGCCGCCGCCGCCGCCGCCGCCGCCGCCGCTGCTGCTGCTGCCGCCGCCGCCGCTGCTGCCGCTGCCGCTGCCGCCGCCGCCGCCGCCGCCGCCGCCGCCGCCGCCGCCGCTGCTGCTGCTGCTGCAGCTGCTGCGCCTCTGCACCACCGTGCAGGTCCTCCACTGCACGCAGCTCGTCCTGCCAAGCCGTGCTGGCCCAGCCGCCTGCCCCCAGGAACATGCCCTCCGGCAGCAGGCGCTGCCACTGCTGCTCCTGATGCTGCTGTTGCCGCAGATGCCATGTCGGTCGCGGCATTCCTGCCGGGCGCGCGGCGACCGCCGCCGGCTGCGCGCAGCGGCGGTCAACTGCGCGCCGCGCCACGGCTCCTCCGGCCGCCTGTAGCAGAGAAGGGTTCCTAACGACCTAAAACCCTCAGAAGCTGACTCTGGGAGGGCGCAGCGCCTGCTGCCGCGGCGCGACGGATCGGCTAAACGCGCAACCTCCCGCGCGGCGCGGGGCTCACGCACGCTAGGAAGGGGTTTTCGAGGATTGATAGCGATGTATTACAACATAAAACCAGCGCCAGGGGCTGCGCCTGCCAATGAGGCTCGCTGCCTGCCAGAGCCGCCCGGTCAAACCCCGCCTCTGACCGTCGGCGCGCGCCGCTTGAATGTGGTATGCCAGGTATGCCCTCCCCGTGCAGCTGCAAGAGATGAACCGCCCTGCCCCGTCCGTCCTGCTGCAATCGCCTCCCAGCGGCAAGGCAAAGCCCTGCATCCGCTCCGGACGGGGGCGTGGAGTGAGGCCCCGTGGCCCCGAGCCAGCACCGCCGTGCCTCCTTGCCAAGAACACACCATTTACATGCGGAGCACGCGTCAGCGCGCGCCCTTGAGCCGGCGGCCCGGGCCGCAAACGCGCGCAGGGGCGCGGGCAAGGGCAGCCGCAGGCGGGTCCGCGCAGCGGCGGCGCGGCGGCGGCGGCGGCGCGGCGGCGGCGGCCCGCGCGCCCGCGTCAGAACAGCCACCGCCGGAACAGCAGCACCAGCAGCACGACGCCGCCCACCACCGCGAATGGCAGGTACTTTCGGATCAGCGCCTGCCGGCGCAGGTCCTTGGCGCGCGAGGCGTAGGACTTGGACTCGGCGGCCAGCGTGCTGGACAGCTTGGTCATGCCTGGGGGAGGGGGCGGGTGAATGCA
Organism: Raphidocelis subcapitata; assembly: GCA_003203535.1. NCBI lineage: Eukaryota > Viridiplantae > Chlorophyta > Chlorophyceae > Sphaeropleales > Selenastraceae > Raphidocelis > Raphidocelis subcapitata. The sequence continues at coordinate 18,108 of BDRX01000052.1, read as the reverse complement.
ACGGCGGGGGGCGTTGGGATCGGCTCTCGGCCGCAGGCGGCGGCGCGGCGGCGAGCGGCGCGAGCAGCGGCCGGGGCCTGGCACGGGCCGCCTGCGCCCTTCCCCCCAAAACCCGCGGCGGCAAAAGGCGCGCGCGCGCGCGGGGCGCTCACTGTCGAGCTGCTCCCCCTGGCCCAGCACCTCTGCTATGTTGCGCGTCATAATGGTGTGCACCTTTTGGGGGAGAGGGCGCGCGTGCATGCGTGTGTGGGCGTGCGCGTGCGTGTGTGCGGCGTGCATCTGTGTTGTGCGCGGCGTCCGGTGCGCGGCGCGCAGCGGCCCCGGGCCGCGTCCACCCCCTGCCCCCCCCCCTCCCCCCCACCTCTGCGAGGTCGTCGTTGATTTTCGCGAGGTTGCGAGCGCTGCGGCTGTCCTGGAATAGCTTCTTGGTCTTCTGGATGAACGTGTCTGCGGGGGTGGAGGGGAGGGGGGGAGGGGGGGGAGGGGAGAAGGGGTGAGCAGAGGCGTCGGCGGGGCTCGGCGGCCGCCTGGGCCGGCGGGCAGCGGCTGGGCAGGGTGGGTGCCACTGTGGCTGCCGCCGCCGCTGCTCGCTCCTGCTCTGTGCCCGCACACCGCCGCAAGGGGGCCCCGCGCCTGCGGGGCCAGCGCCGACCGCAGCCGCGCCTGCCGTCGCGCCCGCTGCGGCCCCGGTGGCCCCGCCCAAAAAGCCGCCCCTTCCTCCCCGCGCCACACACACACCCTCCAGCTGTCCAACCCCCCCACCGAATTTGATAAAGGCGTAGGGCCGCGTGACCACGTCCACCTGCCCCCCGTACAGCCGGCTGAACTCCCCAGCCAGCTCCTCCAGGTATTGGAAAGCCAGCTTCTGGGGGGTGGGGAGGGAGGGAGGGAGGGCGGGAGGGAGGGGTGTGGGGTTTGGCTAGGGGTGCGGTGCGCTGGCACGGCTGCAGGAGCAGCGGCCGGCGGCGCGCCGCTGCGGCGGCCGCCGCGGCACCGGGCGCGCGGCCAGGGGGCCCCCCAGCTGCCGCCGCGGTCGGCGCGCGCGCGTGCGGGGCGCGCCTTGGGGTAGCCCTTTTCCGTGAGCGTGAGGAAGCAGGCGCCGCCCTCGAGCAGGTAGTGCATCACGTAGGCGCCGCTGTCCACGGTCACGCGCGGCGGCTGGTGCGAGCCGCCGACGCGCTTGAACAGCGCCTGCGGGGGGCGCGGGGCGCGGGGGTGGCGGTGCCGCAGGGCGGGTCGGCGGGCGGCGCGCGGCGCAGCGTGCAGCAGCGGCGCGGCGGCGGCGCGACAGCGTCAAACTGCCGCCAACCGCAGCGCGCGGGGCGGCGCGCGGCGGCGGCCCCCACCTTGGCCTGCTGCTTGTAGGCATCGATCTCCGGGTCCTTGTCGCTGTCAAGGCCCTCGGCGAGCGGCAGCCCGTCGGAGGCGCGCGCTATCAGGGTGAGGCGCACCATTGCCGCCCCCGCCCGCCGCCGCTGCTGCTGCTGCTGCTGCTGCGCCGCTCGCCGCGCGTGGCGCGCGCCGCTCCTCGACCTGACGCAGCGCCCGGGGCTGCGCCGTACGAGAGCGCGCTGCGGGGGCTGACTGACGCACGGAGGCCGCGGGGACGCGGGCTGGCCGGTTCTGCGCGATCCGGACAGCTGGTTGGCTCCCAGGGGCTGTGGCACCGGCAGCGCGGCTGATCCGGTTCTAGGGTGTAATTGGGCGCAAATACAGCGTCGGGGGGGTCGGAAAACGCGGCAAACGCGGCAGGCCGCGATCACAGGCTGGTTTGGTGGGGAGGGCTCGCGTTGCAGGCAATTGAACAAGTTCCCCAGAAGACACTCGATCGACCTGCTGGAGCCCGGGAAACCTTGACGCACGCGCCGAAAGAAGCTGAAACGAAGCTGCCCAGCTGCCCGCCGCTACAAGAGCACGCCATCCCGGTCGCTATTGCGAATTCGACCCTTCGTTGCTTCATTCAAAGCGTCCCAACCCCAATCCGCGGTCGCTCCAGATCTGCAGCCCGCCGAGAGCGCCCGTGGAAAGGCCCGCTGCGCAATCAGCGGCGCGCGTTGGCATCTGGTGGATCCCCTGCAGGCGTCCAGCACCGCTGCAGCGCGCCATGGCCGTCGCCACGGCCCCCGCGCCTCCCGCAGCGGCGCCCGCCGCCGCTGCTCGCGCCGCCGCCGCCGCGCCGCCGTCGGCCGCGCCGGCCGACGCCGCGGCGGCCCGCCGGGCGCCGGAGGCCAGCACCTCGGGCATCACGTACCGCGTGGTGCGCGGCCGCCCGCGGCGCTGCGGGGCTGCTGCGGGGCCCACAGCAGCGCCTGGCGGTCGCAGCCGCCGCCGGTCTCCTCCCAACGCGGCAGCCGCCCCTGGCTCCGGGGCCCCACCCCCACCTCGCAAACCTCCCCGCCACCGCAGTACCGGGACGAGCACGACCTGCCCGCCGTGATCGACCTCATTGACAAGGACCTGTCGGAGCCCTACTCCATTTTCACATACAGATACTTCACAGCACAGGTGGGGGTGGGAGGGGGTGGGGGCGGGTTGGGGTGTTTGGAGGGGGCGGGGCTTGCGGCGCAGCTGCGGGGGGAGGGGCGGCCAGGGGTGTGAGGCCTCCTTGGCCCTGCGGCGGCGGGGGCGGGCCGCCCGTGCCAGCCCGCCTGCGGAGCGGGCGCCTGGCGGCTTGGGGCGCGCAGCGGCGGCGAGCAGCCGCCTGCCGCACCCTCCTCGCAGCGGCCCGCAACCGTGGCTCCCCAGCTTCCCGCGCACGCCGCGCTGCAACCCGGGCACCCTCCCCCCCCTCTTTCTGCTGCGCCCCCCCGTAGTGGCCGCAGCTGTGCTTCCTCGCGCACGACGCCGCCAGCGGCGCGCCCTGCGGCGTGGTGGTGTGCAAGATGGACGTGCACCGCGGCAAGCAGATGCGCGGGTACCTCGCCATGCTGGTGGTGGACAAGCGGTTCAGGGGGAAGGGCGTAGGTGGGCGGGGGGGGGGGGGGGGGGGGGGGGGGGGGGGGGGGGGGGGGGGGGGGGGGGGGGGGGGGGGGTACGTGCGGATGGCAACTGGCAGCCGGCAGCCAGAGACAGAAGGGCGGGTGGCGGCAGGCTTGGGCCAGGCGCAGTTGCGTGCGTTTTGCATGCGCGAGCACGCAGTCGCGCGCCCGTTTCTGCGGACGCTTGCTGACCCCGGCACCTGCAAGCTCGAGGCCGGGCTGCGCAACGCGCAGCCGCCTCGCCGACCCACGCTGCCCGCCCCTTGTCCCCCCTCCCGCCAGCGCCCACCCTCAACCCCACCACCACCACCCCCAAAAACGCCCCTCAGGCTCCTGTCTCGCGCGCATGGCGATCCAGGCCATGATTGACGGCGGCGCGGAGGAGGTGGCGCTGGAGGCGGAGGTGACAAACGGCGGCGCGCTGGCGCTGTACCGCGCTTTGGGGTTTGTCCGAGACAAGCGGCTGCACAGGTGGGGTGTGTGTGGGGGGGGGATGCGTATGGTGCCTGGTGCGGCGCATTGTGGCGCCGCAACCGCGAGGCTCGCTGCGCGAGCGGGCCCGGCCTTCAAGTCCACGAATTGCCCCCCCCCCCCACCCCAAGATGCCCCCAAACGCCCCCCCCAAAAAAAACCCCAGCACCCCAAAACGCCCCCCAAACGCCCCAAAACCCACCCCAACCAGGTACTACCTCAGCGGCAACGACGCCTACCGCCTCAAGCTGCAGCTGCCCCTCACGCAGCGCTACGCGGAGCGGCGGGCGCGCGAGCGGGAGGCGATCCTGGGCTATGCGGAGGGCGGTGGGGAGGGGGGGGAGCAGCTGCCGGCGGTGGAGGGCGAGGTCGCGTGAGGCCGCGGGCGGCGCCGCTGCACGGCCCCTTGGGACGCGGTGTAAACGCGCATCCAGCACTGCAGCTGTCGGGGGCCGCGCGCGTTTGACCGGCGTTGACCGCGCGCCACGGCGCCTCAGCTCTGCCTGGGGCCCTCCCTCGCGGCAGCAGGGCTCCGGATTAGCCTCTGCCAATGCCGACGCCGGGGGCGACGAGCGCCCGGCACGCCTTTCCCCTTGGCGCCGGCGCCGCCGCCTGACGGGCGGTGACGTCGGCGGGCCGGCGACGCGTACGCCCCTGCAGCCTGCATCGGATGCGCATTATCAGACTCGGATCGTGAACGTGCATCAGACGCCCCGGGCGGCGTCAAAGACGGTCCCGAGCTCTCCGGCTGCCTCCCGCTTCGCTCGATCGATTCAAGCTCGCCCCGCCCAGGCAGCGACTCAGAAATGGCGCGCTTCCTCTATACCATCGCGCTGCTGGCGCTGGTGGCCACCGCGGGTGCGCGGCAGCGCGGCACGGCGGGCGCCCTGCGGCCGGCGAGCGGACCGGGCGGCCGGGCGCCCCCTCGGCCGCAGGCGTCAGCCAGACCGCCTGCTCCGGCGCCGAGCAGACCCCCCCAAAACCCCGCCCCAGCAGGCGCCGCGCCCGCCGAGCCCGCGCCCGCCGCCGCCGCGGACCCGGCCCCCGGCGCCTTTTCCGACGCGCCCGGCCTCCTCGCGCCGCTCCGCGCGTGGGCGGCGCTGCTGCGCCTCGTCCTCGCCGGCGGCGAGGGCGCGCGGACCGTTGCCGAGCTGGCGAGGCAGGCGCCCGGCAACATGAGTATCCTCATCGACGCGCTGCCGCGCGCGGACCTCAACCCCACGATCGCCGACCCCAACTTCAAGGCCACCATCCTGGCGCCCACCAACAGGGTGCGTGCGTGGGCCGCCGGGGCTGCTGCATGCTGTGTTGGGGCCTCGTTTGTTTGCTTTGAGAAGGGGAGCCAGGGTGTGCTTGCCCGCGCGCACGGGGGCTCGTCGGCGCCGCTGCGGTGCGCGGCGGGGCGGTGCCACGCCACGCCTCGAAGCTAGAACGCGCTGACCGCGCATGCAGCTAGCGCACGCGGCGGTGATCCCAGATCGCGCGCGCGCAAGCACCTGCACACCCAAACGCCGCCGCCGCAGGCGTTTGAGGCCGCACTGCTGAAGCTCAAGCTCACGCCCAAGCAGGTGGGGCTGGTGCAGCAACTGTGCTTGATGGAGCAGCAGGCTTCTGGGCCGCGCGCATTTTCAGCAAAGGGCGCGCCTCATTGCGCTGAGTGCTGTCAGCTGACTGACGGCCGCACTCGGCCCGACCTGTTTGGGCGCGCACCGCCGTGCACCCCCACACTCACCCCCTCCCCAGCTGGGTCCCCGCGGCCCCACCTCTGGCCACTGGCCCCCCCCAACTGGCTGAGCCGTGCCCCCGCCCCTTACGTAAACCGCAGCTGTACGCCGACAAGACCGCGCTGACCAACATCCTCAGCTACCACGTCATCCACGACCAGGTGGGAGGTGGGGGGACAACTGACAAGCCTTGTCAGCAAGGGCGGCGGGCGGCACGCAGCCGCACCCCTCCCACCTAAGCTGCCGGTTTTGCGCGTTTTGCACGGCCCAAAACAGCTTGGCTGGCGCGCGTGCACCTGCCGCTAGCTGCCGCCGCCGCCGTCTCTGCCGCCGACTGCGTCAAACACCCGGCGGGTGCAGGGCAGGTCTGCCAAACCCCCCTTGAGCCCAGACGCGCACACACAAACCGCACGCGAACCAAACCCCTTCCGCAACTGAAAGGTCCTGAGGCTGGGCGACCTGAAGGACGGCCAGCAGCTCAAGACCCTCACGCAGCACCCCATCACCGTCAAGGTCGACAAGGTGTGGGCTGGGCTGGGGCATTGGTTTTTGGGTGGTGGTGGGGGGTTGTTGTGTGCAATATTCGTCCGAGGGTGCCCGCCGACACGTGCCTGCACCCCACGCCTGACCAGTTGACCGGTTGACCAGCAGGCGTGCGGCGGCGCCTGCGTTGGGCGCGCGGCCCGCCGCGCGTGCGAGACCAGCACCCACCCACCCACCGCCGGCGCCGCCAACACACACCCCCCCCATCGCCATCCCGCCGCGCGCACGCAGGGCGCGGGCACGATGTTTGTGGGCGCCAGCGAGACCGCCAAGATCGTGGCAGCCGACATCGCCGCCGGCCAGTCCGTGATCCACGTCGTCGACACCGTGCTGCTGCCGCCCACCAAGCCCAGCCAGATGTGAGGGGGGGAGGCGCGCGGCGGTTGCCCGTAGCTCGCTCGAGGCGCGGCGCGGGGCGGCGCGGCGCAACGCAGCGCCTTTGGCGGTCTGCAGGCTGCGGGCGGAGCGCCGCCGCTTGCGAGGCAGCCGATCGGTGCTGCTAGGACATTGGACGATCAGTTGCGTGTTGTGACGTTGGAGCGGTGATGCCGGGGCTGGGCAAGCCTCCTGTAACCAGCTGGCTTCTCACACTTTGCAAAGGCGCCAGTGCGCAGCGGGCCGGCGGGCCGGCAACGCGTAGCCCCTCAGCCTGCATCGGATGCGCATTATCAAACGCGCCCGGCCTCCTCGCGCCGCTCCGCGCGTGGGCGGCGCTGCTGCGCCTCGTCCTCGCCGGCGGCGAGGGCGCGCGGACCGTTGCCGAGCTGGCGAGGCAGGCGCCCGGCAACATGAGTATCCTCATCAACGCGCTGCCGCGCGCGGACCTCAACCCCACGATCGCCGACCCCAACTTCAAGGCCACCATCCTGGCGCCCACCAACAGGGTGCGTGCGTGGGTCGCCGGGGCTGCTGCATGCTGTGTTGGGGCTTCGTTTGTTTGCTTTGAAAAGGGGAGCCAGGGTGTGCTTGCCCGCGCGCACGGGGGCTCGTCGGCGCCGCTGCGGTGCGCGGCGGGGCGGTGCCACGCCACGCCTCGAAGCTAGAACGCGCTGACCGCGCATGCAGCTAGCGCACGCGGCGGTGATCCCAGATCGCGCGCGCGCAAGCACCTGCACACCCAAACGCCGCCGCCGCAGGCGTTTGAGGCCGCGCTGCTGAAGCTCAAGCTCACGCCCAAGCAGGTGGGGCTGGTGCAGCAACCGTGCTTGATGGAGCAGCAGGCTTGATGGAGCAGCAGGCTTGACCGGTTGACCAGCAGGCGTGCGGCGGCGCCTGCGTTGGGCTCGCGGCCCGCCGCGCGTGCGAAACCGGGACGCCCACCCACCCGCCGCTGCCGCCGCCGCCGCCGCCGCCAACACCCCCCCCATCGCCATCCCGCCGCGCGCACGCAGGGCGCGGGCACGATGTTTGTGGGCGCCAGCGAGACCGCCAAGATCGTGGCAGCCGACATCGCCGCCGGCCAGTCCGTGATCCACGTCGTCGACACCGTGCTGCTGCCGCCCACCAAGCCCAGCCAGATGTGAGGGGGGGAGGCGCGCGGCGGTTGCCCGTAGCTCGCTCGAGGCGCGGCGCGGGGCGGCGCGGCGCAACGCAGCGCCTTTGGCGGTCTGCAGGCTGCGGGCGGAGCGCCGCCGCTTGCGAGGCAGCCGATCGGTGCTGCTAGGACATTGGACGATCAGTTGCGTGTTGTGACGTTGGAGCGGTGATGCCGGGGCTGGGCAAGCCTCCTGTAACCAGCTGGCTTCTCACACTTTGCAAAGGCGCCAGTGCGCAGCGGCCAGCGGGCCGGCGGGCCGGCGACGCGTAGCCCCTGCAGCCTGCATCGGATGCGCATTATCAAACTCGGATTCATTCGTGAACGTGCAGCAGAGGCCCCGGGCGGCGTCAAAGACGGTCCCGAGCGGCTGCCTCCCGCTTGCTCGATTGATTCAAGCTCGCCCCGCCCAGGCAGCGACGCAAAACCATTCGTATAATCTCAAGAAGCAATTGCAGGGCCGTGTGCCCGCGTGTAACCCGTGAGCCTGCGAAGCCGCGGCCAGCCCTTTTCGCCCAGCCCCCCAGCAGCGTGGAGCGGTGCCTGGACCGCTTACTGCGGTCTGTCGGCGTCTTTGGAGCCTTATAAGCATTCAAAGTGTCCGGCGGCGGGCGCAGCGAGCCGTCTGCGACGCGGCGCCGAGAGGTCCAACGCCGGACCGCCCCGCGTCCCGCGGAGCTCCCCGCCTAGTTCCGCAGCAGCCGCGTCGTGACCATGGTGCTCGCCACGGCGTTTTCCTGCGTGGACCCGAGGCTGGTGCAGCCCGACGCAGAGGAGGATTGCTTCTATGACGCCTCCCCCCGCCGCGCCAGGCTCGCTGGCACGCGCTCGGAGCCCATTCCGCGCGGGGTGAGCTGAAAGAGGCGATTCAGTCGGGGCGCTCCAGGCTGGCAGGCGCTCCAGGCGGCGCGCGCACCGTTCGGATGCCATTCGAGCGCTCGCCGCCGCCGCGCGCGCGCGCTGCATCGTTGGGCACGCCAGGCCGCGGCGCGCCGGCGCGTGCGGCGCGCCCACGGTTGCCGCGTGCCGCATCCCCTGCAGGGTAGCTGTGCCGGGCTGCTGCGCGCCCGGCCCGGCCCGCCGAGCAAATCCGGCAACCCCACGGGTGGCAACCCCACCACCCCGGTTGGAACCCGCAACGACCAAACCCACCTGCCTCCCTCTCAACCCTCCCCACCCCCTCGCCTCCTGCCCACCAGGCCGACCAAGAGGATGTCTGCTGGATCTGCCTCGACCCCGCCGGCGCCAACGGCCCGCTGGACCGCCCCTGCGCCTGCCCGCGCAGCGTCCACGCGATGTGCCTCGCGCGCTGGCAGCTGCACTCGGCGGGGCGCGAGTGAGTCGGCACCGGCCGGCCGCGGTCTGCGCGCGTTCGGGCGCGGTTTTCTATGGGGTTTTGTGCGCTGCTCTGCTGCCGCCGTGTGCGCGATCAACGTGCAAACACGGCAGCGTGTCTAGCTCCCCTGCAGAGGCGTGCTGCCACCAACCACCGACCCCCAAGCCCCACGCCGCCCAACCCAACGCGCCAACCGCGCCCGCGACGCGCCCCCCTCCCCCCACCCCCCAGCGAGGAGCGCACCTGCCGCTTCTGCAACACCGAGCTGCGTGACTGGAAGCCCGTGATGACCGAGGCCACGGGTGCCAAGGTGGTGACCCCCTACATGCGGGTCTCCTTCAACGGCAAGACCTACAAGGTCCAGGTGCAGCCCGGCCCCGAGGGCGCCGTCGCGTTTGAGAAGCAGATACGCAGCCTGCTGCAGCTGCCCGAGGGGCTCGAGTTTGATGTGATCTTCCACTGCAAGGCGCCGGGTTCTGGTGAGCGGCGGGGCGGGCGCGTGTGCGAGCGTGTGCTCGTGCGTGCAGGCGGCTGGAGGAGTTGAGCGCGCATGCGGGGTGGGGGTGGGAGGTGGCGCTTCGGTGGTGGGCGCCCGCGGCCGCGGCGGCGTTCGCAACAACCCCAGGCTGCAGCCGCTCGGGCCCTGCCGCCCTGCACCGCACCGCAGCCGAAAGACCCGCGGCCCCTCTCCCCCCCCAGGCGACAAGCTGCAGCTGCAGGGCCTCAACGCCTTTGACGCCGCGGTGCACTGCGCCTCGCTCAGCAACAAGCCCGCGCACGGCGCGCCCTCCCCCGGCTCTTCCTCTTCCGCCTCTTCGTCCTCCTCGCCCTCTGCCGCCGCGCGCAGCAAGGCCGGCAAGAAGCCCGTCGGCGCGTTCGGGCGGCTGCTCGCGGCGTTTGGCTGCCGCTCGGGCGGGGACGACACCGGCGCCGGCGGCGCGGACCAGGCTTGACCGGCCGCGGGCTGCGGGCCGCAGGCTTGAGAAGCGCCTCGCAGCGGCTGGAGGAGCGCCTCGCGGCGGCTGGAGGAGCGCCACGCGGCGGCTGGAGGAGCGCCACCCACTGCAGAAGCGCAGCGCGCAGCCACGCAGCGCCGGACTGCGGCACACCTTGCTGAAAGGCCAACGCAAACACACCTCCAAATCACGCACAACACGCGAATGCATCGGCGCCAATTGATAGCAGACGCGGCGGCGCCGCCCGAGCGGTGACCGCACGGGCTGGCTCGCGGCGGCCGGATGCATTTGGGAGGGGCCCGGTGCGGCGCGCGACGTCCCACAAACGCAGGCAGCAGTCCGCGCCGCCACACACGCGCGGCCCGGCGACGCAACTTTTGACCCTTTTGACCCAGATGAACCCCACGGGCCGCAGGCGCGGGGCACGGCCCGGCTCGGGAACACGTTCCCAAGCGGCCGCCGCGCGCGCCGCGCTCCGCTCGGCGCGGGCCCGCGCTGGCCGCGCCGCGCGGGCGGGCGGCGGCGCCATTGATCCACAAAAACAGATTTACCCCACCACAACTGAATCATCCCCGCAGCGGCCGTCTCGCTTTCTTTCTGTCCATATGGCTTGATCCAAAGCCCGGCCCCGGCCCTCTCGGCAGGCGCACGCGCACGGGCGCCCTAAGCAGTGTTACTGGGCGGCGGGCAGGGGACATCTCCCCACCCCCGACCCCAGCAGGGCCCTGTATAGATTCAAGCCCTTCTTCCTCACGCAAGCGCAGTTTTCTAGGGCGCTCGGCACCGGGCGTCTGCCGCCGCGGCCGGACTGACTTGGGCGGCGCGGTTCCCCCCAGGCAGCTGCCGGGTCATGCGCGTCGCCGACGCACCAGGGATCACCACCCTTTGCTTTCCCACGAGGCAGCGCAGCAGCGCGCGCGCCGGCCGGCCGCCTTGCCGCCGCAGCCCCTTCCAAACCCCCTCCGCCCCTCGCGCGCGCGGCCGCCGCTCGCACCTCGGCGGGCGCGCGGCCGGCGCTTGTGCGCTGTCATCTATACACGCGCTGCGAAGCAGGGAATAGGCGCTTGTAAGCAAACTGACTTGCCTCTCAAACCTGAGTGCTCGAGGATCTTACTCTGCAGCAAAGATACAGCAAAGGCTGCAGGGCCAGTTGGGCGCAAGCTGTTTGCAGGGCAAAACCGGGAAACGTCTCCACCCGACAGGCAAAGCGGCCCCTCAACCGCGCCCTGCTGCCGTGGCAAGGAGCCGCCTCAGCCCGGAGGCCCGCCCCGCCGGCGCAGCGCGCTCACAGCAATACGCCGGCGCCTCCAGCCTCAGCTGCGTAGCGCCCCCCATCCGCGCTGCCGCGCAGCGCAGCGCCCCGCCCTCTCCGAAGCAGGCCGGCAGCGTCAGCGTGTGCAGGCGCAGCAGCCCGAGCGCCTCCAGCCCGGCCTGGCTGTCGTCCGAGGCGTCGGGCGCGCGCGCGCCGCCTCGGCCCGCGAGTGCGCGCTCCGAGGGGAGCCACTCCAGGTGGCGCAGCGCGCGCAGCGAGGCCAGCGCGCGCAGCGGCGCGAGTCCTAGGCGGGCGTCGTCCGGGGCGGCGATCAGCGAGAGGCGCCGGACTGCCGTCATCCGAGGCAGGGCGGTTAGGTCCGAGGGGAGCAGTCCGGAGACCTCGTGCAGCTGCAGCTCGAGGAGCACCTGCATGGGAGGAGTGAGGGTGTGAGTGGGGGGCATGGTGTTCTCCGTTCTGTGCGCCAGAGACCCTGGCAGCTGCATGGGTTTGGCTGGGTTTCGGGGCCGCCACCGGCAAGGGCCCCCCCCGGAACGCCCAGCTGACAGCCCACCTCCGGCTGGGGCAGGAGGTCAAGCAGCGACGCATCCCGCAGTGTGCAGTGGCGCAGCAGCAGCCGCTGCAGCCGGGGCAGGCCGGCGCGCGCCTCGCGCCGCGCCGCCGGTGTTGTGGGCGGCCAGGCAGCCGGCAGCGACAGCGCTGCGCCCGCCGCGGCCGCCACGGCTGCCGCAGCGGCCGCTGCGACCGCGCTGCAGCCTGACGACAGCGCTCGCGGCAGCAGCGATGCGAGCCCGCCGCCGTTGCCACCACCTGGGTGCAGTGCGGCCGGCGGCAGGCCCCCCTCGGCCGCCCCTACCACCGCCGTCGCCGGCTCAGCTTCGCGCCGCGCCGCCTGTCCGGCTGCCGGAGATCCGCCGGAGATCTCAAAGTGCAGCAGATCCAGCTCCTCCAGGCCCGGCGGCAGCCAGGCCGCATCGATCGCCGCCCCCGCGCCCGCGTCCGCGCCCGCCCCCGCGCCGGCCCGTCGCGGAGGCGAGGCGTAGCTTCGGAGCCGCAGCACGCGCAGCGCGCGGAACGAGCGCAGCTCCGCCAGCGCGCCCGCCTCGTAATCGTCTGCCGCGAGCCCGAGGTCCAGGCGCGCGAGCCTCGGCCACGCGCGCGCGAGGAGCCGCAGCCCGGCGCGCGTGATCGGGGCGGGCGCGGTGGCGCGGGCGGTGGGGAGGGCGGGCTCAAACGGGGGGCGCTTCTCGAGGCGCAGGGACTCGAGGGCTGAGCACAGGGAGAGGGCTGTGAGGTCAAACTTGAGGGGCCCTGAGTGGCAGTCCTGGTACCACAGGTCGAGCTCCAGCCGCCTGGCATTTTTTTGGGGGGGTGGGTGGACGGAAGAGGCAGGGCGTTAAACTTGGCTGTTCCTGGCTTGCTGTGGCGCTGGTGTGTTCAATCAGGTTGGATGCTTGGGTTGTCAGGGATAAACCAGGCGCGTGTGGTCTGCGCACAGCCGCCTCCAATGCGCGCACAATGCGCAGCCCTTCCTTTGCCACCGCACCGAAGTCCCACGCAAGACGCCAGCAGCCGCATGCACTGCGGGCCGAGCTTGGCTGCGGAGAACCTCAGCCCGCCCAGGCGCGACCGCAGCTCCGGCCCCAGCGCGGCCAGGGCACTCTCCAAGCCGGTGCCGCAGCTGCTGAACTCGAGTGCCACGTCGGGCACTGCGGCCAGGCGCGCGGCCGCCGCGCTCTGCGGCCCCGAGCGCGGGGCCGCGCGGGGGCGGCGGTGGGCCCCAGGACGGCGGGCGGCAAGGCGCGGTGCGGGTGCGCAGGGCGGCGGGGCGCTGGAGAAGGTTGAGAGGCGCGGGCCGCCCTCGCCGGCGCCGCCGCCGCCGCCGCTGCCGCCGCCGCTCCTGCTGCCGCTTCCGGCGCTGTAGCCGGCGCCGCAACGGCTGCTGGCGCCACCACTGCCGCCGCCGCTGCCGCCGCCGCTGTTGCTCCGGGCGCCCTGGCTGTGCGGAGGGGCGGCCGGCCATGCATCGGCGGCCAAAAAGGGCAAGGGATTCGGCAGCAGCAGCTCGGCGCCGCTGAGACTGAGGCTCTCGAGGCGCGGCAGGCCGCGCAGCAGCTGCTGCAGCGCCGCCTGTTGCGCACATTGGCGAGTGTTTTGGGGGGTTTAAAGCGGACGCCGCGTGAGTGCAGTCGCAGGCAGAGCATGAGCATCCACCCACCACCCACCCAGGGCTCGCCAAGCACAGCAGAGTGCAACGCTGCAGCCCCTGGTTCAGCATGTGCCGCCAAATCCCGCGCCCGCACCTGCGACACCTGGCTTTGCCACGGCGCCCAGCCAATCGCGAGCCGCCGCAGCCGCGCCAGCGCGCGCAGCGAGACCAGGCCTCCGTCCCCAACGCCCGCCAGCCGGCCGGTCAACTCGAGCTCGTGCAGTCCGGTCAAACGCGCGATCGCGGCGACCGCCTGCTCGCCTTCCAGCAGCGGCTGCAGCTTGCCGCGCTGCACGAGGCGGAGCGCGCGCAGCCCACACAGTCCGGAGGCCAGCAACGAGAGGTCCGCCTCTGCCGGCACAAACACGTTTTCGAGGCGCAGGTCCGAAAGGGCGCGCAGTCCGGAGAGCGCCTCGACCGCCGGCTGCGACAGCTCGCACGCGTCAGCAAAGCGCACGTCCAGGCAGCTGCGTTTTCGAGGCCGCGCAAGAGGGCGGTTCTGAAGGTGGTTCGCAGGAGGGCCCTGGGGCTGCTGGATCGGCAGCCGGCGTTTGTACTGCGGGGCGGGGCCGTCCTCAGTCCCGCGCTGCGCACCTCAGGAAGGCGAAACCTTGCAGCTCGCGCAACAGCGCCAGCGGCAGCTGCGGGGCTGCGCCAGGGCCGACCTCAATGCGCAGCCGCGCCGCGCGGGGCACGAGCCCGCGCAGCCGCTGCAGCTGGGCAGCCGCGAGCGCCGGCGCGCCGCCAGGCAGCGAGCATGCCAAAGACGCGGCGGCGCCCGCAGCAGCGGCCCGCCAGGACCGGCAGACCAGCCGTGCCGCGGCAATCGTACCAACGGCATCGCTCTGGGATAGCACATTCTGCGGCGCAATGGGCATCGCGCACGGCGTGCGGAGCGTGTGAGCGCCAGCGGCGGGCATGCAGCGGACTGCCAACGCCGCGGGGCGGCGTGCCCCAGCCCCGGCGGCCTGGAGCACACGGCTGCTTCACGTCGCATCTGTGAGCTCCAGTGCACCACCATCTCCCTTACACCGCGCCCGCGAACCGCGAGCAGGCGAAAATCCATCCATCCCCCGCACCTCGACCACGCCCGGTGGCAGCTCCGGCAGCCTTGCGACGACCAATACGGGTCTAGTAGAATCCATTAGATACACTCAATCAGTGGCGGCGCTTGCAGCTGCCGGACAGGGCCCACAGAGCCCGCCCCGAGGAGCAGCTGTCCGCATCCACCCCCGAAAAGGGGCTATGTGCCGCAGGATGCAACGTATAACTACGGTGCGCGAATGTTGAATCGCTCGAAACAATGAAGATGAGCGGAGGCGCATCCACGGCGACGACCGTGACCCTGCCTCGGCGGCAGCCATCAGGCGCGCCGCTTCGCTTGCCGGCTGCCGGCACAGCTCTCGCCAATGGAGGCGCGCACGTGACTGCAGAACACGCCCATCCGCGAATGCCCAAGAACATTGCCCCTGCTGATGGGCCCCACAACCTCAAACGCCTTTAACACTACCGTACCGCACAGGCGCCGCCGAGCGCCCGCAAATCACAACCCGATGTGCAACAGCAGGAAGAGGGGCGTTCCGGCCCCTGCAGCAAGTGCTTAATCGTGCCCTCTATGAACCGTTCAGTGTGTTTGGCCCACCCCGCTCCCGGTTCCAGCTTTTGGATGCACGACACAAGAATGAACCCATGCAATCCCCGGAAGCTGCTACATGGCTGCCATGGCGCCGAGGCGCCAGCGCCCGCAATGCGCCGTTTGCGCCGCGCGGCGGCAGCTGCGCCCGCGGCAGCTGCGCCCGCGGCAGCGCCGCCGGGCGTTCTCCCGAGCGCTCACGCCGCCGCGGCGGCGCCGTACGGCTTGACCGGCTGCAGCGCCTTCCTGAAGAGCGCCTCTGTCTTTGCGTTGGCGCTCGCCGCCTCCTCGCCGTGCTCCAGGTCCAGGTAGGTGAGCGTCAGCTTGACATTGTGCTGCGCGTTTGGGGTGGTTGGGGTTTGGGGTTTGGGGTTGTTGGGGTTTGGGGTGGTTGGGGTGGTTGGGGTGGTTGGGGTTTGGGGTTTAGTTTGGGCCCGCGGTCCTCGAGTTTTCAGGGCTGGATTTGTGCTGCCTAGTCGTGAGGCTTGCCTCGGGCATGCACACGCACGCGCGCTAATCTACAGCCCCGGCCAGAGCGCAACCAGCCCAAGGCCCCTTCTCCCCCCTCACCCCCGCGAAGTTGATCGACATGCCGTCCACCACCTCGTCCAGGACGGACAGCATCAGCGTCATGATGTTGAACTGCGAGGGGCCGGGGACGGCGGTCAAGGGCAGGGCCGGCGGTCAAGGGGTGCGGCCAACAACTCGGGGCGGGCCCACAACGCCAGGGCTTGGGCCCGTTTAGGTGTACTGAGGCTGTTTGCTTCCCCCTCCACACACCCCCGCCGCAAGCCGCTTCGGCAGCCCTGCCCCCCCGCTCCCACCCCCCCTCACGTAAATGAGGCGCTCCACCTCGTCCGGCAGCCACCAGACGTTGACCTCCTTGTTCGCCAGCATCTGGTCCACCATGCCCAGAATGACGGCCTTGTTGATGCCCTATTGGGTGCACAAGCGGGGCGGTTCATCATCAGTACGTGAGCAGCAACGCGCTGTCGACCCGGCAATGGCCCTTGCGGAGACGCCACGCCCTGCTACAGCTTGCCCTGCGCACGACTGCGCACGCGCGCAAAGCCAACGGCGCAAGCTGCGGCAGCCCCAGCGCGGCGCGCCTTGGTGAAGCGCAGGCGCATGCCCTTGTAAGCCAGGGGCTCCAGCTTCACAATCAGCTGCTGCAGCTCCTCGACCTGGGGGGGGGAGGGGGGGGCGCATGCAGGCAACCGGTGCGTCGCGCCGTCAGCGCAACGGCGGGGTTCCTACCCCTGAAAGGGTTCCTGCGGGACACGCTAGTGGCACCTATTGCGGCATCACATCAGCCAACCGCACCAACCGAGCCGCAGCGGCCGGCCGCTGCCGCGCGGGACTGCCCGCTGGGCCGAACGAAGGCGCGCAGGCCGCGCGGGAGCGGCTGCCGCGTTTCCAGGCGCACAGCGCCCGAAAGCGGGCTGGGGCCACAGCGGCCGCACCTTCTCCCGCAGCTCCGCATTCTCCATGGTGGCGCGCCTGGGGTCAACCTCCTCGCGCATCAAATTGCCCGCCGCCTGCGGGGCACCGCAGCGGAGAGAGGTGCGCGGGTTTGGCGCGTGCCCGGGGCGGGGGCGCTGCTGAGAGCGCCGACAGCTCAGCCGGCAGCGAGCGGCAGCGACCGCTTTTCCGGCGGCCAAGCGCTTCAGGGATTGCGCTGCCCTGCAGCTACGGGGGCGGACGGCTCTGCCGGTGGACTTCGCACCTTTGCCACCGCGAGGCCGCAGAACACGCCAAAGAAGGCGGCGCCCAGCAGCGCCCACCACGGCCACGAGGCGGCGGCCGCCGCAGCCCCGCTCAGCGCGGCGCCTATCTTGCCAGCCGCGGCGCCGATGGCCTCTGGCAGCGCCGCGCACGCGGTGCTGCCCCGCGGCCGCTGCTGCGAGCGCACCGCGCGGGCGGCGGCACCGGGCGCCGCGGGCGCGGCGACGAGGGCTTGCGCTGGCAGCGCTTTCGCCGCCCCCGCCGCGCAGCTGGGGCGCGTCAGCGGCCTCACGGCAGGGCGCATGTTGATGGGACCCATGTGACAATGGACGTCTACGGGCGCCCGGCGCAGGTGGGGCCCGCGCGCTGTCGCGGCAGCCGGGACGCGAAAGGGCTGCATGGTGCCCGCGACGGCAAATGGCAGCACGAATACTTCTGTGCCGGCCGTATTTTATCGACGCAATGCACGCCGCGGGCTGGCGCGCTCCCTAGAACGGGCCGCGTCACCGGTGCCGGTGCCGCCGCCTGGCGGGGGCGAGGGGGCGAGGGCGCCGGCGCTCGCCGCCGACAGCCTGGGCCGGGTACCACCGGCCCACCGGACCGGCGCGTACCACTTTGCCTGCGGAGGCCATGCAAGAGTACAGTATGCCGTCTCCTGTGCCCACGCTTGGACCTGCCTGGACTGCCGCCGAAAGGCGAACGGCTGGTTCGCCGTATGCACCAACCCTGCTGTCGACGTCCCGCCTCCATGCGGTGCACTTGCTGTTCTGCAGCTGAGCCTCAGCTGAGCTGAGGTGCGTATGCGGCGGGGGCGGGCGGCTGGCGGCGGGCGGCTGGCGCGCGGCGGGCGGCGGCCTGACCACAACGATCAGGCCGCGCCCTGCAGCCTGCAGGTTATTGCAGGGAGGCCACCAAAAGGAAGATCTCCGCAAGAGCCCCAGTGGCAGGGGGGGCCAGGTTTCGCAACACGTCGGGCGCGCAGCTTCCTTCTCTCCTTTCTTCCTCGGCCTTCGCATATCCCGCCGATCCTGCCGTTCCAGGGCAGAGCCGTAGCCTCGAAGCGTCCTATAAGCGTCCACGCCGCCCGATCCAACCTCGCTGCCAGTCGATCTGTGCCGAAATGCCTGTCCTCGAGCTTCACAGCGAGGAGGAGTGGGATGCCGCGCTCAAGGAGACCAAGGGCTTCGGTGGCAAGGCGCTGGTCGTGGATTTCAGCGCGTCCTGGTGGGTGCGGTGGCGCGCGCGTGCGGTGGCGCGCGCGGTGCGCAGCGCAGCGCAGCGGCCGGCCCGGGCCCGGGTCGGCGCGCGCGCGGCGCCGCGGGCGCGCCTCTCGCCCCCCTAACAGGCCCCCCGCACCCGCACGCTGCCTGCCGTTCTCAGGTGCGGCCCATGCAAGATGATAGGGCCGGTGTTTGAGCAGCTGAGCGGGCAGTTCCCGACCGTCAAGTTTGTCAAGGTGCGGCACGCCGCGTGCGGCGCGTCGGCCGCGTGCTGGGCGCTCACCGTGGGCCCGTCGGGCCCGCCGCCGTTGCCCCGCCGTCCATTTGAGGCTCCACTCACCACGCTGCCGCTGCACGAAACACGGCTGCTGCCCGGGTGCTGCTGCGCTCATCCATTCCATTCCCGCGCTCCGTTCAACGTTGCCACGCGCTGCCCGACGCACGGCGCTCTCCCTGCCACTCCCCCCCCCCCCCCCCCCCCCCCCCCCCCCCCCCCCCCCACCCCC
>BDRX01000051.1:303933-318776 GCA_003203535.1 Raphidocelis subcapitata | reverse complement strand
CTGGGGGGTGGGGGGGATAGGGTGGGGTGTGTGTAGGGGGGAGGCGGTTTGGGGGGAGGGAGAGGGGCGCGTTGGCGTTGGGGTTTGGGGGCGCAGGAAAGCTGGAGCCGCTGCGTCCGCCCAACTCTTCAGCACGGGAGTGGGGCTTTGACCAAACCCTTCCCTGGCCCGTCGGGGCTTGACTAATCCCCGCCGTCGCCTCCCCATGTGCGCGCCCACCTGGATGACAGCGTCGGCACCGGGCGGCACGGCAGCACCTGCACGTGTGTGTTGGGGGGGGAGGGGGCAGCGGTGGGGCGAGGGGGCACGAGTGCTCGGGGCGCTTCGCCCAGAGCGGGCGCATGGGATCGCTCCCCGTTGCCGCCGTTGCCGCCGCAGCCCGTGGCTCTTTCGAGGCCCGCACCCCCCTGCGACCGCAGCGCGCGCTGCCGGCCGCAGCCGCGGCGGCGGGTTCAACGTCTTGTGGGTTATACCCTGGAAACCCAGACCCGCAACCAAACCTGCACCTGTGGTTATGTAATAGACGCTCCCGCTGGCCAGCGTCTCATCGGGCAGCGCGCCGGGGCGGGACTCCCCCGCCAGGGGGAAGTCCCCGGCGCCGTCAGAGGCCACCACGGCGTAGCCGTCCTGGGGGTTGGGGGGGTTGCGGGGCGTTTGGGTGGGGTGTGGGGTGTCGGGTGTGGGGCGTTAGGGGTGTGGTGAGAGGTGTGAGTGGGGGGTGGGGCGTTTGGGGTGTGGTTTCTGGTCAGGGGCGCGGGGCACAGGGTCTGAGGTGTGGAGTGTGGGGGGCGTGGGGCGTTAGGAAGGGCGTGCCGGCGGTGGGCGACCGGGCGCCCCGGCCGGAGGGGTGCCGCCTTGGCCGCGCGCTCTGGCGGCGGCTGCGGAGGCTCTTGCCGCGCGACTGGAACCCCCGCGCATGCAAGGCCCGGAAGCCTCCCACCGCCCCCGCCCCCCGCCCGTCCCCGCGCGCCTTGATCGAGGCCGGGAAGGGCGGCAGGTCGTCCCGCGCGCCCACGGGCGCCGCCAGCACGCGCCCCACCGCCTCTGCCAGCGGCACCTCCTCCACGCCCAGCGCGGGCGTGTGGCGCAGCACCGTCTCCTGGGCTTCCGGGATCGAGATCATCTTGTAGCGCGACATCTCTGCCGCGGCGCGCGTGGCGGCGCGGCGCGCGGCGCGCAGGTGGGCGGTGCGCGGCGTGCGGCTGCGGCTGCGGCGAGCGGAGCGCGCGCGCTGTTGCAGGCGGGCCGCTGGACGGCCGAGGGCGAGGTCGCGGGGTCGCTAGGACGTCGAGCCGTGCAATGGCCCGTCGATCCACGGTTAAGCGGCTCAAGGGGCGCGGGGAAGGGGTCGCGACCGTGGCCCTTTGCGAGATCGGCGGACGGCGCACGTGGTAAGGAAAGCAGGCTATGAATGGCAACAAACTTCGCTGGAGGGGTGAGGCAAGTCGGCAGTGCGGTTGCTTCCGCCGGTGCGCTGTGTGCGCGCGCGCGCCGCCCGCCCAAGCCCCAGCTCCCCCCCCAGCACAGCACGGCGGCGGACGACAAAGTTACCCTATGGTTTGCGAGTTGCGCACCGCCGGTGGGCTGGCGGGCGGCGGTGAACGCGGAACGGCCGCGCGGGCGGCGGCCGCGGTCAACGCAGCTCTGACCGGCACCACGGAGGCCGCCCAAGACGGCAGCGCGCAGGCGGCGGCTCCCCCTGCCGGATCCGCTGCTTGCACAGGGCACTGCTGCAACGGGCGCTGCCGCGTCGGGGAAGGAGCGGCCGAAGCCCGGCGAAGGGCGTGCCTCGACGCGGCGCAGGCTTTGTCTCCCCGCGCGCGCGCCCCGCCCTCCCATTGCTTCCCCGCCCCGTCCCGCGCGATCCCTGCGCATCCGCCGGCATCGTCCAGCCAATCCCTCTGCTCTGGGTCCCGTTCTGCGAGCACTGCGAGGCCAGCGCCCCGCAAAATGGCGACCGTCGCTGCCGTATCCATCACCCCCGCGGGCCCCTCCAGCAAGAATGGATGGAGCCTGATCGACCTGCCGCGCGCGCTGGGCAGGTGCGACGCGCGGGGGGGCGGTGTGTGGGTGGCAGGCGAGGCCCTCCGCGGGGCAGACGCCCTACTTGGGCAGCGCGCCGCGCGCGATCGATCTAGGGACAGCGCCGCACGGGCATTGGATACCGCGCCGGGCCGCGGGCGGGCCGCCCGGCGCGCCGCGCGCCAGCGCCCGCCGTGCCGCGCGCAGCAGGCGTTTATGTGGCGCCGGCGCGCGCGCGCCCGCCGGCGTCGGCATGACGCCTCGCGGTGCCGTCAGCCGGTGCAAAAGGCCCCGCGGCGGCGCGGCCCGTCCAGTCCGCCATCCGCGGGCCCCCTACCCACGCGCCCGGCCGAGCATGCTCCGGTTCCTGCAGCGGGCCCCGGGCCGCGCGCCCGCCGCGCCGCCGCGGGCCCCCGCGCCCCGCAAGCCCGCGCCGCTCCCTCCCCCGCCGCCGACCCCGCCGCCGCGCGGCCGCCGCCGCCGCCGCGCCGACAGGGTGGTCTGGAAGCAGCTGTACCACGCGCTGTCCCGCCCCAACAAGGTTCGAGCCCCGGCGGGGGCTGTGGGTTTTTTGGTGCCACCCAGGGCCGGAGCGCCGCCCGCCCGCGGGGCGCTGCCTGCTGTCGCGCTGATGCCGCGCGCCCGCCGCCGCCGCCGCCGAGCGCCCCGCGCGCCCGCCCTTTGCCGGCGCCGCGGCGGCTCAAAAAAGCGCGCGAAAGCGTGGCCGCCCCGCCCTGTCGGCGCCCTCGCCCGCGCCCTCAACCCCCCCTCCCCAACCCAAACCAACCCAACCCCAACCACCCCCAAACGAACCGAACAGGCCTACGGCGAGGTGTTTCTGGAGGGAAACTTTGCCCCCGTGCCCGAAGAGCTGTTCGAGGCCGCGCTGGAGGTGGTCGAGGGCGCGGTGCCCCCCGAAATCGACGGCGCCTTCCTGAGGGTGGGGCCCAACCCGGCGCTGCCGCCGGTGGGGGGGTACCACTGGTGAGGGGGGCTCCCTTTTCGGCTGCGTTTTTGGCTGCGCTTTGCGGTGCAGGGGGTGTGTGTGCTCCCCCCCCCCTTTGGGGGGGGGGGGGAGGCCGTTGTGTTTCGGCGAGGGGAGGCGGGCGGCTGTTTGCCCAACACCCCAAAACACCCCGCAACCCCCTCGTCTTCGAAAAACCCCTTGATAACCCGACTGCATCCCCTCTCCAAAATGCCTTGGGGGGATGCGAATACCACCCCAAACAACCCCCAACAACCCCCCAATAAAACACTCCCCCCAAAAGGTTTGACGGCGACGGCATGGTGCACGCCTGCCGCATCAAGGGGGGCTCTGCCTCCTACTGCAACCGCTGGGTGGAGACCTCACGGCTCAAGCAGGAGCGGGAGGCCGGGTACGCACACTGCCTCAAGGTGGGGGCTGTTTTTTTTGGGGGGGGGGGGCGTTTTGGGGGCGTTTTGGGGCTTTTGGGGGGGAATAAGGAAGGGCTTTGGGGGCTCAAGCAGGAGCGGGAGGCTCGGTTTGCACACTGGCAGGTGGGGCTTTAGGGTCAGCTGTTTGGGTGTCTTGGTTCTTTGGTCTGCTCGTGCGGGGGTGTTTTGGAGGGGCTTTTTTTGTCAGCCTTGCAGGCAAGCCCCCCAAAACCCTCCCCTACCCGTCAAACCCCAGTCGAGCCCCGCCAAACCCCGGTCAAACCAACCCCGGCCTAACCGCGGCCAGCCCGGCCAACCAAACCCCCGTCCAAACCAACTCTTCAACCAAACCAACCCCCGGTCAAACCGCGGTCAAACCAACCCCCGGTCAAACCGCGGTCAACCCTCCCCCCCCAGTTTGGCGACCACGTGGGCGTGGCTGGCCTGGCCCTGCTGCTGCTCAACAAGGCGCGCACCCGCCTGGGGGTGGTGGACACCAGCGAGGTGGGGGGGGATTCGAATTCGAGTTTGGGTCTGGATTTTGAATTTGCAATGGTGTTGGGCGCCTAGAGTGTGTGGCGTGCTGCGTCTGCGAGGGCCAGCCCTGCCCCTGCAGCCTCGCCTAACCGAAGCGAGCCAGCCGCCAACTCCCCCCGAACTGAACCAACCCGGACCACAAACAAAACCGAACCGCCGACTCAACCCCAGGGCCTGGGCACCGCCAACACCGCCATGGTGGCGCACGCGGGGCGGCTGCTGGCCCTCAACGAGGGCGACCTGCCCTACTCACTCAGGTGGGGCGGGGCTCTTTTTGTTTGGGGGGCCGACATCGGCTGTTTGTGCTCGCGGCGTCTGCGGTGTGAGGGCTCTTCTTTGGGGGGGGGGGGACGGTGCCGCTTCCGCCTTGCTTCCCGCTCAGCGCCGGCGGGCGTTTGCAGGGCGCCCCCAAACGCCAGCAGAGGCGCCGCGCGGCCGCCGCCGCCCCAAAGCGCTCGCCGCAAATTGAGACCGCCGGGACCGCCCCCCAAACTACCCCTTCCCCTAAACCAACAACCCCCCAAAGGCTGGCGTGCAACGGGCTGCTGGAAACGGTGGGCCGCGTCACCATGGGGGGTTGGCGCAAGACCTCCTTCACGGCCCACCCCAAGCTGGACCCCGCAACAGGTTGGGGGGGGGGGGTGTTTTGGGGGGGTGGGGGTGTTTGGGTATGTATGTGTTTTTTGGGGGGGTGGCGCAAGACCTCCTTCACGGCACATCCCAAGCTGGACCCCCTAAACACCCCCCACCAAAACACCCCCCCCCCCCAGGCAAGCTGCACTTCTTCCGCTACACCTTCGACGCCCCCCCCTACGCCACCGCCGCCACCCTCGGCCCCGACGGCGCCACCCTCGAGGGCGTGGTTGACCTGGACCTGGCGCGCCCAGTCATGATGCACGACATGGCGATCAGTCAGAGCTACCAGATCTTCATGGACCACCCCCTGATCTTCGACGGGGAGGTGGGGGGGCGCCTTTTGTTGCGGGGGGGAGGGGTTGGGTGGCGCTTTACTGGCCCCATCGAGGGTTTGCTGGTTGCTGTTTGCTGCAACTTACCCAAACCCCCACACCAACATCGCACCACCCATAACCCTCCACAACCCCCCCTAACCTTCCCCCCCCAAACAGCGCATGGTCAAGGGCCAGCTGCCCTTCCGCTTCGCGGCTGAGCACGGCAGCCGCATCGGGCTGCTCAAGAAGGGCGCCGACAGCTCAGAGGGCATGGTCTGGATCAAGGTGGGGGGGGGAGGACGTCTCGGCGCCTGTTTGGGGCGGGTTTGGCGGTCGTTCCGGGCGGTTTTGGGTGCCGCTTTGGGCGGGTTTGACGGTTGGTTTGGGCGGTTTTGGGCGCCGCTTTGGGCGGGTTTGGCGCTTGGTTTGGGCGGTTTGGGGCATCGATTTCGGCGGTTTGGGTGTTGTTTGGGGCGGGCTTGCGGCCTGGGGCGGGTTTGGCTGTTGTTTTGGGAGGGTTGGCGCTTGTTTGCCGCCAGCCACAGGGCCTGGGGCGGGCGTGGCCGTGGCTTGGGGCGGTGAAGTGGCCATGTTCCTTTGTACCGCCCCCAGCAACCGCCATTGCACGACCCCACAAAGCGCTGTCCAACCGCCCGCGCCTGTTTCCCCCCACCCCGCAAATCACAAAACCTCCGGCACCTCCCGGCGCAGGAACCCTCCCGTTCCAGAAGCCCCCCATGCTCAAGCAACCTCCCGCAAGCAAAACCTCTCCCCAAACATAAAACCTCCCGCTATAAAAACCCCACCCTCAAACCTCCAGCAATCAAAACCTCTCCCCAAACATAAAACATCTCGTAATGAACCCCCCCCAGATGCCCGCGTTCATTTCTCCCAACAGAAACGCTCCCCAACCAAACTGAAACTACCCCGCTATACCCCCCCCCCCAGATGCCCGCGTTCATGGTGTTCCACGTGGCCAACGCCTGGGAGGAGGAGGACGGAACGGTGGGGGGGGGGGTTGTTTAGGGTGGAGGAGGTTGTTTTGGGGGGTGGCATGTTGTCTCTGGTGGAGAGGGGGTGGTGGTGTGGGGGGGGACGGCGAGTTGTTCGTGGAGGGTCTAGGTCTGTTTTTTTGGGGGGGGGTGACAAATGCCTCAGGAGTCTTGTCCACCCCCTCGGATCTCCCAAAACACACAACTTTCCCCCCCAGACAACAATTCCGCACGGGTGAAGCTGTTTTGCTTCGCCCACAAAACCTCCCCCCAAAAAACCTCTCCTCCTCGAAAACACCCCCCCTCCCAGGCTAAGCTCTATTGCTGCGCCCCAAAAAACCCCTCCCCCCAAACACCCCAACCCCCACCCCCCCCCCCCGTTGGTGGGGTTGGGAGTGGGCGGGGGGGGGGGGAAGGGGGCTGGGGTGGGGGGGGAGGGGGGGTTGAGGTTTGGGAGAGGCGGTGGGGAGGGGGGTTGTTTGGGTTGGGGGGAGGCGGGGCTTGGGCCTGAAGCGCGGGGCAGCTCCGGGCCGGAAGGCTTTGCTTTGCACGCGAAAGGCTTCTGGCGCGTGGCGCTAGCAGCTCCGCGCGCAATCGAGCGCCAACCGCCCAGCGACATCGGTTTCAACTGCGGGCGAAAACCACAAAAAGCAAAACCCCAAATCGGAAGGAGCCAAACCAAACCACGCCGGAACCACGCCACACCAACCCCCACCAACAAACCAAACCTCAAACCAAACCCCAAACCAAACCCCAAACCAAACCCCAAACCAAGCCAAACCAAACGCCCAACCCCAAACAAAACCCCGACTCCCCACAGCACCAGCTCCACCGGCGGCATCCCCCCCGCGGAGCAGCCCCGCCTCGCTGTGGCCACCCTCGACCCCAAAACAGGCGAGTCATCGCTGCGGGTGCTGTCGGAGGTCGTGGGGGACTTCCCCACCATCCACCCCCAAAAGACGGGGCAGAAGTGCAGGTGGGTGCGGTTGGGTGGAGGGAGGGAGGGATTTCTTTGCTCGCGGGGAACAACTGCGCCCGCTGCCGCAAAACGCAATCATTCAACTTCAAACCCAAATCAAAACTCAAACCCAAATCAAAACCTAAACCCTGCCCCCCACACCCCACACCCCAACACCCAACCCCCAACCCCCAACCCCCAACTCCAAACCCCCAACTCCGAACCCCAAATCAACAAAACCCCAACCCACCCCCCCCCAAAGGTACGCCTACCTGGCCGCCATGGTGACCAAGAACAAGGCGGTCAAGTGGGACGGCGTGGCAAAGGTGGGGGGTGGGTGGGTTAGGAGTTTGCCTGTTTGCGCCGCGCCTGGCTGGGTGGTGCTTTTCAACTGGCACCCCTGAACAGGCCGATCGCATACCCCCCCCTCCGCCCGCCCCTAAAACAACCCGAAAATTCCCCCCAAAACCAAAACCCCCACCCCAGATCGACCTGTGGGCGCCCGAGGGCAGTGACGCGTGCGCGGGGCGCATCAAGCTGCCGCCCGGCCACTACAACGGGGAGACGCAGTTCGTGCCCAGGTGGGGGGGGGGCACGCGGGGTTGCGCGTGCATCGGGTTTACAGCAATCGCCGCCGTGCAGCCGCAGCAGGAAAAGGAAAAGAGGGAATTTCCCTGTAGAAAGCGGCGCCCAGAGCCTGCGCCGGGCTCACCAACCAATCGCGACCACCCCCCCACACACACACACACGAAAACCACCCTTAACCGCCCCTCCCCCCCCCAAAAAAGGCACGACGACCCCTCCCTCTGCGCCTCCGAGGACGACGGCTTCCTGGTCACCTTTGTGCACGACGAGGTGGGGGGGGGCTGTGTGCTTTTGTGGGTGCTTTTGTGTGTGCTTTGCGTTTGCTCGCAGCCACCCGTGAAAAGCTGCCCTGTCTGTGTTCCGGGCTGAAGCAGAAGCACAACCGGCTGCCTCATAACCGCAACCGCAATTGCAAGAGCAACCCCTTAATCCCCAAACCCCTCAACCCCCCTCAACCCCTCAACCCTTCAACCCCCCTTACCCGCCCAACCCCTCAAACCCCCCAACCCCTCAACCCCCCTCCTCGCTCGAAAGGTCGCCGGCCAGAGCTACCTGGGCATTTGGGACGCCGCCACGATGGACGACGCCCCCCTGGCCAAGCTCAAGCTGCCCGCGCGCGTGCCCTACGGGTTCCACAGCCAGTAAGGGGGGGGGGAAGGGTGGATTCGGGCAGCGGAATCGCCTGCGGGACCGTTTTGTGGCTGGCCGGGGGGCTGCTGGGGCGCCATTGCGTGCTGCGTGCCGGGGCGCTCCCTGCCGAGCCTGGCTCTGGGGTTGGGTGCGAGCAGCGGCCGCGGCTCTGCCACAGCGGCCTCATCTGCTCCGATCGACCCCTCAACTCGTCATCCCTCCCCCCCCCCAAAAAACAAACGCCCCCAGCTGGATGTCCGGCGACGCCTGCCGCAAGGCGGCGTGCGCCGAGGCGTGCTGAGGCCCCGTCCCGCGCACCGGCCGCCGCGGCCGCCGCCGCCCACGCGCCGCCGGCGCCGCCGGCGCGCCTTTGCCGCTGCTGATGCGCCGCCGGCGCGCGCGCCGGGCCCCGGGCGAGCGCCCCGGGTGCGCTCCCATCACTCGTGCATGCGCACACCCCGTTTCTCGGAGAGGGGTTTGGGTGCCGCCTCGGCCCCTCGCCTCCCCCCCGCTGCCTCGGCCGTGCTTTCCACGGGCGAGGTGGTGGGCGGGGGCTTGCAGGGCCTTTTGTGGATAGTATTCGTGTTGGGTCGTTTTCCAATGCCTCAGAACCGCCGAGGCCGCCCGCCCGCCGGCATTGCGGCGGCCGCGGCCCGCCCCGGCGGTTTGGCGGCCACCGCTGGCGCGCCTGGCGCCGCCCCGGACGGCGGCGGCGGTGTGGAGAGGCTCTTGCCCACGGCTCCGGGCCTGCGCCCTGGGCCGCTTGCTGCGGCGTTGCATTGAGCAAGGGGCGCGGCGAGGCCGCCCCCCCGCAATAAACGGAGCTAAGGGTGCGTTTGGTTTGGGAGTTGAGTCTGCCACTTTTCGCCCCGGCGGCGGGCTGAATTTCGTGCCTGCGCCGGCGCCCACCTGTGAATGCCAACGTTGGGGTTAACCCCGCACGCCCCGCGGCGCACAACCCCGCCCAACCGCCCCGCCCCTGCGCCGCCCCGCCTGTGCTGCAAAAGCGCGCGGCGGCGGCGGCGGGGGCGCCGCGAGCGGTGCGGCATTGGCGTTGCGTTGCGCGGCCGGGCCGCTGCCGGGCGGAGTTTTGTTTGGGTGAGAACGACCTGAGAGGGAGCAAAGCCCTGCCTATTCCATTGCACGGCTGAAAGGGTGGAGGCATTGAAGTGATAAGCGGCCCGCGACTGTAAAATTGGCCGGACTGGGCTGGACTGTTTTTCGTGCGGCAAGGGGGTTTGGCTTGTCGGGGCAGAAGCCCAACCCCCGGACTGCCCCCATTGCAAGGGTGGGGCGGCCGCGGCCGCAGCAGGGGCGGGGGTGGGGCGCCCCACCGATGCCGCATGCGCCGGCGCCTTGCAGTGGGGGGAGGCTGCCGAGGAAGCCGCTGCCCGGCGCGGAGTGGGGTGGGGGGTGTCGAGGGCTGGCCGGGGGGCTGAGGGGTGGATTCTGGACTGGGTGGGTGGTTGGGCCATCCGGGCCTGGGTGGTGTGGCGGGCCGCGCGCAGCCGGGGCGCGGCCCGCAGATGCGATGCAAATCGTGCTGTGTGTGTTGCGCGAGGCGGGGGGGCTGGACGGGGGCCGCCTGACCACCAACTGGCCGGCATTGGGCGGCAGTCACCCAATGCCGCCGCGCGCGCTGGCGTCCCACCCCCAGACCGCGCGCGTCCTGTCGCACCGAGCTATTGAATTCGTTGGCATCGTTTCGGACGCTTCGAGCGGCGGAGCAGCGCAACATGCGGCATTGAAACTGGGGCACCGGCCAAGCGCTCCGGTTTGTTCGCCCGAATGGAGGTGGACGAGCTCGCGCGCGGGCCGTGGAGTCCGGAGGAGGTAAGACCGCCTCCGCGACCGCTCGCACCGCCCGCGCCGGCCGGGGCGGCCCGTTTTTCGCCCCAACCGGCTGCCCTGGCCTTTGCGCGCCAGGGGACGGCGCGAGCGCGCCAACCGCCGCAAAAGTTGGAAGGAGAGCGTTTTAGGAGCAATTAGCTTCGGCCTCCGCGGCCATCCGCGATGCCGCGGCCAGCGGGGCCCCCGCCGACCGACGGGGCCCGCCGGCCGATGCGCGCCGCGCCCGCCGACGAGGCGCGCCCGCGCCCCTCGCCCGACGCCGCTCCCCCCCCCCACCCCACCCCACAGGACACGCTGCTGCTGCGCTGCGTGGCCAAGCACGGGCCCAAAAACTGGAGCCTCATCGCGCGCAGCATACCGGGGAGGACGGGGAAGAGCTGCCGCCTCAGGTGGGGGGGCCCGCCGCGCGCGCCGCTTTTGGCGGTACGAGCGCCGAGAGGGGCGGACGCGGGGCGGATGGCGGCGCAGAGACCGGCGTGGCGCTGGATTCGGACGCGGCGGCGGCGGCGGGGGCTCTGCGCCGCATTGCACGGCCGGCGTGATCTGGGTGACTGCCGGGACGAAACCGCCGGCCGGCGGACCCTAAAAACGAAACGGACGCGACAACGCGCCTAAACCCATTCGTTTGCTTCAGGGATCTCTGCCTTCAAACCAACCGCCCCGCCGCGCCGCCGGCACGCCAAAGCGACCCCCAACCGCCAAACTACCCCCCCCCCCCCCAGGTGGCTCAACCAGCTGAACCCCAACGTGAAGAAGGAGCCCTTCAGCGGGCAGGAAGACGCGGTGATAATGGCCGCCCACACGCTGCTGGGGAACAAGTGGGCATCCATATCAAAGCTGCTCGTGGGAAGGTGGGGGGGGGGTGTCAGAGGGGGGCGACGGCTGGGACGGGGGAGAATCTGAATCGGCGGGCGCGGCGCGGCGCGGCGGCGGCCGTGCCCGGCCCGCCCCGCCCGCCGCCCCGCAGCGCCGCGCAGGAAGCGCGCGGCCGTCGCGGGCTGCAGCGGAAGCAGAGCGAGACCCAAACCGGACCCAAACGGGACCCAAACAGCAAGCACAAAACCGCCCAACCGCCCCCACCCCCAGGACTGACAACTCTGTCAAAAACCATTGGGAATCCAACCTCAATCCCCCAAACCCTAAACCGGAATCCAACCTCAATCCCCCAAAACCCTAAACCCTAACCCCCAAACCCCAAACCCCACCCCCCTCCCCCAGGACTGACAACTCTGTCAAAAACCACTGGAACTCCACCCTCAAGCGCCGCCGCTCCGAGTTTGCGCGCGGCGCGCCGCTGGACGTGTCCGATCTGGCGGCGGCCGTCCAGGTCCACCTGCTGCACCGGGGGCTGGAGCCGGGTGCGAATGCGCGCGCGGGGGTGTGCTTGGCGCTGCGGACGCGGGGGCGTGTGCACGCAACGCTCAATCCCCCACAACAAACGACCCCCCCACGAATATTCCCCAAACCCTTCCCAAACCGACCCCCCCCCAAACCTTTCCAAACCCCTCCCAAACCCACCCGCAGTGTTTGACCCCGAGGACGAGGCCTTTGACTCCACCCCAGCCGCCGCGCTGCTGGCCCGCTACGCCGGCGGACAACTGGAGCTCCGCCCCCCCGGCCGCACCCGCAGCGGCAGCGCGCCCGCGGCGCCGCCGCTGCTCTCGCTGCACGACGGGGCCGGCGGCGGGGGCGGCGGCGGCGGGGGCGATGGCATGGCGGGGCTGCAGCTGGTGCCGCTGTCGCTGGCCGGCTTCCAGATGCCCATTCCGCTGCTCGACGCCGCTGCGCTCGCCGCTGCGACAGCCGGCGGCTGGGACGCAGCCGCGGCCGCTGCGGCCGTCGGCGGCGAGCGCGGCGGGGGCGCGCCGCTGGCGCTGCTGCAGCAGGGATCGAGCGGGCTGGACGCGGTTGCGGCGGCGGCGGCGGCCGCCGCGGCCGCGGAGGAGGGCGGCGGCGGCAGCGGGAGCAGCAGCAGCCGCGAGGAGGACGACGCCTTGATGGCGGCCGCGGCGCTGGCGGCGGGCGGCGGGGGCGGGGCGCATGCTGCGAGGGCCGGCGCGCTACCGCTGCTGCTGCTCGCGCAGCAAAGGCTGGCGAGCGGCGGCGGCGGCGGCGACAGGCTTCGTAAGCGCGGGCGCGGCGGCGGCGCGGGCGGCGGCGGCAGCAGCGGTGGGGAGGAGGAGGAGGAGGAAGAGGGGGAGGGCGTCGATGTCGGCGCCAACGCCGGCAGCGGCAGCGGCAGCGGGAGCGGCAGCGGCAGCGAGGGCCGGCGGCAGCGGGAGCGCCGCGGCCGCGGCGCGGCGGGGGCGGCGGCAAAGGCAGTCTCCTGGGACCCGTGCGCCGCGGGCCCGCTGTCGCTGTTTGCCGCTGCCGCTGCCGCCGCGGCCGCCGCGCGCGCGCCGCCCGGGCCCGGCTGCGAGCCGGGCAGCGACGGCGCGGGGCACGACCCCAACCATGAGCACGACTCATCCAGCGACTTTTTCCCAGAAGACTGGGCCGCAGAGGCGCTGACTCAGCTCGCCGGCAGCCCCGGCGCGGCGCGGCAGCTGCTGGCCGCCGCGTCCCCGGCGCCGCCGCCACAGCAGCCGCAGCAGCAGCAGCAGCAGCAGCGCCCGCCGCCGCCCGCGCCGCTCGGCGCGCTCGCGGAGGCGGTCGCCTGCGCGCCGCTCGCCGCCGCGGGCGTGGAAGGCGCGGTCGCAAAGGCGCTGCAGCAGCTGCTCCCCCGGATGCTGTCAGGGCTCGCCTCCCAGGTCGCGCGCGCCGCGGCCGCGCCCGCCGGCGGCGAGGCCGCGGCGAGGCAGCGCGCCGCGCTGGGGGCCGCCGTGGACGGGTTGGTGTCCGAGCTGCGGCGCAGCCTGCAGCAAGTGGTCGCCACCGCCACAACCGCCGACGAGGGCGCCGCCGCGGCCGCCGCAGCCGCTGTGGACGCCGCCGCTGACGGTGGCGCCGCCGCCGCTTTGGCCGCCGCTGACGGAGGCGCCGCTCCCATGGAGGTCGACGCAGAAGAGGCCACCGGGGCGGACGCGGCCACCGAGGCAGCAGCGGCCATCGAGGCGGACGCTCCGGACGGCCCCCCAATCAAAGCAGAGGCCGAGGAAGGGGGCCACGGCGAGCCGCCAGCGCCGGCGCCGGTTGCGGCAGGCGGAGGGGCGCCCGCGCCCGCGGCGGCCGAGGCGGACGGCGGCGGCGACGCGGCCATCGCGGATGCTCCCCCCGCTGGCGACCAGTGACAAATCGTTTTGTGTCCGCCCCGCGCGGCCCAAAGCGGCCAATGGAGGAGGATCGGGGGAGGGAGGAAGCAGCAAGAGGATGCCGAGGGGCGGCCCCGAAGAAAACAATAAGCACACGCCATTTGGATGCGGGGCGCGCCCCCTCCCGTTTTTGCGGCCCGCCCGCGGCCCGCCCGTGCCTTTCCCATCCCCACGCACGCCCCTCCTGGGGCCTTCGCATCTGGGGGCCGTCTCCCCCAACCCCACCGCCGCCCATTCCCCTTCCGAAGCATTTGCGCCGGCTTCGATTTTGCCCCCGCCTCGCGGCCCGGGGCCCCGGCTGTGCAGCCAGGCACCGGACAGGGCAGGCGGCACGCGCCCCGCGTGCCCCGGCGGCGAGGCCGCCGCGGGCCCGGGCGCCCCGCCTCGCCGCGTCCCCCCATTGCTTTCATCGCAGGCGGGCGGGTGCACGCGTGCGCGCGCGCGCGCGCGCGCGTGTTCGGCCGCCTTTTCTCAGCACTGAAGCACCGCGCAAGAACACCGCACATCCAAAAAGCACGCACCGGCCGCCACGCCTCCCCCTCTGCCACCCCCGACCGGCCCCAGTCGGGCCAGCCGGCCCGGTTTTGAAGGCAGAGAGCGCCGAATGCCACGACCCCCTGGCGCGCGCCGTGCCCGCAATTTCATTGCCCAAGGGGAGGGGAGGGCGGCGCCCGCGCGGCGCGCCCGCCGCCGGCCCGGGACCCCCGCCGGCCAGGCGCCGCCGGCGCGCCGGCCCCGGCCCCCCTCCCCTTGTCAAAGCGGCCCGGCCCCGGCCCCTCCTCTATCCGTCCGCCCCCCCCCCCCACACGGACGCATGCATGAACGCCGCGCGCCGCCTGCGCGCACATGTAGCTAAAACCCTAAACCCTGACCGTGTAACTCGACTTCGAGCCCCCCGAGATCTCGCGGCGAGATCTGGTGTCTTCTAAACCCCAGCTGGCTGGCTGGCTGGCTGGCTGTCTTGAGAGCCCTCCTCACAGAGGGAGTCCAGTCAGCAGGCGGGTGCCCCCGGGCTGCCGCAATTCCAAATCCTTCGCCCTTGTGCTTACACAATGCGTGCGTTTGCGAGGGGCGGAGGGCGAGGCCAAAGCTGCAACCCGCGGGGGAGCCCCGCAGAGCGAGGCAGGACGCACCGCCCGCCCGCCCTCGCCGCCGCCGCCCCTTTTGCCCCGGCGGTGGGGGAGGGGCCGCGGCGCGCCGAGCGCCCGAAAAAAACGGCCCGAAAGGAAAGGGTGCGCCGGTGCAGAGGGGCCGGGGGCGGCGGCGCCGCCCCGCGCGGCGCGGTCGCGGCCGGCGCGTGTGGGGCGGCGGCTTGGGCGGGGCGGGCGGCCCGCGGGGGAAAACTCTTTGGCCGCTTTAGACCCCTGGGGGGAGGGGCCATGCTCTGAGGGTCCCCCCTGGAGTTGGAGGGCCGGACTGGGGGCAGTGCAGGCGGGCGGGCCGGCGGCGGCAGCCGCCGCGGCCGGCCCGCGCCAGACAGACGGGTGACAGACTGAGGCGGGGGGAAATGCATTTTGTGTACAGCAGACAACGCGCCGCCCGCGCGCGCCCGACGGGCCCCGCTGGCGGGCGGGCCAAGGGAGCGCGCGGCGCGCGCAAGCGGCGGCTTCAGCGCGCGTCGGGGCGGCCGTGGATCCGAATTCCCTTTGCGAACGCCCCCCCCCCCCCCCCG